>CM060348.1:26943558-26946058 GCA_030674155.1 Stramonita haemastoma
GACAGACAGACACAGACAGACAGACAGACAGACACATAAACAGACAGGCAGACAGACAGGCAGAGACAGAGACAAAGATATAGAGAAACAGGGAGACAAACAAAACGACGCAGAGACAGAGACAGACAGAGGGAGAAACACATAGAAACAGACAGATGTTTGGTCTTAAACACTCTTAAGTACAGCGCTTGTTGTCATTTACTAGCATCCGTCTCCCATAGAGCAGTGATGGAAAGGAAGCCCTATGCAGACTGACATGTGAGACAGAAGAGAGAGAGAGAGAGAGAGAGAGGAGAGAGAGAGAGAGAGAGAGAGAGAGAGAGAGAGAGAGAGAGAGAGAGAGAGAGAGAGAGAGAGAGAGAGCAGAGAGAGAGACAGAGAGACAGAGAGACAGAGAGAGACAGAGAGAGACAGAGACAGAGACAGAGACAGAGAGATACAGAGACAGAGACAGAGATACAGAGACAGAGAGAAAGAGAATGACAGACAGACAGACAGAGAGACACAGACAGGCACAGACAGATGTTTAGTCTCTAACCCTCTTAAGTACAGCGCTTGTTGTCATTTACAAGCGTCAGTCTCCCACAGAGCAAGGATGGAGAAGCAGCCCTATGCAGACTGACAAGTAAACAGTTTGAACACCACACTACACAGAACCAATACCTCCCATCCTGAAACTGATAACTGCCCTCCGGCAGGGCAAGACAGGAAAGGACAGGCAGGCACACATGGAGAGGGGGAGAGTGAGTGGCACGCATGCAGCAGATAGCTGGACCTGGGCAAGAGGCTAGTGTAGCAATATAGAAGGTAAAAAGGTAACAGTGTACCATTACCTATGTGGTCGTAGGGGAGCAAGGCGTCATTGACCTCAGCTTCTCTAGGGGCCAGCATATTAAGGGCGGCGCCTATCTCCTCTCCCTTGCTGCTTTACCTTCCTTGACCCTAAAGAGGGCAAGTATCCATTCATAGTTGGATGAACTGGAGGACTGCACTGAAACCAAGGCGTGCAAATTTGATTGTGAAGGTGTCCTATAACTTATGTGGTAGTAGGTGAGCGAGGCACCCACTTACAGCTGGGTGAACTGGAGGGCTGTACCTAAACCAAGGTGCACAAACAGTCACTCATCCAGTGTGTAACCATGCTCGATGCTGCTTAACCTTGGCCAGAGCAAAGAGAGTGCTCTGACCACTAACCACTGAGCTATCCTGTTCCTGAAATAGCAATAAAGTGAATGCCAAAGATAATCTACAACCACAAAAAACAGTTGGACCTTCCCTTTCTGATTCACTGCTTTAGCCATGTAAATAGTGTAACTGTCCCCAGCCATCACATTTTCCTGGCTAGTGAAGGGATACAGACACAGAGCTAATCTGTTCAAGTTGTCGATAATGATAATGCAGGAATGAGAAAAAGCAGTTTCCTGACCCAGTATTTCAGCTATGTAAACAACATACAGGATGACCAGTGTGGGGTGCAGCTAGAGTGAGAGAGAAGAGGAGAAGTGGGAGGAGGGAGGTTCTATGTTCACAGAGGAATGCCACGAAGTTAACCATCTATGAAAGTGAAGCTATATATTTCAGTTAGTTTGGCAGGCTTTTTAAAAAAAAATTGTGGCAAGTTACTTTCAATACAAAGTTGAGTTTAGTGGATTTTTCTTTCTTATCCTCAATAGAGAGGGTAAGATTATATCTGTAGTTAGATTCTGTGTGTATGTGGGGTTTTGGGTTCTTTTTTTTTGGGGGGGCGGGGGTATACTGGTTGTAGTGATTGTGATTGTGTGTGTGTGCGCATGCGTGCGTGCGTGAGCGCGCACACGTGTGTGTATGTGTGTGTGAGCGATTGCCTTTCCAATGGACCATTCCAGCGATGTGGAGACGGGGAGGGGGTCTGTTGCATTGGTAACAGCTTGCCCTCCATACCTACTTACCGAGGCTTTGGGTTCTAGAGCCTAGAGCGCAACTCAGTAGTCTTCCAAGACTGACGGATGCCAACTATCAACACAGGTGACTCTTTACTCTGGAAAATAAATTCTGTCAGATTCGAACATACGAAAAGACTTAAAGCTAAGGTGAAAATCAATCTTGAAGAAACAAGCAAACAACATGGATTATACCTGTCAAGAAAAAAAACAACAACAAAAGCATCCTGGCAGTTTCACTAACTGATTGGTTGGCTAACTGTCCAACTAACTGATTGACTAAATGATATTAAGCTAACCGAATAGGAAGCCGACTAAGCAACCATTCAACCAACTTATCAGCCAGGCAAGCAAGTGAAATAACTGAACTAAGCACCCAGTTAAAGCAAGCAAAAAAGCAAGCTAGCAAGCATGCATGCAAGCAAACAAGCAATCAAACAACTAAGCAAAACCACCAACCAACTCACCAACCATCTTACAAGCCAACGAGCTAGCCTGCCAGCCAGCCAGACAGCATTTTATTCAAAACAATAAGTCACTCATCCACCCTCTCACTAACATTGAATAGCCTAGCCCTAACA
>CM060348.1:26966058-26971058 GCA_030674155.1 Stramonita haemastoma
TTGTTCCTGTTTTAGTACTAAAAGTAAGTGAAGAGTTCAGTTTGGTTTGGAAAGAGTTGCTTCAATGTGTTTTGTTCTCTTTTTCTTTTTGTTCTCCTTCCGTTCGATGTCTTGTACCTAGTCTTGCAAATGGATGAATTTGAAGGCGAGCATGCATGCATGTAGGATAGTAGGCAGGCAGGCAGGCAGGCAGGCAAGCAGGCAGACACGCTCACGCACGCACACACACACGCATGCATATATACATATATATATATATATATATATATATATATATATATATATATATATATATATATATCTGTGTGTGTGTGTGTGTGTGTCTGTGTGTATGTGTGTGTGTGTGTGTGTGTGTGTGTGTGTGTGTGTGTGTGTGTGTGTGTGTGTGTGTGTGTGTGTGTGTGTGTGTGATGCTCCACCACATATTGAATCGCATTGCACTAGAGTTCAGTTTAGAGATATTGACAAGTTATCAATCTACAATAAAAAGGTTATTCGGTACAAAAAAACAGATTGAAAATCGAACAATTCTGTGCAAAGTTATTACAAATTGAAATGATAGACTCCAGGATGTGACAAAATGAGAAACGGGTAAGTTTAGTTTCGTAACAGGTTGTCAGAATATATATATATATATTTATATATATATATATATATATATATATATATATATATATATATATATATATATATATATATATTATATATATATATATATATGCACACACACACATGCACATACATACATACATACATACATACATACATACATACATACATACATACATACATACATACATACATACATACATACATACATACATACATACATACATACATACATACATACATACATACATGCATACATACATATATATATATATATATATATATATATATATATATATATATATATATATATATATATATATATATATATACAGACAGACAGACAGACAGACAGTCAGACAGACAGATAGACATACAGACAGACAGACAGACAGACATTATATATATATATATATCTCTCTCTCTCTTTTATATATATATATATATATATATATATATATATATATATATATATATATATATATATATATATATATATATATATATATATATATATATATATATATATGTGGGTGTGGGTGTGGTGGTGGGTGGGTGGGCGTGTGTTTCTGTCTCTGAAACATTTTTCTTCCATACACATACACAATCAGACATAACTGACATGGAAGCCTTAAACAAGCAAGTTTAGCTGAGAGATAACACAATGCTTCGGGCAAAACAAACTGAGAAAAGCATTGAAGCATGAACGCTCGACCTTCTGGAAGTTTTTCAAAAGAACTTTCCTGAAAACCTTTTGTTCCTGTTTGAGTACCAAAAGTAAGTGAAGAGTTCGGTTTTGTCCGAAAATAGTTCTTTCAATGTAATTCGTTCTCTTCTACTTCTTTTTGTTCTCTTTCCATTAGACGTCTTGGACCTACTCTTGCAAATGGATGAATTTGTAGGCATGCATTCATGCATGTAGGATAGTAGACATGCAGGCACACACAGACACACAGACACAGACACAGACACAGACACACAGACACACACACAGACACACACATACACACACACACACACACACACACACACACACACACACACACACACACACACACACACACACACACACACACACACACACACACTGACTAACACTCTTACGTTATAAAAGCATTGAACTAGGATATGGATGGTAGCAGTGACATTGATGGTATGTGTTTTAGTGTGCGATTGTGTGAGTGAGTGAGTGAGTGAGTGAGTGAGTGAGTGAGTGTGTGTGTGTGTGTGTGTGTGTGTGTGTGTGTGTGTGTGTGTGTGTGTGTGTGTGTGTGTGTGTGTGTGTGTGTGTGTGTGTGTGTGTGTGTGTGTGTGTGTGTGTGTGCATGTGTGCATGTGTTAACTCCAGAGGAAAAATCCTCTTATACGAGATTCGAACCCGGGTCAGTAGATCACGACCACATCACTCTGACCACCAAGCTATCTACCCCCTCCCGCCTCCCCCTATTCTGTGTCTCTTTGTGTGGCAGGGTGAGTGCGTGCGCGCGTGAATGCTTGCGTTCGTGTGTGACTGCGTGCGTGACCAATGCCTGGCATTCACAAATCGACGCTACATTAGCAAACGCACCATTGCACTGTGGATCGAGAGAATTATTTTTACCTTAGCTACATAATTATTCAAGTCGGGAAAAGCTTGTCATGACCAGTAAAAGGTATAAGCCATTTTTTTCATGATTACTTAATATATAATAAGATATTATATTTAATATATACATATATAGGGGGGAGCGATCTGATACCGAAGGTGGAGGAAGCTGGTTACAAATTGTTCGGTGGTGCTCCCATGGTCCACGTGAAGAATAATAATGTAGTATGATTCAGAAAACATAGACAGGAAAATAAAATGCAGGTAACCATGTACAGTTGTAATCTCTCCACATACAAATTATTTTTGTCAAAGATTTACAAAAGTCATATAAATTCGAAAAATAACATTCAAATGTGCTAAAAATGTAAACTAAACATTTACGGATTTATTGGGAAAAGACCGCACTATCGAGTTTCGGATCCTAGTTGAGCACTCTTCAAGGATTCTTGGGGTAATTGAGTCTTTATTTACCATTAGTGCTATATAAAATCAAGACACATTTCGTAAATTAGAAGTTTCTATTACAGCCATAAGAATAGATCAATATTTAATCATCTCAAAGCTGCTAGTAAAAGATGAAAATAGAAAGAGACGGAAATTAGGGTTATTTAGTAAAGTTGACACACACACACACACACACACACACACACACACACACACACACACACACACACACACACACACACACACACACACACACACACACACACACATACACAAACACATACACACACACACACACACACACACACACACACACACACACACACACACACACACACACACACACACACAAACACACACACACTTTGCTTTTAAAAGAAAGAACAACTAAAAATTAAACTTTCTCTCTCCTCTTATCACTGTCAACTTGGAAAGATCATTTCCTGCTCAAATGTTTCTTTCTACTTTTTTCTTTGTTTTTCCTTTCTCGTACAAGATCAGAGAGGACCCCCCCCCCCCCCCCCTATAAAAACGCAGAAACTATCAGATTGTGGCAAAAGGGCGACCCAGGAGACAGAATGACATTAATCTAGCTATTGTTCAACACGCAGGTGATCCCAGAACAGGGTTTTCTTCCCTTCAACAGAATCATCAGTTCTGCAGAAATAGTGTGTTGTCTCTCAAGGAAGAAGATCAAGACAGAGACCACATCGTTTTCTTTTTCTCGCGCGCGTGTGTGTGCTTTCAAATTTGCTAGAATTATTTGTCATTGGTTGTGTGTTTGTTTGTTGTGAGGGTCCAGTGCAAGCGCTTTGGTTTGTTTTTACAAGATATAGCGCTATATAAAATCCATGTCTTCTTCTTCTTTTTCTTCTTCTTCTTCTTCTTCTTCTTCTTCTTCTTCTTCTTCTTCTTCTTCTTCTTCTTCTTCTTCTTCTTCTTCTTCTTCTTCTTCTTCTTCTTCTTCAAGACTGAGACAAAAAACTTAACTGCATCAATACATCAAGTACAGATTTTTCCCTTGAAGTTAACTACCATCAGTATCACCTTTGAAGTCGGAGTATTGCTGCCTTTAATTTTAGAAAGGTAATTGGAGAACAGTCATGCACACACAAACTTTTTGTTGAGTGTACAATTTCAAATCTCACAGTGATTCCCAGGTGGGCTGATGAGTGAGTGAGTGGGAGTACTGCACATTCTTGGTGATCCCCACACAACGTTAAGCTGGTGAACGCACAACAACAACAACAACAACAACAACAACAACAACAACAACAACAACAACAACAACAACAACGGTGCCAAATCCGGTCTTCCCCAAAGAGCCCCTCCGCACGCAGAACCTGTTACTCTTTTCGAAAGAGTAGGCCATGAGTGGGGAGGAAAGGTTGAACAAATACAAAATATACTTATAAATAATAATAACAACATTAACAACAACAAAAATACTACTACTACTACTACTACTACTACACCTACTACTACTACTACTACTACTACTACTACTACTACTACTACTACTACTACTACTACTACTACTACTACTACTACTACTACTGATGATGATAATAATGCTACTACTACTACTACTACTACTACTACTACTACTACTACTACTACTACTACTACTACTACTACTACTACTACTACTACTCAATAAAAATAAAATAGCATAAAACAAAAAATAACAACTATTATTAAAAAAAAAAAAATAACAATAATAATAATAATAATAATAATAATAATAATAATAATAATAATAATAATAATAATAATAATAATAATAATAATAATAATAATGATGATGATGATGATGATGATGATGATGATGATGATGATGATGATGATAATGATAATAATAATAATAATAATAATAATAATAATAATAATAATAATAATAATAATAATAATAATAATAATACACACAGCTTCCAGCCATACCTACCAAGGCACTGTGTGAAGGTGACCTATGACTGTCAAAAGCTGTGATTTCTAGCAATGCTTTGAACACAGCAACGAGAAATTGAAAAAAACAAAACAAAAAACGAAGAGTAAAAGTGCGTAAGGTGTAAGAGCAGAGACCCTGACATTTCCAAGCAACTCTTCCACACAGTCCATTGTCTTTCTCTAATGTTTCAGGAAAAGGTTTGAAACTCTTGTAAAAAAACTATTAAAAAAATGTCCATTTTATGACAAGTGCGCGTGCTTTGTGTTTGTGGTGGTTTGTGGTGGGTTTGTGGAGTGTGTGTGTGTGTGTGAGAGAGAGAGAGAGAGAGAGAGAGAGAGAGGAGAGAGAGAGGAGAGAGAGGGAGAGAGAGAGAGAGGAGAGAGAGAAGAGACAGAGACAGAGACAGAGACA
>CM060348.1:26973558-26976189 GCA_030674155.1 Stramonita haemastoma
TGTTTTTGTTTATTTTATTCTTTTATATCGAGGATACGGGAATAAGCACGCGTGTGCTTTTTTACATCCAGTTACTGTGTGTACGCAGTTTTGTAAATGTTGTTATCTTTTCCCAGCAGGACACAATGGCCTGCTCTTCCGAAAAGGGAAACAGGTTTTAACGTGTGCGCAAAATGTTTTGCGTGCGTTCGCACAGCATGAGAAGATAAAATCATGTAACTTGGAATTGGGGGGGGGGGGGGGTTATCAGTTACACCCACCAGGTGTTATATTATAATTGTACTTCTGCTACATGACTAAAAAAAACAATGACCTGATTTAACCAACACTGCTTCTAACTTCAAATGCTGTGATTCTCTCTCGGGTGGTCTCTCTCATTCCCAGGAAAAAAGTAGATCATAGTCTATGTATTCAAGATAATGCTGTCAGTGTCATCCTCACAGAATCAAAGAAACTCTTTGGATTGAATTTCACTAGTTTGCGAACTGTGTCTGATATCACAGACTAGATAACAGTTACAATATGTTGTCTTTTAATGGATCTTCACCACCTTATCGTCGCCCTTCACTACACTACATCTATCAGACTACTCCTCGCTGTCTTATAATTAACGTGTACCAGAAAATTACTATGCGGTACTCTCAATTAATTCAAATCATGTGGTCATAGACCCGCCCGTGATCAACTTACTGCTCTCTGGAACTTTCTTTGAATAATCTTTGTTTTTTTTTAAGGGTGACAGTTAAGCATTCACATTTTTTTTTCACCTGGCGATTACCCTAATTAGGAACAATCAAACCAAAAACAGAACCCCTTTATAAAAACAAACAAACAATTTAAGCAAAGCAAAACAAGCAAGGAAACAAAACTCAAAACCAAAACAAACCAAAACAAATATAATAGCAACCCCCTCCTCATAACAAACACCATCAGGAACAACAACAGTTCAGCCCATGATTTATGAGAGAGAGAGAGAGAGAGAGAGAGAGAGAGAGAGAGAGAGAGAGAGAGGAGAGAGAGAGAGGAGAGAGAGAGAGAGAGAGAGAGAGAGAGAGAGAGAGAGAGAGAGAGAGAGAGAGAGAGAGGAGAGAGAGTAAATGAATTACTGAATGAATGAACACATGTTTAATTCAATAGGGTAGTGCAGTATGCAAACATGCATCTTACACATCCAGCCCTGACAAGGCACAAAGCACAGAGAAATAATATGTAGCAGGAGACTTTGAAAATTATGCACGTGATAACTTTAGCAATCCAGGCAAAGCTGTTTTTATTTTGGACCAGCACAGAGGAAAACTAAAACGGAAACAAGCCAACGCAAAATAAACATACACATGTTGATGTGTTTCTGTTCTATAAATCAATCCATCGTGTCTATTTTTTGCTGAAACCAAGTCACATCTGAGCAAAGGAGAATCATTCATAGAGATAATCTCTAGATCTGCACTGTTATTTCAGGAATCAATGAAACATAGAGGCTGCTTGTTAAAGGTATAATTTACATGCACATTTTTCATGGGCCTGACATTAATGCTCCAGGCTTTTTGCCAAGTTAATTTTTAAAACAATGTGTGTATGAGGGAAGAAATTGCCAAATAGTAAATGCTTGTATGATAGTGCATAGCAACACTCTCAGGGCCTTGAAAGGGGAGGGAGATGTGAAAGACATAATTATCTGTATTTTGGGGGAAATATACATAGTTTTTTCTTCTTCTATTTTGAGGATAATAGAACAAGCACTCATGTACACTTTTTTTTTACACCAAGTCTCCGGGTGTATGCAAGACTATTCTTCCAAAAAGTGAGACAGGTCTTTTAATGTGTGTACAAGATGTTCTGTGTGGGTTGGTACAGGAGACCTTGGTTTCTAATCTCTGAGAGAGAGAGAGCGCGCGCAAGAGAGAGAGAGAGAGAGAGAGAGAGAGAGAGAGAGAGGAGAGAGAGAGAGAGAGAGAGAGAGAGAGAGGAGAGAGAGGAGAGGGGAGAAGAGAGGAGAGAGAGAGAGAGAGAGAGGAGAGAGAGAGAGGGGGAGGAGAGAGAGAGAGAGAGAGAAGGCAAGGCAAGGCAAGGCAGGCAAAGGCAAGGCAAAAGGCAAAATTATTTTATTCGAGGATAATAGATAAGCACTCATGAGGTTTTTTACATCCAGTCCCCGCCCTTTTCAGGGATAACATCAAGATAAAAAGATACTAAACATTGAAACTATAATTTAGGCAGTACCAAAACAACATAAAGGAATAAGGACATTATACATAATAAGATAATAAAAGATGCACTCATTCAGAAGACGAAAATCAGAAGCCACAATAAAATGATTTTGATTATAGAAGAAAAAGAGAAGCGTTAATAGATAAAGAGCAACCAAAGAAACATAATGAAATAAAACAACTTAGCAACCAAGAAAAAGTCCACCCAAAAATAATTAGCTACAACATTGTTACAACTCATAACAACAAAATGAACTCAGAAGGAACTAATGATAATAAAATGATTATAATGATGACAATAAGAATAATATCAACAATAGTGATAATAGTATGATAATAAGAGAGAGAGAGAGAGAGAGAGGAGAGAGAGAGAGAGAGAGAGAGAGAGAGAGAGAGAGAGAGAGAGAGGAGATGAGAGGAGAGA
>CM060348.1:26976289-26989420 GCA_030674155.1 Stramonita haemastoma
AAAACACAAGATGTCCATTTGCATCTGTTGATGTAAAGATGCTTGCCTGCCTACCATGTAATATTAGAATCGTTTATCCAAAATATCTTTCTTCGTCTATTTCTCAGTTTTACAGCACTATTTGACAATATTGAAAAAGAAAAAAAAATCAGCTGTAAGAAGAAGGGGAGCATCTCGACATCTTTCCCATTTCAAGCATTAACATAATTATGAGTAAGGGTTTACGCTTTTCTTTAGGGGGGGAGGGGGGTTGGGGAGGGGTTAAGATCTTAAGCTCACACTAAACATCTTGCTTTAACGTCCTAATCATAAACAACCTTGCCTTGGAAGTCTGGATGTGTTGTGTGTGTGTGTGTGTGTGTGTGTGTGTGTGTGTGTGTGTGTGTGTGTGTGTGTGGTGTGTGTGTGTGTGTGTGTGTGTGTGTGTTTGAAGGATGCGTATTCGTGACAGTTCCAAACCATTTTGGTTCGCGACACAGCTGTTTCAATCAGTTTTCAAAACCACGGAATAGGCCTGGTTGGTTTATGACACAACTACACTAGATCAGACTCTCAGCCCTGGTCCTTGTGAATGCACCAAATCACTCGCTGCACGCAAGATTAACATTTCGTGGCAGCAGTTGTCATGAAATTCACAAAGCAGGGATTTCCCCCTAAGTTTTAAAATAAACAAGGAAGATTAAAGGCCCGAAACACTTGTTTGAAGGGAGCTTCTCCTCTGAGGACTCTCTGCTGCCATGCTCTACGCGAGTTTCTTACCACTATCATACCTAATGGCCTACTTACTAAGTAGCTACTTCTAAATAAAAATTACTCACCAGTGCTGCTCTTCATCATAGTCTTTCTATAAAAAAGACAAAGGCAAAAACGATGATGTTCAAAATCCCACATTTTGCTTTCCCAGCTGTTCAAGTGGTCCACACTGCATGCAGATGTCAGGCCGTTTGAAATGGCAAGAGAAAAAAAAAGAAAAGAAAGAAACAAATCAACTCAGGGAACTCACAACAGAGACACTATTTGCACGTGTGTGTTGTGTCGCTAAATGTGTTTTCTGTCCCTAGCTGGAGTAAGACCTTCAATTGCAAAATCCTGGTCTTAACAATGTAACTGGAAATTATTTCTTAACTGCCGGGCACTTCGTTTTCTATCAATACACTTGAAAAACCCACCCAAAATGACGGCCATAAAAAGATACTTTATATAAGATAAAAGCTATGCCCAGACTGCAAACTCAAAACGTGTCCTTGACTTACGGAGGACAATCTGTTGTCCTATTGATACGCACATTCACAAGAAGAATTTCAGATTTAGATTCGTTTGTTTTGTAATTTGCAGTCTGTACATTGACAGCCCATCTGGTAAAGGAAAGGGGAGGTTGTTTCGAAACCCAGGGAGAAGTTCTTACCTCTCTTGAGCATATTCATTTTAGCATATAGACCACTTTACGACACAACACATGCACAACAATGTTCAGTTCTAGGTGTTGTTCAGCTACTCACAAATGTTTTACTGTTTGGGTTTTTCTTTAAACAAAGGCTTATTTTGGATGGTGGATGTGTAGGCTACATTCAGCAATGTTCCTGCTGACTGTTTCTCTGTCTGTCTCTGTCTGTCTCTGTCTCATATATATAAGAGCATATTATGCATGTATTCAGTGGGAGGGGGGGAGGGGGGTGCGTGCCAGCGTGCGTGTATTTGCCCGCGCGTGTATGTGTGTGCGTGCATACATGTGTTGTTAGGACAATACCCGTCAGTACAACATGACAATTTATGTGATGAAGAGGAAAAATGAATTAAACAAAATTAATGATGCTGAAGCAGATCTCTTTGAAAACAAAACCACTCAAACAAAGAAACCAGATCTTAGGTGTATTAAAGAAATGACTGCATCTTAGGACCAGTGCATTCGTTTGTATCTACACCTCGTATCATGTTTAAGAGTACATTGCCCAGAATACCTACAGGCGTACTGGTCATACGTCTGAAAGTGCGCCCACAAATGATCCTCATCATTATCATGTTGCTTTGAACTTTTGGACCACAGTGCTATTCTATTTTTTGTGTGTTCGTGTGGCAACTGTCCTGCGCTGATCTGTGCTGTGGTGCATCAACTGTATATTTTCATTGATATTATGTGTAATAATATGTATTGTTGCCTACACTTTACCAGCTTTCGTTCGGACAGACTTGCTAGATTCAAGCCAGGCTGTTCTCTTTGTGGCTGTGGTATCATCACAAGAACAGCACCACCCATATTAAAGATGTTAGTAAAGTGTGTATGCCTACAGTAGAAAACTATATTGGTGCCGTGGGCTCTGTTACTGCACAAAAGTCGGGGTAGGATGGGACTCCAAGCGGCCTTTTGTCACATTTTTTGTTATCTGCCCCTTATTTTTGAGGGTGTGTATGGGCAAGCACGCCTGTATTTGTGAAACTGCACCACATAAGGAGTCACATTGCACCAGAGGTCAGTTTTTAGTTATTGGCATGTTAATAAAATGGCTATACAATACCCCAAAAATTGAAAATCGGACAGTTCTATCAAGTTATTACAACTGCAGGAAATGGCAAAATGAGAAATTGACTAGGTAGTAGGTGGCCAGAATGAGGACATGGCTATTTTCAAAACACGTTTAAAGACAAAAGGAAACAAAATTATGACTTGATATTTCACTTCAATGTAAAAATAAGTGCTAGAGTTTTATATTCAATAAAAAATCTCAAAATCCACAACCAATAAAAAAAAATCTCAAAATCCACAACCTCACCCCCACCTGCCCAAAATGTCCCTTAGCAGAAAGTTGGTTATGACCCAGGCGACTCATTTCGTGGTGGAGCGTCACATTTGTGTTAGCCTTTTTTGTGTGTGGTGACGGCCCTGCACTGTGTTGTAATGCATCATATTGTAGATTATGATAAATATTATCTGTTATACTATGTGCTGTTGCCCAAACTGGACCAGCATTTGTTCCGACGGACATGCAGGCAGTTATTTTTGGGGCTGTAGTATCACCACAAAAGCAGCGCCACTCATATCAAAGATGCTAGTAAAGTCTGTGTGCCTACAGCAGATCACTGTCGTGGTGCTGTAGAGTCTGTTCCCCTAGCGTGTATTTGTGATTGCCGTGTGTGTGTGTGTGTGTGTGTGTGTGAGTGTGTGTGTGTGTGTGTGTGTGTGTGCTCGCGTGTGAACATGACCCTACACTGTGCTGCAATTATTATTTAGTCAATATTTTATGTAAAACTGCGCATTGTTGTATACACTGTACCGGCTTTTGTTCCGTCATACTGCATTCGCCAGGCTGTCTCTTTGGGGCTGTGGTGTCACTACAAGAACAGCGCCACCGCCCAGCGATGTCTGTTCCTGTCCCGTTCACATACTGGGTAGGTATGTGTCATCCATGCCACTATCCACAGCTGCTCTTCTCTCCTGGAAGAGATACATAGGGTTTTGATGACCCCTGTGTATAAGATGTGTGTTTTGTTTGCATAGGGGATCTGGGTTTAATGTTGCGTCATCTAGAGGACTTCATGGGAACTTACGTCAGGATCGTTTGAAATGCGTTACAATGTATCGCATGGCATTGTATAGCACTGAATGGATTTCCATTGTTTTGTATTGTATCATACTGTATTGTTTGATTTATGTTGTATTGTATTGCTGCACATTGTATTGTTGACCACTTGCAGACAGGCAGACCTCGAACTGATCTTTCTTTTTTATGTATATCTGAGTGGATGTATCTGACGTTCAATCTCTGTTTACACCTCAGAAACACGGCACAATTATACAGTTTGGGATGTGATTTTTATACAGAGGGGTTATGTAAATTCCATTCCACCGTGAAGTCGAAGTGTCTACAATAGAATGTTTTCAACCACTACCCAAGAAAACAGAGCATCGACAATTCACAGGTGTGTCTCTAAATAGAAACACGACGCTCTGATTGTCGCCCCTGATCACATGGGAGATAATCTACTTACCACCCCATCACACACACATGGTAGTGGGGAAGAGGAATGGAGGGGGTGGGTGTGATTCAAACATTCCTTCTTTAATTTAACTTCTGTTCCCATACATTAATATGATAGATCTATTAGACCACAAAAAGATCCTTTATGTAACTGTGTTACATTTAGAGAACATGTGTGTGTGTGTGTGTGTGTGTGTGTGTGTGTGTGTGTGTGTGTGTGTGTGTGTGTGTGTGTGTTTTATATGTGTGTGTGTGTGTGTGTGTGTGTGTGTGTGTGTGTGTGTGTGTGTGTTGTGTATGTGTTTTTTTTTTTAATTTGTTTTATTCCGTCTGTGTTTGTGTATGTATGTATGTGTGTGTGTGTGCGCGCGCGCGTGTATGTGTGTGTGTGCGTGTGCGCGCGTGTATGTGTGTGTGCGCGCGTGTGTGTGCATGTGTGAGTGTGCATGTGTTTGTGTGTGTACACGTGCTCGTTCACGCTCCATTATGTGTGCATGTATGTATACACATGTGTGATTTGTGCGTGTGTGCGTGCTTATGTGCATACATACACACATTCAATGATTCATAGTAAAACGCTTGTATATTTTTTTTCTTATCTGTTCGCTGGTGTGTGTGTGTTTGAGTATATGTGTGTGCATGTGTACGTGTGTACGTGTGTGTGCGTGTATATGTGTGCGTGAATATGTGTGCGCTCATGCCTGTGTGTATGTGTGTGTATGAGTTAGTGTGTGTGTGCGTGCGTGCGTGCGTGTGTGTGTGTGTGTGAGTGTGAGTGGTGTATGTGTTAGTGTGTGTGTTAGTGTGTGTGCGTACACCTTTGACTGTCTCTGCATATGATACAAGAAATAAAACGAACAAAGAAAGAAAGAAACAAGAACAAAAATCACCTCCACCCCCTTAAATAATAAAGAATTTGAAAGAACTCAACTTAACGTCCAATAGTTTCATCTGTCCCTTGTCAGTCCTAAGCCCAATTGCAAACCCACATGCATTTGTTTATCATGGAAAGGGAACTGAACAACTCAAACTAAAACAAGAAAAAATACAAAAGTTTGCCAAGAAAGCCTCTTACTAAATTGTTATTTATTTCCAGCATAATCGCATTATTAAGCAATATTTTGTCCAAATGACATTAATTCAAACGTTATATTGCGCAAATTGCACACTGTAACGATGAGTATTATTATATTTCGACTTTTGTTTGTATAAACAAGAACTTAAACATAGTATTAAAAGTCCTTAATTTTAAACATTACCAGCAGTCTTCTTCCTGTGCAAACGCAGATGAAAATGGAAGTCTAAAAAAATATGTCTCCTTTTATCCTCTGTAAGCAGGATGTTACTGCCACATCCCTCTATTATTAGATTAGAGACTAGGATTTACAGAACCCCCATCTTTCGCAATCGCCAGCAGTAATCATGTACAATTGGCCGGTTTGTGCAGGGTCAAAACAATGTAGCCTGTAGCCACTTTGCCTCTACCTGCTTCAATCATCCCCAAATAGACATTTGGGGGAGGAAAATTGAAATCAGAAGTAGATGAATTTGCATTGCCAGTAGCGGCTATCGTGTTCTGGGCATACAAGGCAGGGTGAGAACTTTGATAAACCGAAATGGTTTTTGTAAATAACTGCTTAAAAAATCAATCACAGCCACATGGTTTATTGTAACAGTAAAGTATATGCTATAAAGAGTCTCCACATACCAAAAAGTGAAAAAAGTGAAAAAGTGTCCGATAGCCGCTTCTGGCAGGCAACCCTCGATATATAGCACGAGGCTGTTAAAAAATATGTACTGATAGCTTTAGCAATAAAGGCAAAACTGTTTTTTTTTTTAATTTTGGAACAGCACAGAGGAAAAATAAAACGGAAAAAAACAAAACACAAATAAACATACACATGTTGATGTATTCTGTTCTATAAATCAATCCATCGTGTCTATTTTCTAAACCAAATCCCATCTGAGCAAAAAGGGGAAAAAATCAATTACGGAACATGGGAGATAATCTCTAGATCTGCACTGTTATTTCAGGAAGCAATGAAAAATAGAGGCTGCATGATAAAGGTCTATATTGACATGCGCATTTTCTGTCTGTTTGCCTGACATGAATGCTCAAGGGTTCTCGTCAAGTTGGTTTTAAAACAATGTGTGTGTATATGAGCAAAGATAACATTGTCAAATATTGATAATTCGTATGATAGTGCATAAGAACACCCTCATGGCCTTGGAAGGGGAGGGGGTGGGAGGTGAGAGAGAAATAATTATCTGTAATTTGGGGAAGTACACATGATTCTATCTATTTATTTCTATTTTCTTTTTCAAAGTATATGGAATAACTGTTGATGCACTTTTTTTTTTCATCAAGTCTCTGTGTGTATGCAGTTTTGTAATTTTTATCATCTGTTCCCACAGACACACAATAGCGTATTCTTCCGAAAAGCGGAACAGGCTTTAACGTGTGCACAAGATGTTCTGCATGCATTCGCACACGGGACTTCAGTTTATAGTCTCGTCCGAGGGACTTTTGTGGGGAGCCATACTCCGACTTCAGAGGACAAGTTCGAAATGTGCAGAGGCACAATCCATTTTTTTTTTGCTGCCTCGTCTTCTGTGATGTCCCCGTCCTGTTGCTCCCACGCCGCTCATTTCAATCTCCCCGACACAGGCATACCCAGATTCGTTGTGTCTCCCCCCCTGGGTCGGGAGTCCACAGGGAGCCCATCAATATTAGGCCGCCGCGGGGCCACCAGCCAGAGGGGCCCTGCACTTCTGCTGGGTCACTTTGGTGGTGTTCAGTGGTGCCTGTTCTGAGCTAACATACGCAGGACACCACTTACTAAGCCCCTTACTAACGACAGTATCAGCTCAGTCGCGGAGCCAGACTGAGTGAGTCACCCACCTGAGGTGGCGACCACCACAACGTCCCTCCAACGACCGCCTCCCCGCGAACCTCCTACCCCAAAGGCTTTGACACAAACTCACCACAGGCACAGAAGCGTATGGGGAAACCGAATCTAAGTTCAGCAGAGGCACAATCCTTGTTTGTGTCCGAAACTTTTCTCTGGTCCACTTGACGGTAAGTGGTGGTGGTTGGGGGTGCCACATATTTTTTTTTCGGGTGAGACAACAAACTGAGGTTTCGTGTGCGACATGCATTGAGCGCACGTAACAAAACCTGCAACAACAAGCATGTTATCATGGGCAACTTTCTGTAGGGAAAAAAAAGCCACTTTGATAGAAAAAAATATAATTATACACACAGACAGTAAAAGACAAAAAAAACAAGGGTGGCGTTACTCTTGTTGCCACGCGCTCTTCTCCAATGTGAGAGCAGCTCGAATTTCATGATTAGAAATTTGCTGTGACTTAACGTGGTATACGATAGGGAAAGGTAAAGGTGTCTCAAAACCTATGTGGTCGTAGGGCAGCAAGGCATCAGAGACCTCAGCTTCTCTTGGGGCCAGCATGTTGAGGGCGGCACCTATGTCCTCTCCCTAGCCCTAGCTGCTTAACCTTTCCCTGACCCTAAAGAGGGCAGGTACACATTTACAGCTGGGTGAACTGGGGGACTGCACTAAAGCCAAGGCGCGCAAACGGTCACCCATCCAACTGGTAATCACGCTCAATGCTGCTTAACTTCGACTGAGGGAAAATGAGCGCTCTGACCACTTGGCTATCCTGAACCAATGTATAGAATATAAACCAGAAACAGAAATACCAAAGATATAGACAAGACGTCAATAAAACAACAACAACAACAACAACAACAACAACAACAACAACAACAACAACAACCGTTGAACAATAAAGAGAGAAGAACGAAAGGAAAACAACAACAAAACTGTGACAGATAAACAGGAAAACAGTACACAATAACACGTGGAGGAGAACAAGAAAATGACGTCTGAAAATGGAATTATCAAAGGAAGCCCTCAGAATAGAAAACTGCCTTCATTTTTTTTTGGGGGGGGAAAGGGGGGAGGAAGGGGGGGAGATGGCAACATTTTAGTCTTTTGCTTTGATGTTGTTGTTGCCCCTCTGTAGGCTTGTTTGTCCATTTGTCTGTCTATCTGCCCGTTCCTCTGTCTGTCCATCTTTGTCTGTATGTCTGCCTCTTTCTGCCTGTCTGTCTGTCATGTCTGTCTCTGTCTGTCTGTCTGTCTGTCTCTGTCCCTGTCTCTGTCTCTCTCCTTCGCTGTGTTCGTCTCTGTCTGTCGGTCTCCCTATCTCTCTGTCTCTGTCTGTCTGTCTCGTTGTGTCTCTGTCTCGCTGTGTCTCTGTCCTCTTCTCTCTTACTTCTCTCTCTCTCTCTGTCTCTCTCTGTCTCTGTCTCTCTTTGTCTCTCTCTGTCTCTCTGTCTCTCTGTCTCGCTGTGTCTCTGTCTCTGTCTCTCTTACTCTCTCTCTGTCTCTGTCTCTCTCTGTCTGTGTCTCTGTGTCTCTGTGTCTGTGTCTCTGTCTCTGTCTCTCTCTCTCTCTCTCTCTCTCTCTCTCTCTCTCTCTCTCTCTCTCCTCTCTCTCTCTCTCTCTCTCTCTCTCTCTGTGTTCCCTTGTGGATATGCATGCTTTTTTTGTTGTTTTTTTTTACCTCGAGGACAATGGAATAAACATTTATGTGCTTCTTTACATCCACTCCCCGTGTGTGTGTGTGTGCAGTTTTATCAGTTTTGTCATCCATTTCTGCCGGTACACAATGGCCTACTCTTCTGAAAAGCAGAACGGGTTTTAATGTCTGCGCAAGATGGTTCCTTCTCTAGTGTCTGAATCCTTGTATGAGGTATGCGCGCTGGCTTCAGTCAACACATTCTAGCTGTAGAACATCTTGTTTTTTGTGTTGAAAAGTAATAACTCTTACTGCCACCCAATGTTTCTGTTCGAGTTTCCCATTGTCGTACAATAATAATAAGAAGAAGAACAGTTATATTATTTGTCTCTTTATATCTTACGTTTAGAGGGAATTGAAAGAAATGACAGGCACTGTACAAAATGCAACATTGGTGATATTGGTGGTCAGATTCATTTCCTTTTTATTTGTCCAATGTTCAAGGAAACTCGTAAAAAAAAAAAAATGTTAAGCAAAAATTAATACGCTAAACTGCCAAACACTTTGATGTATGAACAACTCTTTTCTTCATCAAATAAGAAGTCTCTGTTCAATGTTCTTAAAATGTTAATGTTATCAGAAATAACATGGAAACTTTGTTCAAAGAGTTTGATAGGTGTAAACAGACATTTTTAAAATTTATTTTGATAGTCATTGTTTAAATATCCTGTTACATGGTGCATGTGTGTTGTTCAGTTATGATTTCGTTTATTTTTGTTATATAAACTCCTCAATGTCCCTTAAATGATGACAGAAAAAAGAGAATTTGAAAATGTGTACGGGATGCATGCTGGGAATGTTCGTGGGTTTTTCTTATATTTTGCATTAAACACTGACAAGGATGTGCCGCCGCTGTAGTCTAGTGGTTAGGGTGTTGGACTCGTAATCTAAAGGTTGCGAGTTCGATCCCAGCTTTCGGCTATGGCGTTGTGCCCTTGGAAAAGGCGCTTTACGGCTATTTTCTCACCCCACCCAGGTGTAAAAGGGGTACCAACTTTGTGTTGGGGGTTAACCCTGCGATAGACTGGCGTCCTATCAAGGGGGGAGTCTATGACTCTCAGTCGCTTAACGCCACAGAAACCGGGATAAGCACCGGCCTGATGAGTCTTAGGCTCGGAACAGACTTTAACTGACAAGGATGCACACCAAATGTCCACGTTTGTCATGTTTCTTAAGTCTTTACCGTACTTTACTGCACCTTGGGAATTTTAGGTCCGAGTATGGGCTTTTTTGTAATTTTTAGTTAAAAAAGACTAAAGCAATAATATTGTTTATTTCTTATGATCTAACAAGATGAACAATATAAAAAAACTGCATCGTGTCATTAGTTTCAAAGCAGTGTACAGCTTTGTTGACATGTTTAACGATAGCGTAGGGGAAAAAAATCTTGTAATATATAACATATTACATGCTCTAAGAGATTTTGAAAAAAAAAAGGTACAAATTTGAAATGACTTGAAAAATGCGATCACGGGAACACACAGCATACACTATAATTATTGTAGTGTTGCTTTTCTAACTCACAACATCAACCTCGCTTTTTTCTGATCAGTCACCTTTCCTTGCTATCTGTCTAGTTGTTGTTGTTGGTGTTGTTGTGCGTTCCCCAGCTTAACACTCTGGGGAGTCAACACAGAATGTGCAGTACTCTAGACTCACTCATCCAGCCTGGGGATCACTTTGCGCGATGAATGAGAAGTCTACCTGTATGACTGTTTTCAAATACCTCGCCATACAGGAAGCCATACTCAAACTTCAGAGGAAAATCTGTCCAGTCCATGAACTAAAATTCCGAGGCATCTTCAGAGCTTCTACTCAATCTGCATGGCTGAGACAAGCGGTAGATAAATCTTACTATAGAAATCTTTGGAAATGGGATAGCTCAGAGGTCAGAGCATCTCTCTCCCCCAGCCAAGGTTAAGCAGCATCGAATGTGGTTGGGTGACCATTTGCGCGTCTTGGCTTCAGTACAGTTCTTCAGTTCGCCCCGCTTAAAATGGGTACCTGCCCTCTTTAAGGTCAGGGAAGGTAAAGCAGCGAGGGAGAGGAGATGGGCGCCGCCCTCAATAATTATATTGGCTTTTAATGAAGCTGAGGTCTCTGATACCTTGCTCCACTATGACCACCTAGGTTATGGGACACGCTGACCTTTTACCTTTCAAATATACACACAAAATATGGTAATGTATGTGTCTTGTTTAAGAGTCACAATATTGTTTTACCTGGTAAACGGAAAAAATAAAGAAGTGTCTGGCATTAATACAAGCTAGTACAATTTTCTAAACCATTCTCCCCAATCTTTTTACAAACCCCCCCATTAACAATGGTTTTAAATGGCAAGACTACTACCATCACTTCAGCTCGTATGTTAGCCCACTTAAAAGAATGAGTCAACTTTGAATGGGGAGAGTACATATTATCAAGGCTGGAGAGACCTGAGAATAGATGACTACAAATGGCCCCAGAAGAAATTCCCTTTCAGGGGCTTAGGAGAGAAAGGGAACTACCTCCAGTCAATCAATCAGTCAGTCAGTCCTCTTACCCTTGAAGACAAATTGGTTTCTTTTAGCTAGCAAGCAGCATTAATCTCGCTCTACACTGCTGTGGTCATTTTGTTGAACTGAGCTTAGGAGATCTACGCCTAATTCATTACAGCAGTCATCGTTTATTGCTCAGAAACAGCAGGCCCACTTAACTCTGCACTTCAGTGGGCGTCCACTTGAGAGTTGATTTTGATGGTGAAGAATAGGAAAGGTGTATGTGTTGTTGTTCTGTGTGGTTGGCGGTGATGAATGATTGCCAGGATGATGATGATGATAATGGTGTGTAATGATAACACTTTTTTTAATTTATTGACTGTGTGTGAAACAGACTAACAATTGCAGAATAGTATTGTATTGTCTTGTATTGTATTGATTTGTTTTGGTTTGCATTGTATCGGATTTGTATCGTATTGTGATGTTTTGTATTGCATTATATTGTATTGTATTCGATTGTATTGCATTGCATTCTATTGCATTACATTGCATTGTATTGTATTATATCGTGTTGCATTGCATTGCATTGCATTGTATTGTATTGTATTGTATTGTATTGTATTGTATTGTATTGTATTGTATTGTATTGTATTGTATTGTATTGTATTGTATTGTATTGTATTGTATTGTATTGTATTCTAATGTATTCTAATGTATAGTATTGTATAAATGTTATTTGTATACCACTTAAGCAGATTGGAGGATATATTTAACGTGCTTCTTCATGCTTCTGACTGGGAAAATCTCCCTTCTTACTCTTCTCGACTTATCTGCTGCCTTTGACACTATAGATCATTCAATTCTTCTCTCCCGTCTCCAAAACATGTTCGGTATTAAAGGCACAGCCCTCACCTGGTTCACTTCTTACCTTAAAGACCGTGTCCATACTGTTGCAGTAAACAAGATTCAATCAGCGCCTGCCAAACTGGAATGTGGTGTCCCTCAGGGATCAGTTCTGGGCCCTCTTCTTTTTACCCTCTATACTGCTCCACTGTCACATATAATAGACCATTATCATATCAATTATCACTTTTATGCTGATGACTCTCAGATTCAAAGCAGTGTTACACTTGAAAATCTGCCATCTCTCTTGACAAATATGACCAACTGCCTTCAAGATATCCAACACTGGATGATACAAAACAAGTTACAACTAAATGCAGATAAAACCGAAGCCATGCTCGTAGGCACCAAACATAAACTCTCCTCCATCTCTACAACTTCAATAGAATTCGGTAATACGTCAGTTCCACTATCCACTTCTGTGAAGTATCTAGGGGTCGTTGTCGACAACACACTCTCCATGCAAAAATTCATTACCCAGACCTGTCAGTCATGCTACTATCAACTACGGCGCATTAGTGCAATTCGAAAGTACCGGTCCACTGACGCAACATCCAAACTTGTCACTTCTGTTATTCTTTCACGTCTGGACTTTTGCAATTCTCTTTTAGCTGGTCTGCCAGCATCATCCATCCACTCCCTCCAACGTATACAAAACTATGCAGCTCGTCTGGTCGTAATAAAGAAAAAATCTGAGCACATTACCCCTCTCTTGCAATCTCTCCACTGGCTGCCCGTACCACAGAGAGTAATCTACAAGATCAATACCCTCTGTTACAAATGCCTCCACAAAACTGCTCCCTCCTACCTCTGTGAATGTCTTCACTTGTACACACCTTCTCGCTCCCTCCGCTCGGCCGCAGATACTTTGTCCTTAAGAATACCTAGGTTCAACCTATCTACCGTTGGCCGCCGCTCTTTCTCTGTTTCTGGTCCATTGATCTGGAACGACCTCCCTCTCTCCCTCCGGCAAAAGCCTACTTATGAAACTTTTAAATCCAACCTCAAGACACACTTATTTCAAACCTAAGATTTTCTCCTTCTGTTTCCATCTCTTGTCTGCCCCCGCCTTTGACATCTACCTGCCGAAGTGTATAGCCTTTGTGGATGTGTGTGTGTGTGTGTGTGTGTGTGTGTGTGTGTGTGTGTGTGTGTGTGTGTGTGTGCGTGTG
>CM060348.1:26989520-27007020 GCA_030674155.1 Stramonita haemastoma
AAACAGAGTACGTGTTCTTGAGTGCTCTCAGAAGGTGAAGCGATGGAACGGCCAACAACAAGAGATCACATACTGGTATTACCTTTATGGGTGCTTCCACTAGCTCATGCCGCATCCTCAGGCATTGAAGTACCTAGGACGGGAACAGTCTGGATGACAAAAGGATTCTTCTTCTTCGTCGAACGCTCTGACAGCAGCCTGTGTCTGTCCCATGAGCAAAATTGCGTTGCGATCGCCATTAAGCGTCCGACATGTCAGGTCCAGCGCTTCCGACTTCGGCATGGCGATGACAGATTGATTATAGGAAAAGAAAATCAAGATATTTTGAACTCGAATGCTTGCACGCATGCACGCATGCACACACGCACACATACACGCACGCACGCACGCGCACGCACGCACGCGCACGCACGCACGCGTAGCTATACACATACACAACAAGAGAGAGAGAGAGAGAAGAGAGAGAGAGAGAGAGAGGAGAGAGAGAGAGAGAGAGAGAGAGAGAGAGAGGAGAGAGAGACAGACAGACAGACAGACAGACAGACAGACAGACAGACAGACAGACAGACAGACAGAAGACAGACAGACAGAAGACAGACAGAGAGGAGAGGAGAGAGACAGGGAGAGGGAGACAGAGAAGGGAGAGGGAGAGAGGGAGAGGGAGAGAGAGAGGGTGAGAGACAGACAGACAGACAGACAGAGTGAGAGACAGAGACAAAGAGACAGAGAGTGAGAGACAGAGACAAAGAGACAGACAGACAGACAAAAGTGAGAGACAGAGACAAAGAGACAGGGAGAGAGAGAATAACACTGATGCCAGAACAACAAAGTTAGCACTGAAGAAGGCTATAAGAGTTTTCCTAGATTCGAACCCAGTTTGTCTGGAGATAGGGAATTGGAAAAAAGTCACATATCAGCACCACACCACACGATATGACAGAGTTAAACAAATGCAATACGATAGGATACAACACAATAATAGTAAACAATACAGTACGATACGATACAATATTATACAACACAAGATACGATGCAACGGAAACGCCCAACAAAAACAACAATTACAGCAACTACAACAAGATGACACACGGGTAGGGGCCTATACCTTATTGGGTGTTTCCACTTGCTCGTGCCGTGTCCTCAGGCATTGAAGTACCTAGGACGAGAACAGCCTTGATGACGGAAGGATTTCTACACAAAAAATTGAGACATTTCAAAACGTAATGCCTGCACACACACACACACACACACACACACACACACACACACACACACACACACACACACACACACACACACACACACACCAACACCTCTCTCTCATCTCTCTCTCTCTCTTTCTCTCTCTCTCTCTCTCCATATATATATATATATATATATATATATGTATATATATAGATATATATATATATATATATATAATGTGGAGAGAGAGAGAGAGGGAGCGAGGAAGAGAGGGAGGGACAGAGAGGGGGAGAGAGAGGGGGAGGGAGGACAGAGGGAGGGAGGGGGAGAGAGAGAGAGAGAGAGAGAGAGAGAGAGAGAGAGAGAGAGAGAGAGAGAGAGAGAGAGAGAGAGAGAGAGAGAGAGAGAGAGAGAGAGAGAGATTATATAATTATGTTGTGTATTCTCTACATTTCAGAAAATGCAGTTTCTAGGGATTTTTAGCAATTAACGGTGTCTAAGCTTTTCTTCACATTAACTGCTGGCGATTTGTTTGGTCTGTGTCGAATTTCTAATTGTTACAATTATAAAATCTTTGATACCCAGGTTTAATCTTGAGAGTGCTTAACACATCAGGGGGACATTTTGTCATCATCTTTCATAACTTCTATTCATGCTTGCTGGTGCTTTGCTTTCATTCGTGTATACAGGCATGCGGAATATCGAAAAGGCCCCATAAAGGTCTGCAAGATTTGTCTCTTTCGGTAATTTATGGAAACACGGGAATATTCAACATAAATCTGAAAACTTCGCAGTGGTACCTCGAAAAACAAAAGCACAGAAAAGAAGAAAACATTGCACGTGTACTTACCTCTGTGAGGTCTTGATACGTGTGACAATCACGACGTCAGAGACAGGGCCAGAGAACTAAGATGACCCACATGACTTTTTGACATCTATGCTAAGACTTTTAAGGAATCAGGGCGAGATGGAAGAGACCCTGAAGGTCGAGCAAATGCTTGAACAAAGTCTGGGGGCTGGATGTGTCCTTTCCCCTTGAGCACTGTGTGCAAGGGTTTTACTGGCTGTGCCAGTCTAGGACACCAAACCCAATGTCGACGCCTAGTCTGCCAGTCTTTGTGATCACAGAGTAAGGTTCCAAGGCTCCTGATGAAGTTCTGAAATCCGCGTTCATTGAGCCTTACCGAAAACTCCAGGGTCAAATTTTGATTTAGGAAATGTGAAAGACTGAGGTACACGTGTGAACATGATGCACGCAGGCATAGACAGGTTGTACTCGGTACAAAGATACCTGCGAAGAATGCAAGGTAGCCCTTTCATGGAAAGAGGCTTTGCAATCCTTACCTTTCACATGCTGCTGCATGTCGAATGTCCGATGACCACAGAGACCCCAGTCCTCACTGCTCTCATCGCATTTGATCCCTGAATTGTTTCAGAGATACGAGGTCATGCAGACATGATGCGAAACCCCCCAAAACTTCTATCAACTTTGCTCTTCAGCCTAGTGGGATCTGGTCCTAGATCCCTGGGCAACAATGCTAGGCTTGCACTGGATTCGCCCTTCAGGGGCTGGTCTTTCAGGAGTTTGCCCTTCAGGGGCTGGTCTTTCAGGAGTTTGCCCTTCAGGGGCTGGTCTTTCAGGAGTGTGCCCTTCAGGGGCTGGTCTTTCAGGAGTGTGCCCTTCAGGGGCTGGTCTTTCAGGAGTGTGCCCTTCAGGGCTGGTCTTTCAGGAGTTTGCCCTTCAGGGGCTGGTCTCTCAAGAGTTTGCCCTTCAGGGGCTGGTCTCTCAGGAGCGTGCCCTTCAGGGGCTGGTCTTTCAGGAGTTTGCCCTTCAGGGGCTGGTCTTTCAGGAGTTTGCCCTTCAGGAGTTGGTCTTTAGGAGTTTGCCCTTGAGGGGCAGGTCTTTCGGGATTTTGCCCTTCAGGGGTCTGTTTTGCATGCAGGGTTTTGCCCTTCAGGGGCTTATTTTGCATGTTGCCCTTCAGGGGTCTGTTTTGCATGCAGTATTTTGCCCTTCAGGGGCCTGTTTTGCATGCAGGATTTTGCCCTTCAGGGGCCTGTTTTGCATGCAGGATTTTGCCCTTCAGGGGCCTGTTTTGCATGCAGGATTTTGCCCTTCAGGGGCCTGTTTTGCATGCAGGATTTTGCCCTTCAGGGGCCTGTTTTGCATACGGGATTTGTCCTTCAGTGGCTTGTCTTGCAGGGTGCTGCCATTCGGGGGGCTTGTCTTGCATGATGCAGCCCTTTAGTTAAAATCTGTCACGAGCCTAAGGCACATCAGGCCGGTGCTTATCCTGGTTTCTGTGGCGTTAAGCGACAGTCATAGACTCCCCCCTGGATAGGACGCCAGTCTATCGCAGGGTTAACCCCCAACACAAGGTTGGTACCCCTTTTACACCTGGGTGGGGTGAGAAAATAGCCGTAAAGTGCCTTTTCCAAGGGCACAACGCCATAGCCGAAAGCTGGGATCGAACCCGCAACCTTTAGATTACGAGTCCAACGCCCTAACCACTAGACTACAGCGGCGGCAATGCAGCCCTTTAGGGGCTCGTTTTTCCAGACTTTGCCCGTCAGAAGCTCAACCCTTCAGCCGAGCATTGCTCCTTGTCTTCGGTTGTTACCCGTCCTCCCTATCAGTCTTACATAGGTCAAGTCAAGTCATGTGGGTGAGGACAAGTCCACTGGGCCCTGTACTCCAGCATCGTGTTGCTGGTGTCTTCACAACCTGCAGTAGACAGACAGATCCAGGAGAGTGGAGATGACCTGGGGAAAGAAACCATGAGCAACTGGCTACTACAGATCCATATCAGAATATCCATGGCAAAACTTTTGAGAGGTCACAGAAATGTTTTGTTTTTTTTAATGATTATGTTTTTTTTATTATCTACACTTGGTTCCATGATCCTATTTTTTATTGTCTATTTTGGCAGATCCTTTGGAAATATGAAAAAAGTCTTCTGACGTGAGTGCAAGATGTCCTACCAAAAGGTCTTTTGACATGTGTGTTCGTAAGATAATCCAGTTTTTTTTTTTTCATCTGACGTATGTGTAAGATGTTCTATGAAAAGGTCTTCTGGCGTGTGTGCAAAGTAAATAAAATGAAAATAGAATAAAATTAAAAAGAAAACCAATATGGTACAGATCATAGACTACAGCCATGAGCACCTCATTGCCTTCTATCTAGGATTGTGCTTTTAGCGTTAAAAAATAAATTCTACGAAGAGAAATATTGCGCTCGCAACCCGGGTTCGATTCCTGGTCGAGGGGATTTTTCCCCTGGAGCTAACATCAGTGCTGACTCCACCCTCCCCAAAAGCCCTTTGATGAGACTATAAACCGAGGCCCCGTGTGGGAACGCACGCAGATATCTTGCGCACACGTTAAATCCTGTTCCGCTTTTCGCAAGAGTAGGCCATCGTGTGCCGGTGGTAGCAGATGACAAGATTTACAAAACTGCATATACACAGGGACTGGATGTAAAAAAGCACACGAGTGCTTAATCCATTATCCTCGATATAAAAGAATAAATAAAATTCAAAAAATACATTGGCATGCATTATATATATATATCCCTCCGTCAGTTGAAACAATTTTTTTTCTTCAAAAAATGTGTTTGATCTCTACATTTCCCAGTACTCATTTTCGACAGAAAGATACATACGTTAGCTTTCAGACATTTTTTTTTGTAACGAACAAGTAGGGTACTGGTTTCAGGCATTCATTGTTAGGACATAGTGTCTTAACACGATTTTCAAAGACAACTTTACAACTGTGGGAAATCTATCCAATAATTATACTTGTGGTAGTAAATAAACAACAGCACTCCTCTGATGTAAAAGTTAAGTCATGCAGTACTGTATCACAACCAAAGCAAAATAAAAGATGGGTTTACATTTATGAGATTGCCCAGATTGTTTCTTTACCATTTTAAAATAATTCGCAGCTACTCTTTACTTATATTTTCTTTTATGTCAAGGATAATGAAATAAGCACTCATACTTTTTTTTACATCCAGTCGCCGTGTGTATGCAGTTTTTGTAAATTTTCTTTGGCACTGTCTGCTGAAGAAATGCGTGTACCTTTTTAAATGCCGTTTCAGAAACACATCCAGTAACTGAAATAAAACTACAAGTAACCATATGAAAAAAATATGGTGGGTATTTTTCCTTTTTTTCTTTTTTTTACAGAATTGGGAAGACATTTTTTCCCGTAAGCTACACCACGTTGTTTTACATACCTTTTCTCTGGAATCTGTGGCCATGATGATGGTAGGGAAGGAAGACTGAAGAGCAGAGTGCTGATCTTCCTCCCTCAGGGGATGCTGCTGCAGGCATTTCATGTTGAGGTTTGTGTGGCCTTTGATGTTGAGGTTTGTCTGGTCCTTCTTGTTGCAAACCCAACTCTTCCTCTGGTGTCTGTGATGTCAGCCTCCCTCAGCCTGGCCACCCAGTTTTACCTGAACAAAAAAAACCACGCAAGTTCATAAGGTAGGTGAAAAATTATATAGCGATATATTTTCTTTTAATCTCAAAGTATGAAAATTTACACCCATGTTGTGACAATGACAGTTTTACTCGTTTCTATTCTAAAGCAGTGTAAAATAACTTCACAACTGAACTGAATTCAAATAAATTGAAAATTGAATTGAATACCACTTCCAGTCACAGCATATTTATCTGCGGGCAATTTGGGCTTCTCTCTCAGGGGTGAGTACGTTGCCACAAGAGCAGTACCACTCCAAAAAATGTCCTTTTTTAAAGTGTATTAGTTTTCCTATGAGAAGGGCTTTATTCCACAGAATTTTGCTGGAGATCTCTTTCTTGGTGTCGTGGGTTCTTTTACGTGCGCTGAATGTATGCTGCATGCAGGACCTTGTTCACCATCCGCTCCAAAAGACTTGTATGCAGGCCACCACTCAGTCTAGTGGACGGGATAAAGTTTCGGGCAATAAACGGGGATCAATCTCTAGACCATCGATCCTCCCAATTACCAGTAATGGACAACATTAATGACATCATTGATAGGAGCTGCAGTAACAGATTCATATCCTCCAGTCTCTTTAACACACGAATAATGACATGCAACGTTTTTACATTCAGATATCAAATTATGTACGTATTTACTTATTGTCCACATGTTTCTGTTAAGATAAAGCCAAACCCAACTCATAAATGTAGAGTCAAGCAAACTTAACTGCGCTGACAAAAATGTTAAATATCAGCAAGTACAAAAATTAACTACAATAACAACAACACGGTAAAACTTGTTCCGTCTTCCGGAAGAGTAGGCCGTTCTGTGGCGGTAGGAACGGATGATATTAAAAAAAAAAAAAAACAAAAAAAAAACCGCATGCACACAGGTGTGTTTAGACATCATTCTTGAAGTCGGAAAGCGACAACCTTAGCGGTGAGCAAAAATGGTCGCATATGCAAAATTTCATCTTCAGTCAACCTCGGAGTGTGAACCTCGGATCGAAAAAAAAATTGTAAAGATGATAAAATTCACAATTACCACAGGCAAAAAACACATCGTTCCATTCAACATTGTCAGTTCTCTTGTGATCACATCAAAACTGCTGTGCTAAAACTTTCAGCAAGAAAATGCATGAACATGTCTTAAAACACAAGATGTCCATTTGCACCTGTTGATGTAAAGATGCTTGCCTGCCTACCATTTAATATTAGGATCGTTTATCCAAAATATCTTTCTTTGTCTGTTTCTCAATTCTACAGCACTATTTGACAATATTGAAAAAGAAAAAAAATCAGCTGTAGGAAGAAGGGGAGCATCTCGACATCTTTCCCATTTCAAGCATTAACATAATTATGAGTAAGGGTTTACGCTTTTTTTAGGGGGCGAGGGGGGTTGGGGAGGGGTTAAGATCTTAAGCTCACACTAAAAACCTTCCCTTAACATCTTGCTTTAACGTCCAAATCATAAACAATCTTGCCTTGAAAGTCTGGATGTGTTTGTGTGTGTGTGTGTGTGTGTGTGTGTGTGTGTGTGTGTGTGTGTGTGTGTGTGTGTGTGTGTGTGTGTGTGTGTGTGTGTGTGTGTGTGTGTCTGTGTGTGTGTGTGTGTGTGTCTGTGTGTGTGTATGTGTGTGTTTGAAGGATGCGTATTCGTGACAGTACCAAACCATTTTGGTTCGCGACACAGCTGTTTCAATCAGTTTTCAAAACCACGGAATAGGCCTGGTTGGTTTATGACACAACTACACTAGATCAGACTCTCAGCCCTGGTCCTTGTGAATGCGCCAAATCACTCGCTGCACTCAAGATTAACATTTCTTGGCAGCAGTTGTCATGAAATTCACAAAGCAGGGATTTCCCCCTAAGTTTTAAAATAAATAAGGAAGATTAAAGGCCGAAACACTTGTTTGGAGGGGACTTCTCCTCTGAGGACTCTCTGTTGCCATGCTCTCTTACCACTATGATACCTAATGGCCTACTTACTAAGTAGCTACTTCTAAATAAAAATTACTCACCAGTGCTGCTCTTCATCATAGTCTTTCTATAAAAAAAGACAAAGGCAAAAACGATGATGTTCAAAATCCCACATTTTGCTTTCCCAGCTGTTCAAGTGGTCCACACTGCATGCAGATGTCAGGCCGTTTGAAATGGCAAGAGAAAAAAAAAAGAAAAGAAAGAAACAAATCAACTCACCAGAACTCACAACAGAGACACAATTTGCACGTGTGTGTTGTGTCGCTAAATGTGTTTTCTGTCCCTAGCTGGAGTAAGACCTTCAATTGCAAAATCCTGGTCTTGACAATATAACTGGAAATTATTTCTAAACTGCTGAGCATTTCGTTTTCTATCAATACACTTGAAAAACCCACCCAAAATGATGGCCATAAAAGATACTTTATATAAGATAAAAGCTATGTCAGACTGCGAACTCAAAACCTGTACAAGACTCCTTGACTTACCCAGGACAATCTGTTGTCCTATTGATATGCATGTTCACAAGAAGAATTTCAGATTTAGATTCGTTTGTTTTGTAATTTGCAGTCTTTGCATTGACAGCCCATCTGGTAAAGGAAAGGGGAGGTTGTTTCAAAACCCAGGGAGAAGTTCTTACCTCTCTTGAGCATATTCATTTTAGGATTTAGACCACTTTACGACACAACACATGCACAACAATGTTCAGTTCTAGGTATTGTTCAGCTACTCACAAGTGTTTTACCATTTGGGTTTTTCTTTAAACAAAGGCTTCTTTTGGGTGGTGGATGTGTAGGCTACTTTCAGCAATGTTCCTGCTGACTGTTTCTCTGTCTGTCTCTGTCTCATACATATCAGAGCATATTATGCATGTATTCAGTGAGGGGGGGGGGGGGGGGGGGGGGGTGCGTGCGAGCGTGCATGTATTTGCGCGCGTGTATGTGTGTGCGTGCGTACATGTGTTGTTAGGACAGTACGCGTCAGTACAACATGACAATTTATGTGATGAAGAGGAAAAATGAATTAAACAAAATTAATGACGCTGAAGCAGATCTCTTTGAAAACAAAACCACTCAAACAAAGAAACCAGATCTTAGGTGTATTAAAGAAATGACTGCATCTTAGGCCCAGTGCATTCGTTTGTATCTACACCTCGTATCATGTTTAAGAGTACATTGCCCAGAATACCTACAGGCGTACTGGTCATACGTCTGAAAGTGCGCCCATAAATGATCCTCATCATTATCATGTTGCTTTGAACTTTTGAACCACAGTGCTATTCTATTTTTGTGTGTTCGTGTGGCAACTGCCCTGCGCTGAGCTGTGCTGTGGTGCATCAATTGTATATTTTCATTGATATTATGTGTAATAATATGTATTGTTGCCTACACTTTACCAGCTTTCGTTCCGACAGACTTGCTAGATTCAAGCCAGGCTGTTCTCTTTGTGGCTGTGGTATCACCACAAGAACAGCACCACCCATATTAAAGATGTTAGTAAAGTGCGTATGCCTACAGTAGAAAACTCTCTTGGTGCCCTGGGCTCTGTTACTGCACAAAAGTCAGGGTAGGATGGGACTCCAAGCGGCCTTTTGTCACATCTTATTTATCTGCCCCTTATTTTTGAGGGTGTGTATGGGCAGGCACGCCTGTATTTGTGACACTGCACCACATAAGGAGTCGCATTGCACCAGATTTCAGTTTTTAGTTATTGGCATGTTAATAAAATGGCTATACAATACCAACAAAATTAAAAATTGGACAGTTCTATCAAGTTATTACAACTGCAGGAAATGGCAAAATGAGAAATTGACCAGTTAGTAGGTGGCCAGAATGAGGACTTGGCTATTTTCAAAACACGTTTAAAAACAAAAGGAAACAAAATTATGACTTGATATTTCACTTCAATGTGAAACAAGTGCTCGAGTTTTATAATTAATAAAAAATCTCAAAACCCACAACCTCACCCCCACCTGCCCAAAATGTCCCCTAGCAGAAAGTGGGTTATGTGCTAGGCGACTCATTTGTGTTAGCCTTTTTTGTGTGTGGCGACGGCCCTGCACTGTGTTGGGATGCATCATATTGTAGATTATGATAAATATTATCTGTTATACTATGTGTTGTTGCGCAAACTGGACCAGCATTTGTGCCGACGGACATGCTGTATTCGCCAGGCAGTTCTCTTTGGGGCTGTAGTGTCGCCACAAAAGCAGCGCCACTCATATTAACGATGCTAGTAAAGTCTGTGTGCCTACAGTAGATCACTGTCGTGGTGCTGTAGAGTCTGTTCCCCTAGCGTGTATTTGTGATTGCCGTGTGTGTGTGTGTGTGTGTGTGTGTGTGTTCGCGTGTGAACATGACCCTACACTGTGCTGCAATTATTTAGTCAATATTTTATGTAAAACTGCGTATCGTTGTATACACTGTACCAGCTTTTGTTCCGTCATACTGAATTTGCCAGGCTGTCTCTCTGGGGCTGTGGTGTCACTACAAGAACAGCGCCACCCCAACAGCCACCATGACACAGTGGTTAAGAGCTGGTAAGGTGAACCCAATGATGTCTGTACCTGTCCAGTTCGCATACTGGGTAGGTATGTGTCATCCATGCCACTATCCACAGCTGCTCTTCTCTCCTGAAAGGGATACATATGGTTTTTGATGACCCCTATGTACAAGATGTGTGTTTTGTTCGAATAGGGGACCGAGTTTAATGTAGCGGCATCTAGTGTACTTCATGGGAATTTGGGTCAAGATCATTTGAAATGTATCACACTGTATCGCATGGTATTGTATTGCACTGAATGGATTTCCATTGGTTTGTATTGAACTGCAGTACATTGTATCGTTGACCACTTGCAGTCAGGCAGAACTCGAGCTGATCTTTCTTTGTATAATATGTATATCTGAGTGGACATATCTGACGTCCAATCTCTGTTTGCACCTCAGAAACACGGCGCAATTATATAGTTTGGGATGTGATTTTTATACAGAGGTTGTGTAAACTCCATTCCACCGTTAAGTCGAAGTGCATGCAATAGAATGTTTTCAACCACTACCCAAGAAAACAGAGCATCGACAATTCACAGGTGTGTCTCTAAATAGAAACATGACGCTCTGATTGTCGCCCCTGATCACATGGGAGATAATCTACTTACCACCCCATCACACACACACACACACACACACACACACACACACACACACACACACACACACACACACCACACACACACACACACACACATAAATATATAAATATATATATATATATATATATATATATATATATATATATATATATGTGTGTGTGTGTGTGTGTGTGTGTGTGTGTGTGTGTGTGTGTGTGTGTGTGTGTGTGTGTGTGTGACTAATTATATATATATATATATATATATATATATATATATATATATATATATATATATATATATATATTATGGTAGTGGGGAAGAGGAATGGAGGGGGTGGGTGCGATTCAAACATTCCTTCTTTAATTTAACTTCTGTTCCCATAAATTAATGTGATAGATCTATAAGACCACAAAAAGATCCTTTATGTAATTGCTACATTTAGAGAACAGTGTGTGTGTGTGTGTGTGTGTGTGTGTGTGTGTGTGTGTGTGTGTGTGTGTGTGTGTGTGTGTGGTGTGTGTGCGCGCGCGCGTGTGTGTGTGTATGTGCATGTGTATAAGTGCATGTGTGTTTATATGTGTGTTTATATATGTGTGTATTTGTGTGTGTGTGTGTGTGTGTGTGTGTTGTGTGTGTGTGTGTGTGTGTGTGTGTGTGTGTGTGTGTGTGTGTGTGTGTGTGTGTGTGTGTGTGTTTGTGTTGTGTTGTGTATTTATTTTTTTTTAAATTTATTTTATTCTATCTGTTTTTGTGTATGTATGTGTGCGTGTGTGTGTGTGTGTGCGCGCGCGCGTGTATGTGTGTGTGCGCACATATGTGTGTGTGTGCGCGCGTGTGTGTGCATGTGTGAGTGTGCATGTGTTTGTGTGTGTGCACGTGCTCGTTCGCGCTCTCGTATGTGTGCATATATGTATACACATGTGTGATTTGTGCGTGTGTGCGTGCTTATGTGGATACATACACACATTCAATGATTCATAGTAGAACGCTTGTATATTTTTTCGTATCTGTTCGCTGGTGTGTGTGTGTGTGTGTGTGTGTGTGTGTGTTTGAGTGTATGTGTGTGCATGTGTACGTGTGTACGTGTGTGTGCGTGTATATGTGTGCATGAATATGTGTGCGTTCATGCCTGTGTGTATGTGTGTGTATGAGTTATTTATTTATTCTTTTATTCTTTTATATCGAGGATAACAGAGTTAGTGTGTGTGTGTGTGTGTGTGCGTGGGTGCGTGCGTGTGTGTGTGTGTGTGTGTGTGTGTGTGTGTGTATGTGTGTGTGTGTGTGTTTGTGTGAGTGGTGTGTGTGTTAGTGTGTGTGTTAGTGTGTGTGCATGCACCTTTGACTGTCTCTGCATATGATACAAGAAATAAAACGAACAAAGAAAGAAAGAAACAACAACAAAAATCACCTCCACCCCCTTAAATAATAAAGAATCTGAAATAACCCAACTTAACGTCGACTAGTTTCATCTGTCCCTTGTCAGTCCTAAGCCCAATTGCAAACCCACATGCATTTGTTTATCATGGAAAGGGAACTGAACAACTCAAACTAAAACAAGAAAAAATACAAAAGTTTGCCAAGAAAGCTTCTTACTAAATTGTTATCTATTTCCAGCATAATCGCATTATTAAGCAATATTTTGTCCAAATGACATTAATTCAAGCGTTATATTGCGGAAATATCACACTGTAACGATGAGTACTATTATATTTCGACTTTTGTTTGTATAAACAAGAACTTAAACAAACTATGGTATTAAAAGTCCTTAATTTTAAACATTACCAGCAGTCTTCTTCCTGTGCAAACGCAGATGAAAATGGAAGTCTAAAAAATTATGTCTCCCTTTATCCTCTGTAAGCAGATTGTTACTGCCACATCCCTCTATTATTAGATTAGAGACTAGGATTTACAGAACCCCCATCTTTCGCAATCGCCAGCAGTAATCATGTACAATTGGCCGGTTTGTGCAGGGTCAAAACAATGTAGCCTGTAGCCACTTTGCCTCTACCTGCATCAATCATCCCCAGATAGACATTTGGAGGAGGAAAATTGAAATCAGAACTAGATGAATTTGCATTGCCAGTAGCGGCTATCGTGTTCTGGGCATTCTAGGCAGGGTGAGAACTTTGATAAACCGAAATGGTTTTTGTAAATAACTGCTTAAAAAATCAATCACAGCCACATGGTTTGTTGTAACAGTAAAGTATATGCTATAAAGAGTCTCCACATACCAAAAAGTGGAAGAGTGAAAAAGTGGCCGATAGCCACTTCTGGCAGACAACCCTCGATATATATAGCACGAGGCTGTTAAAAATATGTACTGATAGCTTTAGCAATATAGGCAAAACTGTTTGTTTTTTAATTTTGGAACAGCACAGAGGAAAAATAAAACGGAAAAAAACAAAACACAAATAAACATACACGATGTATTCTGTTCTATAAATCAATCCATCGTGTGTATTTTCTAAACCAAATCCCATCTGAGCAAAAGGGGAAAAAATCAATATTATTACGGAACATGGGAGATAATCTCTAGATCTGCACTGTTATTTCAGGAAGCAATGAAAAATAGAGGCTGCATGATAAAGGTCTATAATTGACATGCACAGTTTCTGTTTGTTTGCCTGACATGAATGCTGAAGGGTTCTCGTCAAGTTGGTTTTAAAACAATGTGTGTGTATATGAGCAAAGATAACATTGTCAAATATTGATAATTCGTATGATAGTGCATAACAACACTCTCAGGACCTTGGAAGAGGAGGGGGTGAGATAGATATAATCATCTGTATTTTGGGGAAGTACACATGATTCTATCTATTTATTTCTATTTTCTTTTTCAAAGTATATGGAATAAGTGTTCATGCACTTTTTTTTTTCATCAAGTCTCTCTGTGTGTATGCAGTTTTGTAATTTTTATCATCTGTTCCCACAGACACACAATAGCGTATTCTTCCGAAAAGCGGAACAGGCTTTAACGTGTGCACAAGATGTTCTGCATGCATTCGCACACGGGACTTCAGTTTATATTCTCGTCCGAGGGACTTTTGTGGGGAGCCATACTCCGACGTCAGAGGACAGGTTCGAAATGTGCAGAGGCACAATCCATTTTTTTTTTGCTGCCTCGTCTTCTGTGATGTCCCCGTCCCGTTGCTCCCACGCCGCTCATTTCAATCTCCTGGACACAGGCATACCCAGATTCGTTGTGTCTCATCCCCCGGGGCCGGGAGTCCACAGGGAGCCCATCAATATTAGGCCGCCGCTGGGCCACCAGCCAGAGGGGCCCTGCACTTCTGCTGGGTCACTTTGGTGGTGTTCAGTGGTGCCTGTTCTGAGCTAACATACGCAGGACACCACCTACTAAGCCCCCTACTAACGACAGTATTAGCTCAGTCGCGGAGCCAGACTGAGTGAGTCACCCACCTGAGGTGGCGACCACCACAACGTCCCTCCAACGACCGCCTCCCCACGAACCTCCTACCCCAAAGGCTTTGGCACAAACTCACCACAGGCACAGAAGCGTATGGGGAAACCGAATCTGAGTTCAGCAGAGGCACAATCCTTGTTTGTGCCCGAAACTTTTCTCTGGTCCACTTGACGGTAAGTGGTGGTGGTTGGGGGTGCCACATATTTTTTTCGGGTGAGACAACAAACTGAGGTTTCGTGTGCGACATGCATTTAGCGCACGTAACAGAACCTACAACAACAAGCATGTTATCATGGGCAACTTTCTGTAGGGAAAAAAAAGCCACTTTGATAGAAAAAGACATACACACACATACAGGAAAAGACAAAAAACAAGGGTGGCGTTGCTCTTGTTGCCACGCGCTCTTCTCCAATGGGAGAGCTGCTCGAATTTCATGATTAGAAATTTGCTGTGACTTAACGTGGTATGCGATAGGGAAAGGCAAAGGTGTCCCATAGCCTATGTGGTCGTAGGGCAACGCGGCATTAGAGACCTCAGCTTCTCTATTTTTTTGGTATTTTGTACCACTTTATGTCACGGCAGATTTCAGGGCGGCCAGCATGTTCAGGGCGGCGCTCATCTCCTCTCCCTAGCCCTCGCTGCTTTACCTCTCCCTGACCCTAAAGAGGGCAGGTACACATTTACAGCTGGGTGAACTGGGGGACTGCACTAAAGCCAAGACGCGGGGAAAATGGTCACCCATCCAACTGGTAACCACGTTCGATGCTGCTTTAACTTCGACTGGGGGAAAATGAGCGCTCTGACCACTTGGCTATCCCGAACCAATGTACAGAATATAAACCATAAACAGATTTTACAGACGGGCAGAAATACCAAAGAGATAGACAAGACGTCAATAAACAACAACAACAACAACAACAACCATTGAACAATAAAGAGAGGCGAACGATGGAAAACAACAACAAAACTGTGACAGATAAACAGGAAAACAGTACACAATAACACGTGTAGGAGAACAAGAAAATGACGTCTGCAAATGGAATTATCAAAGGAAGCCCTCAGAATAGAAAACTGCCTTCATTTTTTTTTTTTTTTTTTTTTTTTGGGGGGAAGGGGGGAGGGGGTGATGGCAACGTTAGTCTTTTGCTTTGATGTTGTTGTTGCCCCTCTGTAGGCTTGTTTGTCCATTTGTTTGTCTGTCTATCTGCCCGTTCCTCTGTCTGTATGTCTCTGTATGTCTCTGTCTGTCTGTCTGTCTGTCTGTCTGTCATGTCTGTCTTTGTCTGTCTCTGTCTGTCTGTCTGTCTGTCTCTGTCCCTGTCTCTGTCTCTCTCCTTCGCTGTGTATCTGTCTCTGTCTGTCTGACTCCCTATCTATCTGTCTCTGTCTGTCTGACTCCCTATCTATCTGTCTCTGTCTGTCTCGCTGTGTCTCTGTCTCTGTCTCTGTCTCTCTCTGTCTCTGTCTCTGTCTCTCTCTCTCTCTCTGTCTCTCTGTCTCTGTCTCTGTCTCTGTCTCTGTCTCTGTTCTCTCTCTCTCTCTCTCTCTCTCTCTCTCTCTCTCTCTTCTCTCTCTCTCTCTCTCTCTCTCTCTCTCTCTCTCTCTCTCTCTGTGTTCCCTTGTGGATATGCATGGTTTTCATTTGTTCTTTTATATTTTTTTACCTCGAGGACGATGGAATAAACATTTATATGCTTCTTTACATCCACTCCCCGTGTGTGTGTGCAGTTTTATCAGTTTTGTCATCCATTCCTGCCGGTACACAATGGCCTACTCTTCTGAAAAGCAGAACGGGTTTTAATGTCTGCGCAAGATGGTTCCTTCTCTAGTGTCTGAATCCTTGTACGAGGTATGTGCGCTGGCTTCAGCCAACACATTCTAGCTGTAGAACATCTCATTTTTTGTGTTGAAAAGTAATAACTCTTACTGCCACCCAATGTTTCTGTTCGAGTTGCCCATTGTCGTACAATAATAAGAAGAAGAACAGTTATATCATTTGTCTCTTAATATCTTACGTTTAGAGGGAATTGAAAGAAATGACAGGCACTGTACAAAATGCAACATTGGTGATATTGGTGGTCAGATTCATTTCCTTTTTATTTGTCCAATGTTTAAGGAAACTCGTAAAAAAAATGTTAAGCAAAAATTAATACGCTAAACTGCCAAACACTTTGATGTATGAACAACTCTTTTCTTCCTCAAATAAGAAGTCTCTGTTCAATATTCTTAAAATGTTAATGTTATCAGATATAACATGGAAACTTTGTTCAAAGACTTTGATAGGTGTAAACAGACATTTTTATTTTATTTTGATAATCATTGTTTAAATATCCTTTTACATGGTGCATGTATGTTGTTCAGTTATGATTTCGTTTTTTTTTGTTATATAAACTCCTCAATGTCCCTTAAATGATGACAGAAAAAAGAGAATTTGAAACTGTGTACGGGATGCATGCTGGGAATGTTCGTGGGTTTTTCTGATATTTTGCAGTAAACACTGACAAGGATGTGCCGCCGCTGTAGTCTAGTGGTTAGGGCGTTGGACTCGTTAATCTAAAGGTTGCGAGTTCGATCCCAGCTTTCGGCTATGGCGTTGTGCCCTTGGAAAAGGCACTTTACAGCTATTTTCTCACCCCACCCAGATGTAAAAGGGGTACCAACCTTGTGTTGGGGGTTAACCCTGCTATAGACTGGCGTCCTATCCAGGGGGGAGTCTATAACTCTCAGCCGCTTAACGCCACAGAAACCGGGATAAGCACCGGCCTGATGAGCCTTAGGCTCGGGACAGACTTTAACTGACAAGGATGCACACACCAAATGTCCACGTTTGTCTTGTTCTTAAATCTTTACCTTACTTTACAGCGCCTTGGGAAGTTTAGGTCTGGGCATGTTTTTTGTTGTAGTTTTTAGTTAAAAACGACTAAAGCAATATACTTATTTTTTATTATCTAACAAGATGAACAATATAGAAGAACTTCATCGTGTCATTAGTTTCAAAGCAATGTACAGCTTTGTTGACATGTTTAACGATAGTGTAGGGGGAAAAAAATCTTGTAATGTAAAGCATATTACAAGCTCTAAGAGATTTTGGGAAAACAAAAAGTACAAATTTGAAATGACTTGAAAAATGCGATCATGGGAACACATAGCACACACAATAATTTTTGTAGTGTTGCTTTTCTAACTCACAACATCAACCTCGCTTTTTTCTGATCAGTCACCTTTCCTTGCTATCTGTCTAGTTGTTGTTGTTGTGCGTTCCCCAGCTTAACACTCTGGGGGGTCACACAGAATGTGCAGTACTCTAGACTCACTCAT
>CM060348.1:27029520-27032020 GCA_030674155.1 Stramonita haemastoma
CTCTGTCTCAGTCTGTCTGGCTGTCTATCAGTCTGTGTTTCTGTCTGTCTCACTGTATATCTTTCTTTCTGTCTATCTCTCTCTCTACTTGTCTGTCTTTCTGTCTGTCTGTATGTCTGTCCTTCTTTCTACCTGTCTGTTTTCCTGTTTGTCTGTTTGTCTGTCTGTTTCCTATCTCTGTCTCTGTCTCTCTGTTTCTGTCTCTCTGTCTCTCTCTGGATGGGGACTGGATGTAAAAAAGCACACGAGTGCTTATCTATTATCCTCGAATTAAAAAAAATTGGCAAAAGAATTTCTCTCTCTCTCTCTCTCTCTCTCTCTCTCTCTCTCTCTCTCTCTCTCTCTCTCTCTCTCTCTCTCTCTCTCTCTCTCTCTCTCTCTCTCTCTCTCTCTCTCTTTTCTCTCTCTCTCTCCTCTCTCTTCTCTCTCTCTCTCTCTCTCTCTCTCTCTCTCTCCTCCTCCTCTCTAGCTCTGTCTCCATCCATCTATCTCAAAAAACGTATTTCCTTCCCTACATCATCAACACTCATCAACCTGTTCATAAAGATTCACAGAGGATAGCTCGTAAAAGTGTATACACGTATCAAGTCAGTATCTACACGGCCAATATCATCTCGTAGATATATGTGAGGGATGAGTATTGAGGAATGGGAGAGATGGTTCCTTCTTTATCACCTGCCTAGTAATCAGTTTTCTTTTGATGTCTCAGCCCACCCCTTAACACTCACAGACACGTTTGTAACCCCCGCCCTTCCCCTCCCCCTCCCCCCGAAAAAAAAGAAATAAATAATAAACCCCTAAAACTTTGTTCTGTCTGTCTGTCTGTCTGTCTGTCTGTCTGTCTGTCTGTCTGTCTGTCTGTCTGTGTCTCTGTCTCTGTCTGTCTGTCTGTCTCTCTGTCTCTGTCTCTGTCTCTGTCTGTCTCTCTGTATCTGTATCTGTATCTCTGTCTCTGTCTGTCTGTCTGTCTGTCTGTCTGTCTGTCTGTCTGTCTGTCTGTCTGTCTGTCTGTCTGTCTCTCTCTCTCTCTCTCTCTCTCTCTCTCTCTCTCTCTCTGTCTCTGTCTGTCTCTCTCTCTCTCTCTCTCTCTCTCTCTCTCTCTCTCTCTCTCTCTCTCTCTCTCTCTCCTCTCTCTCTCTCTCTCTCTCTCTTTACAAACATGCAGGCTTTACGAGTTCCTGACTCATATATCTATCTGCCTTCATTCCCGTTATCTCAGATTTACATCCAATGCGCGTTGTCTACGGCTGCTGCGCATTATTATAATTTTTATTACCATTAGTAGTAGTAGTAGTAGTAGTAGTAGTAGTAGTAGTAGTAGTAGTAGTAGTAGTAGTAGTAGTGTAGTAGTAGTAGTAGTAGTAGTATGTAGTAGTAGAAGTAGTAGTAGTAGTAGTAGTAGTAGTAGTAGTAGTAGTAGTAGTAGTAGTAGTAGTAGTAGTAGTAGTAGTAGTAGTAGTAGTAGTAGTAGTAGTAGTGGCGTGGATAGAAGACCAATGCAACAACATCGAAGATGGAATGGCCAAGGGAAACAGCAAAACAGCTTACAACACTCTGAAAGCACTAACTAAAACCACACAGCCTAAAGCCTCTGTTATTGAAGACAAAGAAGGAAATCTTTTAACGGAAAACAATGCCATCCTCCAACGCTGGACAGAATACTGTGAGGGATTGTACAACTACCCACTACGCCCAGATACCAACATAGTTTCCAACAAACCCCCTGAACACCAAGATAAAGACCCACCAATACTAAGGTGTGAAGTAGACACAGCTATTAAACAATTGAAGAAGGGGAAGTCCCCTGGAATCGATAACGTCCCAGCTGAACTCATAAAAAATGGAGGGAATGAAACAGCAAGGCGATTCACAGATCTTTGTCAGAAGATCCACGACACCAAAGAATGGCCAAAAGAATGGACACAGTCTCTTGTAATACCCCTGCCAAAGAAAGGAAACCTCAAACAATGTCAGAACTACAGAACCATCAGTCTCATAAGCCATCCTAGCAAGATCATGCTGCAGATAGTCCTCAACAGACTGAAAAACCAAGCAGAAAAACTCCTGGCAGAAGAACAAGCGGGCTTTAGACCAAAACGCAGCACAATGGAACAAATTTTCAACCTGAGAATTCTGATAGAGAAGCATCTCCAACACCAAAAAGACTTGTACCACAATTTTATAGACTTCAAAAAGGCCTTTGACAGGGTATGGCATGACGGCCTCTGGCAAGTACTCAGGCACTTCAACATTGACAACTGCCTAATTGAAGTCATCAAGGCTCTGTACGAGAATGCAAGAAGTGCAGTTTTCATGAACAATCACGTGGGCGAGTTCTTCAAGACCACGGTTGGATCCGCCAGGGCTGCCTTCTCTCACCTGTACTCTTCAACCTCTTCCTCGAAAACATCATGACAGAGACACTGCAAAACCACCACACTTCCATCTCCATTGGTGGAAGACCCCTTTGCAACCTCAGATTTGCAGATGACATTGACCT
>CM060348.1:27037020-27039520 GCA_030674155.1 Stramonita haemastoma
AGCGAGAAATAACTATTAAGAGTAAAGCTGCTATTGCATGTTAACACAAGTGGTTTCATGGGGGCTGTTTCATTTCGAAATGAACACGTTTAGAATGAGGAGACATATCAGCAAATTTGGCCTCTGGATTCGTAAATAAATAACAAACAGTATAAAGACAGAGATCAACATTACTGTACAATTAAAATCACCTCTTTTCTTGTTCTCCCAAACACATAAAAAACACGTTTACCTTGTAAACAAATAGAGGTCGTCGGAAATAATCTACGACCTAGTATCTAAACGATTTAAGAAAAAAACTACAATTGAGTGGACAAGAAAATGTACAGGCTACGATGTACAGTCCTCAAATATAGAACACAGACAGACAGACAGACAGACAGACAGACAGACAGACAGACAGACAGACAGACAGACAGACAGACAGAGAGAGGGAGAGAGAGAGAGAGAGAGAGAGAGAGAGAGAGAGAGAGAGAGAGAGAGAGAGAGAGAGAGGGAGAGGAGAGAGAGAGAGAGAGGAGAGAGAGAGAGAGAGAGAGAGAGAGAGAGAGAGAGAGAGAGAGAGAGAGAGAATTTTAAAGAAAGATAATATCAACAGCTGTTCTTATCTATCTGTCTAGTTTTGTGCAGACGCTATTTTGCTGCTATGGGTCCCCACACTCTACAATCCACATGCTTACCTAACCATGTAGCAGTCCTCAGCTGTTGAGAGCACCAGGAATATATATAAATAAATAAATAAATAAATAAATAAATAAATAAATAAATAAATAAATAAATAAATAAATAAATATATATATATATATATATATATATATATATATATATATATATATATATATATATATATATATATATATATATATATATATATATATCAGTGATTCGGACGAGACTATAAATCAAGCTTCCGTGTGCGAACGCACGCAGAACATCTTGCGCACACGATAAAACCCCATTCCGCCTTTTGGAAGAGCAGGCCATTGCGTGCCGGTAGGAGCGTATGAAAAAATTATATAAAAAAACAACAAAAAAACAGCATGCACACAGGTGTGTGTTTAGACTCCATCCCTGAGGAAAAATCGGAGAGTTGGAGTTATCATGGCGGCTTGGGGATGGATATATATATATATATATATATATATATATATATATATATATATATATATATATATATATATATATATATATATATATTTATATATCCACCATGAAATGAGTCGCTTAGCACATAACCCACTTTTCCGCTAGGAGTCATTAAAGGCAGGAGCGGGTGAGGTTGTCGATTCTGAGTTTTTGAGTGATTATAAAGCTATAGCACTTATTCTACCTTGTAGTGAAATATCAAGGCATAATTATGTTTCCTTTTGTCTTAAACGTGCTTTGAAAATAGCGAAGCCCATTTTCTGACCACCTTTTAGGATGCTAAACTTGTCAATTTATCATTTTGACATTTCCTGCAGTCTATCATTTCAACTTGTAATAACTTTTGATAAAATTATTCAATTTTCAGTCTGTTTTTTGTATTGTATAGCTATTTAATTGCAAATTAATATCATTCCAATAACTAAAAGTTTACCTCTGGTCCAATGCGACTACTTATGTGGTAGAGCGTCACACAGACACAGACACAGACACAGACACACAGACACACAGACACACAGACACACAGACACACAGACACACACACACACACACACACACACACACACACACACACACACACATATATATATATATATATATATATATATATATATATATATATATATATATATATATATATATATATATATATATATATATATACAACAATAATGGGTAGGCCCTGCACTTGTGGCGACACGCTCTTCCCTGGGAGAGCAGCCCGAATTTCACGCAGAGAAATCTACTGTGACATAAAGCGATATGAAATAAAATAAAATGAAATAAAAAAATAAAAAAATAAAATAAAATAAAAAAAAAAACAACAACAACAACATATATTTACATTGACGTAACAGCACCTGTCTTTTTCCTTAACCCCCCTTTCAACATCACTGATTTATTTTTTATTGGGTGTACCCAGTAGAAACAATCTCTCCATCTCAAGAAATGGGGATGAAACAGTCCTGTCTACACAGGTGAACCAGTCCTTGTGTGCTGTAGCAGGTCTGCAGCTGTCTGCTGCAACACGAATTGTTGATGTACTGCAGGGTGCTAGGCATTTGTTTTTTACAATTTTTTTTTATACATTTTTCACCACTTCAACTTACGACAGAGTTCTCTGCATGAAATTTGGGCTGTTCTCCCTTAGTGAGAGTGTGTGGCCACAAAAGCAGTGCCACCCATTTATTTTTATTTTTCCTGTCTGCAGCTGTATGTATTTCCCTATTAGAGTGTTGTTGTTTTTTCTACAGAATGTTGCCAGTGACAACTCTCCTATTGCCATGGGTTCTATTACGTGTGCAAAATAGTTTTGTGTCAAACATAGGACTTTGTTTATTGTCTCATCCAAAAA
>CM060348.1:27059520-27064520 GCA_030674155.1 Stramonita haemastoma
GGGGGGTGCATTTTCTGCCCAACCCAGCCCATTGTCCTGCTCTTTTTTTCAAGCAAATCTGAATTATTTTTTTGCCAATAAACTTCTTAATTAGCTGCCGAGTTATTGGGATGTGACAGCTGAGGCGAATGGGCAGGCATCTTGTATATATATATATATATATATATATATATATATATATATATATATATATATATATATATATATATATATATATTTTACAAGGAAAAAATCAATATGATATATAAGTCGCTGAAACAAAGCAAAACAAAGCAAGGCAAACAATCAATCAAACAAAGAAAGAAACAAACAAAATCACCAACAGCAAAACACAGACCAAACAAAACCACAGTAAAGTTGGCGGAAACATTGCTTTATTACTATGTGTTTTGTTTACTTTTTTTTTTCTTTATCTGAACATTCAGACAGCACATCAGAGATTGTCTGTATGATTATGAGCGAAAATACCTTGTGCTGCCATTAAGCGGCTGACAAGTCAGGTTCAGCGCATCCGACTTCGGCATGGGAAATAATTATAATCAGTGTATAGATGAGTATCTGGGGGACATCAGCAGACGATTTGCTAACTGTTGATGGACGTGCATGCACTAAACATGAGCACTGCACTACACTAGTTTTCTCTGGGGAGGTGTACAAAAACTAAAGGTGTCCTCCATAACCTATGCTGTCACTGGAGAGAGAGGTGTCAGAAACCTCAACGTTTTTAAGGGTCACAGTGTTTTGAGGGCGGTGCCCATCATCCTTTCCGTCCTTGCTTGACCTTTCCTGACCCTCAAAAGGGCAGGTACCCATTGACAGCTGGGTAAACTGTGGGTGGACTGTACTGAAGCCAAGCATTATGAACAGTCCCCCATCTAAGAGGTAATCATGCCCAACGTTGTTTTTTAACCTTAACTCTGAGTACTGAGCTGTACGATATAACAATGTTATCCTGATAATAATCAGTACAGTGTTATGGAATATATGTATTGTCATTATTAGGTTATTTCATTCTAGCTGTGTGGTCAATATGTAAAAAAAAAAATAGGAGCCACTTTATGAAGAATTGAGAAGTTCTGTAGTAAGCTTATTAAAGGAAAAGAAATAAACAAGACAGTTAAAAAACGTTGTAGCAAGATACCAGGCCATTGGAAAAGCTGAAACACTAACCGTTACAACACACAATCTTTCTGGGCACAGCAAACGTCTTTAAGGCGAGAATATCAAGATCTAATTTCCAAAACAAACGAAAACGGCTTCATTTCCATAATGCATTTTCTCAACAAACAATGATTTTGCATCTCTCGTTTGACTGAGTGCCTTTCATTAAAGGCCTTCCCTGTGTGTGTGTGTGTGTGTGTGTGTGTGTGTGTGTGTGTGTGTGTGGTGTGTGTGTGTGTGTGTGTGTGTGTGTGTGTGTGTGTGTGTGCGTGTGTGTGTGAGTGTCTGTGTGTCTGTGTGTCTGTGTGTCTGTGTGTCTGTGTGTGTCTGTGCGGGTGGGTGGGTGGTGAGTGGGTGTGCACACGCATGCGCGCGGACGCTGAAGTGAAAATTCATGTTTGTGTTTGCACACAATGTGCATGCACGTGCATAAATGTGCACATGCAATAGTGGTGTGGATATGGGTGCTTGCACACGCAGAATCGTGCGTGGGTGTAAATGCAAGTTTAGGGAAGGAGGGGGTGTTTCTTACGTGTATATAAGTATATGGATTTGTGGATGATATCTCCTTAACAGAAAAATGTGCACACGTGCACATTTTTGAAATACGTCTGGCTTTAAGATAACATAATTTTATCTGTGCCTTCCCGGGCCTGTCAGATTATGATTTGAAAAGTGCTGAATGATACGAAAGCATCTGTGAAACATCAGAGGTGTGGACCGACTGGTGTACTGCTTTAAAAAACAATGGCGGAGATGTTATTTTACAAAAGGAAGGAGGGAGGGGATCAGTAGAGATTTAAAGGTGTTTTGGAACATTTATTTCAATTGGGAGACTTCCAACCGTTTCTAGTCTGGATCTTGTCTCAAAAATTGCCATTATATAGGAATTGTCTTTTTTTATCTATAGTAGCCCCTTACTTTTTTCCTGTTTTTTTTTCTTCTTTTTCTTTCTTTCTTTCCTTTTCTTTCTTTCTTTCTTTCTTTCTTTCTTTCTTTTTCTTTCTTTCTTTCTTTTCTTTCTTTCTTTCTTTCTTTCTTTCTTTCTTTCTTTCTTTTTTCTTTCATTCTTTTCTTTTCTTTTTTTTTATTTTTTCTTTTCTCTCTTTCTCTCTTTCTTTCTTTCTTTTTTTTCTTTTCTTTCTTTCTTTTCTTTCTTTCTTTCTTTCTTTTTTTACTTTCTTTCTTTCTTTCTATCTTTCTATCTTTCTTTCTTTCTTTCTGTCTTTCTTTCTTTCTTCTTCTCTCTCTCTCTCTCTCTCTTTCTCCTCTCTCTCTCTCTCTCTCTCCTCTCTCTCTCTCTCTCTCTCTCTCTCTCTCTCTCTCTCTCTCTCTCCCCTCTCTCTCTCTCTCCCCCCCTCTCTCCCCCATCTCTCCACGTGAATTACTTTATGATGAATATCTAAGGTATTGGCTGTTGTAACCTTCTTGCTTACTATTGGGCAACCAACGATCTCCTAGCCCTTCCCTACGTACGTAACACCCATTATATGGGTAACAAAAGCATTTCAAATACGCACAGTTCATAAGTACAGAGACAGAGGGGTTCTGTCCCCTAACGTAGGGATAGTGTTAACTGAATCCCCTGTCCTGAGTGAAGACAGGTACCCATTTACAGCTGGGGGACTGTACTGAAGCCAAGGCGTGCAAACGGTCACTGATCCTGGAGGCAGCCATATTCAATGCTCCTGAAGCTTGAGTCGGGAAGAGCAAGTGTTCTGACCCCTTAGCCATCCCGTCCTCATATATTTAAGCAAGTTAAAAAAAAAAGTCTGTCCCGAGCCTAAGGCTCATCAGGCCGGTGCTTATCCCGGTTTCTGAGGCGTTAAGCGACTGAGAGTCATAGACTCCCCCCTGGATAGGACGCCAGTCTATCGCAGAGTTAACCCCCAACACAAGGTTGGTACCCCTTTTACACCTGGGTGGGGTGAGAAAATAGCCGTAAAGTGCCTTTTCCAAGGGCAGAACGCCATAGCCGAAAGCTGGGATCGAACTCGCAACCTTTAGGTTACGAGTCCAACGTCCTAACCACTAGACTACAGCGGCGGCTCATATTTAAGCAAACAGGACATGTATTATTTGACCTAGCAAAATATTCCTTCCAGAACCGAGAAACAACACTACTTTGTGCATCAACTTATTGACAAGAGAAAAAATGTTAAATACTTTAATTACAAAGCTTCAGTAATCTATATGTTTTTTCTGTTGATCAGTGGTCTAGAGGTCACGTGACTGTCTAGGAAGCGAAATATCTTGGTCGACATGTGCGGTGGTTTGAACCCCGTTTGGGCCTTAAACTTTTCCTCCATTCATAAGACCATGAGTGGTGGTCTGAGTGGTGGTCTCTCGGATAAGACGATAAACCGAGGCCCAATGTGATACACAATAATATTTTAGCGCACGTAAAAGTACCCACAGCAAGAAGAGAGTTGTCCCTGGCACAAGTATGTAAAAAAAAAAGCCCTTCTGATAGGGAAACAGATACAGTTGCAGACAGGAATAGAAAAATAACAATTAATGGGTGGCGTTGCTCTTATGGCGACGCGCTCTCCCCGGAGAGAGCAGCCCGAATTTAACACAAATGTATTTTCCATGTCTTAAGTAGATGCTGAATGTAAAACTAATAAATGCATTTTGAAAGAAATAACTATTATGCCATTAATCACACCCCCAAATCTAAAAGCTAAATAAACGTAATTGCAGCAAGATCTTTGATCAAAAAGATAACCATTTTTCTCTCTCAAAAAATAAAATAAAAAAAGAGTTGATCTTTCATCAAACCACACACAGCTGCCTCTTCTTATCCCCTCACAGAATGAATGGGTATGGAATGTTTGCCCAAATATCTAAGACAATTTGGAGGCAGATTCTAGCGCAAGTGGACTTCCTTTTACCCCTCTGTTGATTGATAAAATCGACTTTGTGTCACAGATGCAATGTGGAGAAAGCTCTTTCGTCATTCCTGGAGGGTTTGGGTGTTTTTTTTTTGGGGTTTTTTGCTGCCGTTGAATTGATCGATAAGATAGGAAGGAGTGAAGGAAGGAAGGAAAGAAGCAAAGAAGTAAGCTGAAAAAGGTGGGAATAAAGATTGAGAGGAAAGTGAAGAGTAAGAGTGAGAGAGAGAAAGAGACAGAGAGAGAGAGAGGGGGGGAGGGAGGGAGGGAGAGAGAGAGAGAGAGAGAGAGAGAGAGAGAGAGAGAGAGAGAGAGAGAGAGAGAGAGAGAGAGAGAGAGAGAGAAGAGAGAGAGAAGACAGACAGACAGACAGACAGACAGACAGACAGACAGACAGACAGACAGACAGACAGACAGACAGACAGAGACAGAGAGAGACAGAGCGACAGAGACAGAGAGACAGAGATACAGAGTGAGAGACAGACAGACAGACAGACAGACAGGCAGACAGGCAGACAGGCAGACAGGCAGACAGACAGAGGCAGAGGGAGAGGAGAAAGGAAGGAGGGAAAGGGGAGTGAAAGAGAAAGAGAGAGAGGGAGAGGGAACAGAGAGAGAGAGAGAGAGAGAGAGAGAGAGAGAGAGAGAGAGAGAGAGAGAGAGAGAGAGAGAGAGAGAGAGAGAGAGAGAGAGACGACAGACAGACAGACAGACAGACAGACAGACAGACAGACAGACAGACAGACAGGCAGACAGACAGGCAGGCAGACAGACAGACAGACAGACAGACAGACAGACAGAGACAGAGACAGATATACTCAGACAGAAAGAAATAAACAGAGAGAGAGAGAGAGAGAATACGAATACGAATACGAAATTTTATTCACGAAAGGCCTTCGCCCCATAATTATGAAGGGGTGTGTGTGTGTATATGAAGACATGCAC
>CM060348.1:27069520-27079520 GCA_030674155.1 Stramonita haemastoma
GTCTTTTTCACTGGCTGATGAGTGATTTCCCTTTACTTGTAACCAATTGGCGCTTGGGGGGTGAGAAGCCCGTAAGGATTTGAAACGTGTTTGTGAAAAAAAAACATTACAGACACAATTTTCAGAGGATGTATATTGTGGTGGAGATAAGAGGGTTGGTTTCAAGGAAAGGGGATGAATGTCTGTTGCATGGATGTGTTTGTTTTGTATTTAGTTTGTACAACAAATCACAACATGTAATGTTTGAATTTTGTGTGTGGTTTTTTTAGTTCAGAGTTCTCTTTCTCTTTCTCTCGGTCTCTGTCCCTGTCTCTCTCTCTATCTTTCTGTCTATGTCTCTCTGTCAGTCTGTCTCTTTCTCTCTCTCTCTCTGCATGAGCTTTTCCTCTTTTGATTTCATCAGTCACCATTTAACATTCAAGTTTGATATTTATTATGTTTGATATTGATGCAGTGGGCATAGGGACGGGATAGCTTAGTGGATAGAAAACTCAGTTTGCCCAAACTAAGGTTAGGCAGTATCGAGCGTGGCTACCAATTGGACGGGTGACCATTAGCCCACCTTGGCTTCAGTACAGTTCCCCAAGGCAACCCAGCTGTAACTGGGTACCTGCCCTCTTAAGGGTCAGGAAAGGTAAAGCAGCGAGGAAGAGGAAATGGGCACCGCCCCCTCAATACGCTGGCCCCTAAAGTGCTGGGATCTCTGATGCCTCGTTCCCATACGACCGCCTGGGTTATGGGACACCTTTCCCTGTTTTAACCTTCATTATCAAGCACAGCTCTCCCTATTTATTACTGGAAATATTATGAAGTCCAGAACAGTTAACACAATTTGGAGGCAGAATATACCCCAAAGTGGCTTTCTTTCCCCTTATGGTAATGGATAAAATCGCATTTGTGTCGCATGTAGCGATATGAAGAGCTCTCTTTATCGTTCTCTAGTGTTTGCGTTAAGATAAGACAAATATAAAAGTAAAAAGAAATGAAAGAGAAAAGACAAACCACAAGAGGTATAGAAAAAAAAGAGGGCAAAAGCACTTTAAAACTTTTTTAATTTGGATTGTATTTTTTTTGCATTACTTTAAAAGAAGAGGAAAAAGCTAGAAAAAGAGAAAATCACTGACGTTTTTCTTTATTTATGAAGGGGATATAACTCTATGAATGCTACTCTATCTTTGCTAAGTCATCATACTTCTTCTAAGAATAGAAAAATATATATATATATACCATCCACCCTCCCCCTTCTTCCAAAACTGGTTTACAAAGCAAACAAAAACCCAACTAAAAACTAAAAAAAGCGAAAAGGAAGGGACAAAAAAGGGGAAAAAAAACCCCATAGTGATCATGAAGCAATCGCAGAGAAAGTGGCAGAATTAATGAAGCCTTTTTGCCTGGTATATTGCTTCATCTACTACAGCTTAGGATATAATGTCAGAGTTAAGAAGCTGGAGCGAACTTTTTCTTGCAGTGCTCTTTCCTCTTGTTTGTTTTCAGTTTTTGGGTAACAGCTATTCTTCCCCTACACTTTTCTGTGTCTTCTGTTGTCTTTTGCCTCTGTCAAAATTTTATCCAAAAAAAACTGCATACACACGGGGGCTGGATGGTAAAAAAAAAGCACATGAGTGCTTATTCGATTATCTTCGACACAAAAGACTGAATATAATTAATGTATACATAAAGAAATAGATATATGAATAAACAAAGAAACACATATTCTTTTCAAGATTTTTCAAGATAATTCTATTTGGATTAATGACCTGAACAACATTTCTTATAATTGTTATATTTCCCCAACGGATTTTCAAGAAGTTAGAACATTGCGTTTAAAATCTGGCGACCCAGGTTCGATTCCCACTGAAGGGGATTTTCCCCCTGGGGTTAACATCAGTGCTGATTCCACTCTCCCCGAAAGTCTTTCGGATAAGACTATAAACAGAGTCCCTGTGTGCAAACGCAGGCAGTACATCTTGCGCACACGTTATATTCTGTTTCGCTTAAGAGTAGGCCATTGTGTGCTGGTGGGAACAGATGACAAAATTGACAAAATGGCGTACACACGTAGACTGGATGTAAAAAAAACCAAAAGGATATGAGACTTTCTACCAATATCCTTGAAATAATAAGAGTAGACAAATATTTGAATAAATGAATAAATAGATAAATAAATAAATGAATTAAAAAAAATAAATAAATAAATAAACAAATAAATAAATAAATAAAGAAATAAAGAAAGAAAGAAATAAACGAAGCAGACCATTCAGAACTCAAAACTCCTAGACGTATACAATCAGCTAGGGACAGTGGCCAAAAAAGGACCAAAATAGGCACTGAATCATCTTTAAATTTCCACACAGTCAGTTGGCATACTGCTGCTTCTATCTTTCATGTAAGATTAATGCAGTGCAGTGCCTGTGAGGTGAATGAACTGACAATGCCTGGTATGCAGCCAGATTTCTCTGGCATGTTGGGCTGTGCAGTCAGTAAATCATCTGTCAGGTGTATTTTAGTGTAGGCCTCGGTAATTAGCTGACATTAATAACTGACACAGCTTTTGGCCTTGACCGGCTGTGTTGTCAGTTAACTAACTGCTAGGATGATACTATAAACTGAGGCCCCGTGTGCGAATACAAGCAGAACATATTGCGCACACGTTAAATCCTGTTCCGCTTTGTCTTAAGAGTAGGCCATTGTGTGCCAGTGGGAACAGATAACAAAATTTACAAAACTGTATACACACAGAGACTGGATGTAAAAAAAAGCACATGAATGCTTATTCCATTGTCGCCTATACAAATAAATAAATAAATAAATCAATCAATCAATCAATGAAATAAATGAATAAAATAGATTAAAAAAAATAAATAATAATAAAAAATAAATAAATAAATACATAAATACTTAAAAAATAAATAAATGATATGATACACTCTTAGTGGAAGAGTCTGCTCCTTGTAACGCATTTTAAATAGATCTTCAGGATGTCAGTTTGTCTGTCTGTCTCTCTGTCTGTCTGTCTGTCTGTCTCTCTGTCTGTCTGTCTGTCTGTCTGTCTGCACAGGTTTTTTTTTTTCATTCTTAAAAGCCAGTGATAGATGGTCAGAAAGCATGCACAAACTGACAGAATGCCAGACATACAAGACATAAGTGTTTTTTTTTTCTGTGCACAACAAACCAGAATGGAATGCAGCAAACTATTGGCCCATATTAAAATTTTCTATCTATCATATAGAAGCGTAAACTTAAATGGCACAGGCATGTAACAAGATAACAATACTGCAAGGCACTGTCCAAGGAAAAAGAAAAAGAGGCAGACCAAAGAAAAGATGGGTTAACATAATCAGCGAATGGACAGGCCTAGAACTCAACAAAACTTTGAGAAAGGCAGAACAGAGAGAGAGGAATGGAGGGAACTGGTTGTCAGGTCCTCATGGGTGCCCCCACGGTCGCCAGACTAAGGGATAGATAGATAGATAGATAGATAGATAGGTAGATAGATAGATAGATAGATAGATAGATAGATAGATAGATAGATAGATAGATAGATAGATAGATAGATAGATAGAAAGAAAGAAAGATAGATAGATAGATAGATAGATAGATAGATAGATAGATAGATAGATAGATAGATAGATAGATAGATAGATAGATAGATAGATAGATAGATAGATAGATAGATAGATAGATAGATAGGTAACAAACCAGGAGTCACGCACAGCGGAACAAAGAGCCCTCCAGGGTGCCCTGTTGCCTGCTGTGCAGTCTTTCCTTTAGTCACTGGCTAATTGGTCAGTCCAAGGATTCACAACCTCTCCCTGTCTGGGGAAAATACAAGCTGATTAGGCCAGAAAATCTTTTGCATGAGCACGGTACAGAGACACAGTAAGCTGAGTACTACAGTAGTAGGTGGGTGATTTACTTTTCTGCAGTGTAACTTTTAAAGGTTTTCTTCCTTGGCTAGAGTTTGAGGGCTTTTTTTTTCTGTGGTGAGGTTTTTACTTATACAACCTCTTTTTTGCCCTTCATTTAGGCTACTGCATTCACACGTTCAATGATGGTATGTAGACATGACACCATTGTGTGTGTAGTTTTACATGTAGAAAAAAAAAAATCTTTTTCCATCCACATGGAATGGAATACTCTCATGAAAGGTAGACTGGGCTGTAACAGAATTGTAAGATGTTGTGCATGTGGCAACACATTGGACCATGGGTTTTTGTGGAATCCAGATGACATTCAGTGGAGTAGAGTCAGTGCTGTTGATAGCTTCAGAATAAAAAAAAATCCCTTGAATAGGTGCCTTAGAGGTTTCTTGAATACATATTTTCAAATTACAAGGCATCACTCTTATCTCCAAAGATTCCCTACCCACCTACTCTTCCTTCTGTGCGGTCAAAAAATGTATCATTGATATCAGGGCCTAATTCCAATTCAAAATAGGATTCTTAAGCAAGAAGCATCTTTCTGCTGTAGTGGAGAATATGATACTACATCAACAAAAAAAAAATCCTACAAAAGATCAAATTCTCCTGACGAACTAATAACCTTAGTTCTCCCAGTTAGTGTGACAAATCACCTAAAAACAAAGACATGATAACTCTGTTTTAGCACACGTCTTGGCAGTAGGTTGTAAGTTAGATGACAGTTGGTTAAAAAAAAAGCAGTACAAGTTTGGGAAGGGAAACAATCCTGTGTGTCAGCCATTGGTGAAAACTTCTCTCCACTGACAAATGACCCGTCATGTAGGAACTGAACAGACAGCTCCCGAAGGGTTTAGCTAGCGTGCTGAACAGGTTTAGTTTTTGCCTTGTTTCCTCTCCAGGGGCTGATGAGTGATTCCCCTTTCTTAAAAGCACTTGAAGTCCAGACAGAAGATTTAGGGCTAGAAATGTGTGTGGAAGATTTTACCCAGAAAATCATGTGCGTATTGTGATGAAGAGTATTCTGTTTGTTGGGGAAAAAAAATAAGGAATGGGGAAGTGGATCAGGATGTGAAGGAACGTTCTTTCTGTAGGATGTCTGCAAACACTTCTTTTCTTTGTGTACATGTGTTTATTGGTTTCATTGTGTGGCTTTCTGTGGCTTTGTTGTATAAGTTTACTTTTCTACCAAAACTTTGTAGATTTTTTGTGTGGATCTAGTAAATAACAAGGTTAATATGAATATGAACATTTAGTTTGAATTTCTCTGCCTCTCTGTCTGTCTATCTGTCTGTATGTCTGTGTCTCTCGCCCTATCACTCTTTCAATTCACTCTCTCTCTCATCTCTCTCTCTCTCTCTCTCTCTCTCTCTCTCTCTCTCTCTCTCTCTCTCTCTCTCCTCTCTCTCTCTCTCTCTCTCTCTCTCTCTCTCTCCTCTCTCTCTCTCTCTCTCTCTCTCACTCTTTTAAGTTTCAGCTATTTGGTTTATCTATGGCATTTCACATTTGTAAGTTTCACTTTCCATCTAATACATCATGTCAGATGTGGTATTATAGATTAAGATCACATTGAATAGGTGATATTCAATAAAAGAAGCTGGGTAAGAAACTACGGTAAAGAAAAAGGTCAAACAAAGATTACTTGATTTACAAAAGAAAATCAATTATGGAGTTCTTTCTCTTCATCCTACTCCTGACCTACTTACCAGTAACTACCAGTATTGTACTTTGTAGATATTCTTTACACAACAGTGGTCTGTATGATAGTTTCTAAAAGGTACCAATACATTTATTCACTTTTTTATTTCGTATTTTTTAATTGAAAATATTTCAGTTGAAAGTCTAAAAAAAAAATTGTTTGGAATACATTGAAATAATGGCAGATTTATGGTTATCACCATATCTGTTGTTGTTGTTTTCCAATTAAAACGAACTCAACATCTTATTCTGTGCACAATATTGATTAATTTCAGCATCTGCATTGATGGCTGTGATCTGTTTCCAGGACAATCAAGACAATCTTTTGAGCCAGGATTTAATAAAATCCACTTTCTCTTTCTCCACACTGTCTGGCAAGATCAAAACAGTGTTGTAGATGATGATGATGATGATAACTGTTTTTGTTTTACTCTCTTGGTTTTATGTTAAGCTGAGATTGATTAACCGATAGGATGATGATAAATGCAAAGTAACGAAAAAAGACAAACAAAGCAAGAGAGGATAAGAAAATTGATGGAGACAAAGAAGGAAAAACCAGAAAATGTAGTGGAGAAAAAAAATTGCAGAAAAAAGTACAATAAAACTTAGATAATGAGGACAAGGTTACAAAAAGGTAAAGACTAAGAAGCATTGAACTCGTTTTTATCACATTGCAAGAAGAAGATTTAAAAAAAGGTGAAACGATAAAAACTTTGATGTTTTTCTCTAGGGGATGTTTCATTTTTGTGCTGCACTAGATATGCAAAGCCAAAATGCATGCAACCTGCAGCTAGGGAAAAGCAGCCTCCCTCCATCTCCCTTCTCTCCATTTTTCACAAAAAGTGAACATAACTTCACGAAAAATTAGGGTGGAAGAAAAAATAAAGAAAAAGGATAATAAAAAAATTCATCAAGCAATCAAATGTTGAGTGGCTGAATTAATGGAATTTTCCCTTAACATACAGCCATGTCCCTTGCTCTAGGTGAAGTCAGACCTAAGAGGTTGCAAGAGGCCTTCCACTGTTTCCTTTTTCCTCCCTTTCCTATTGCAGCAAATTGTCTTTATTGATACTGGTTTTTCATTGTTTGTTTAAAACTTGCAAGTTCAGTGGATCTGTTCAGGAACATCACAATAACCGTTTTGTTCTCATATTATTTGTTTTTTTTTCATGTCTTAGAATTTTCACACGGAAAAAATCAGGGGTATGATAATCTGTTGTCAGTGTGGTACTCATTACTTATAGGCCCAGGTTTAAGCCACATCTAAAACATCTGATTGACAGGACTGTCTCCCCTAGAGTTAACTATTTGTGCTAATTTCACTCTTCCAAATGTCCTTCAAATAACACTATAGACCAAGTTACCATTATTAATGTGTTCATCTTCATCATCTTCATTCTCTTCTTCATGTTGTTGTTGTTGTTGTTGTTGTTGTTGTTGTTGTTGTTGTTGTTGTTGTTGTTGTTGTTGTTGTTGATGATGATGTCAATGTTTGTTTGTTGTTGTTGTTTGTTCTTCTTCTTCTTCTTCTTCTTCTTCTTCTTCTTCTTCTTCTTCTTCTTCTTCTTCTTCTTCTTCTTCTTCTTCTTCCTCTTCTTCCTCTTCTTCTTCTTCTTCTTCTTCTTCTTCTTCTTCTTCTTCTTCTTCTTCTTCTTCTTCTTCTTTTTTTCAACTTCTTCCTCTTCTTACTATGATTAGCATTAGCAATTTAGCAAGTTTATTATCACTATTACCCTTGTTACCATCATCATTGTTGTCATTTTTCATTGACGGTATTATTCTTTATATCGGTGATATCACATTTCTATTTACCATTGCCTATACAATAATCTTAACCCAGACCTACCCCACCTATGTTAGTTGCTGTAGTGAATCACCAAAAAAAATACACATGATAAATCTAAAATAACACGCGTCTTGGCAGTACCTCGCAAGCCACATGACAGTTATTAAAAAAAAAAAAAAAAAAAAAAAAAAGTTTGGGAAGGGAAACAATCCTGTGTGTCAGCCAGTGGTGAAAACTTCTCTCCACTGACAAATGACGCGTCATGTAGGAACAGAACAGACAGCTCCCTAAGGTTTCAACTAGCGTGCTGAACAGATTTAGTTTTTGCTCTGTGTTCTCTCCAGGGGCTGATGAGTGATTCCCCCTTCTTAAAAGCACTTGCAGTCCAGACAGAAGAGCTAGGATTAGAGGTTTGAATGTGTGTCAATGCATTGGATAGCTGGAGTCTAGTAACTGAAGCTACATAAAGATTTGCAGTAAAGACTGGTGCACATAATTGTTTCATAGATAAGACTTAGGCACGAGTATTCTGTGTGAGTTTCTCGAAGATACTAAAGCTCTTTTTTATTTCTAGACTTCTTAACTCATAGTATTTCAGTTTAAAAAAACATCCAAGAAGCAGGAAAATAGCAGAAAAACACACACTATTGATCTATATATTTCTTGTTGTCTTTTTCCAAAGGGATATGAACATATAATTTGTTCCAATATTTTCCAATATCTGTGTCTGCAGTGATGGCTGTGATCTGTTTCCAGAACTATCCAAGACAATATTTTGGGGCAAGGCTGAATATAAGTCCACTTTCTTTTTTTATCCACACTGTCTGGCAAGATCGAAACAGTGTTCCAGATGGCGATGATAGCTCTCGTTCTGTTTTACTCTCTTGGTCTTATGTGGAGTCTGAGATTGATTCACCGATAGGCTGATGATAGATACGAAGAACAAAAGATAAGAAAAAAATGGAGAGGGTTAGAGGGAAAAGGAGACAAAAGAGAAAAAGCAAAAAAGCTGAGAAAATAGAAAACAACAAAAAAGAAAGAATGAAACAAAAACAGAAGACAGGGACAAGGTTAGAAAAAAAGAAAAGACGAAAAAGCATTGAACAAGTTTTATCATACAGAGCAAGAAGAAGAAAGAAAAGAACAAAAAAGGGTAGAATCTCTGACGTTTTTTCTCAAGGGAGTATTACTTTCTATGTGGTACATCAGATATGTGAAAGAAGCCATGCATGTTCCTTGGGGCTAGGGACAAGCAACCTCACACACCCCCCCCCTCCTCCCTCCCTTCACCTTATCCAAAACTTTACAAAAAAAGAGAGAGAAAGGAACAGACACGAAGAAAGAATGAAGTGAAGAAAAAGCTTATCAAGCAATCAAATGATAAGTGGCGGAATTAATGGAATTTTCCCTGCACATACAACGCTGACTTGCTGCTCTAGGGGAAGTCAGACCTGAAAGGTTGCGATGGAGTCTTTCCTCTGTTTCCTTTCTCCTTCTTTCTTTGCACAGCAAATACGTTTTTTTTTTATATTTATCAATATTGTTTTTTTTTTTGCATTTATGGTTGGAAATTTTGCATGTTCAATGTCTGTTTCCGGGAATGTTTTTTTTTCATGGATTACTTTGCTAGTATTCCTTTTTTATTTTTACTCTTGTTAAAATTTCATTGCATAATTCTAGGGGCAGGACAGTTCTGGTGGTTTAAGAATTGTGCTAATGAGCTGATCGCCCAGGAACAAGCCACTACAGAAGTGCTAGTTTAGGGAGCTTCATCCTGGAGTTAACATCGGTACTGACTTTACTCCCCTAAAACCCTTTGGATGAGACTACAAACCTAGGCCACATGTTCGAACTCATGCAACCATCTTTCGCATTCGTTAAATCTGCTCTGCCTGCCAAAAGAGTAGACCATTGTGTGCCGCTGGGAACAGATAACAAATTTTACAAAACTGCAAACACACGGGGCCTAGATGTAAAAAAAAAACCCACATGAGTGCTCATTTCATTATCCTTGATATACAATGATAAATAAATGAATAAATTCCCCTCTCTGTCTCTCTAGCTTCAGTTGTGAGTGTCATTATCCACTCAACACTAAGCGACACATAAACAGCAAATAACGCGATATTACTGTTAAAGTCATTGATAAAAGACCAGGCAAAAACCAGCACACGCATACTGGATAAGAGAGAAGAGTAAGGCAGAATTAGGCTGAGTTTTCCGTATCGACAAAATAACCTATTGTGCAAGAAAGGAAATGTGACGCTCCACCAACGTTATCAGTCCTATTGCACCACAGGTCAATTTCTACCCATTGAAATGCTATCAATTAACAAGGAATAAGCTACTCAATACAGAAAACAGATTGTAAATCAGAAACCTGTATGAAAAGTTATTACAAATTGAAACGGCAGACTGCAGAGAGTGGCAAAATAAAAAAAACTGACCAGTTTTACATCGTAACAGATGATCAGAATAAGGGCTTGGATGTTTTTAAATGCATTTTTAAAACAAAGAGAAAAAGAATTACGCCTCGATACCTCAGTACAAGGTAGAATAAAGGCTTTAGTGCTATAATCCATCAAAATCTCAAAATCAG
>CM060348.1:27084520-27089520 GCA_030674155.1 Stramonita haemastoma
TCAATGGTCAGAGCACTCGCTTTCCCCCAGGCTAAGGTTAAGCAGCATCGAGCGCGGTTACCAAGTAGATGGGAGACCGTTTGCGGCCCTTGGTTTCATTACAGTCCCCCCTGTTCACCCAGCGGTTAATGGGTACCTTCCCTCTTCAGGATATGGGATGGTAAAGCAGCGAGGGAGAGGAGATTGGCGCCGCCTTCAATATGCTGGCCCCTAGAGATGCTGAGGTCTCTGATGCCTGGCTCCCCTCCCACCACACATAGGTTATGGGACACCTTTGACTTTATCTTTTTTTGCAAAGCAGATCCAGGGTTAGGTATAGAAATGACATTTTATTTTTATGTTTTTTAATTAATTTGTTAATTAATTAATTAACTTTTTTATCATTAATTTGTATTTATTTATTTATTTATCTATCTATCTATCTACCTGTTTATTTATCTATTTATTTATGTATTTATTTATTTATTCATTTATTTACCTTTTTATAACGAGGATAACGAGATAAGCACTCTCGTGCTTTTTTTTACATCCAGTGCCCCTAGTGTATGCAGTTTTGGAAATGTCATCTGTTCCCACCGGCAAACAATGGACTACTCTTACGAAAAGCGGAACAGGATTTAACGGTTGCGCAAGATGTTCTGATAGAGCCCTTGAAACCATGCCTATAATAACACAACATTAACCTTCACCACGCTTGAGCTTTAAAAGCGAAAACTACTCCTAGATCGGTACATTTGAGGTTATATATAATATATATATATATATATATATATATATATATATATATATATATATATATATATATATATATATATATATATATATATATATATATTTTTTTTTTTTTTTTTTTTTTTTTTTTTTTTTTTCTTCAGGTGAAATATCACTTAATTTTGTGTTTTGAAAATGTGACGATAATTATAAGCGTTGATCAGAATGTCAGATTCATAACGGAAAAGGCGTTTTCTTTGTCAGTTACCACTGACGTCAATTTTCTCATAGCTTCTGACGCACGCTGAGTGGTTAAAAACCATTCGACTTCAACCCCATGAGCCCGTGAAGTTGTGGGTTCGAATCCTGGCAGAATCTGGTGAATAAAGGTTGGGGATTTTTTTTTTACAATCTCTCAGGTCATCTTCAAATGCAGACCTGCCAGTGCTTTAACTCTCTTCGAGTATGTACACATGCAGAAGATTGAATACATCAGGATAAAGATCCCGTGATTCGTTTCAGCATTCAGTAGATTACGGAAACATGAACACAGCCAGCAAACATTCCCGAAGCCGGAATGTGGCTACCTTCATGGTGGACAAGAAAGGCCTTGAGCGCAAAAGTATCATCATTGGTAAACCTCAGAGCTCTAGCGGAGGAACGAAAAAAGCAATTGTGACGCTCCATCACGAAATGAGTCGCTTAGCACATTACCGAATTTTGCGCTAGGAGCCTTTAAAGGCAGGTGGGGGTCAAGTTGTCAATATTGTGATTTTGATTGATTATTAAACTAGATCTGTTTATTTATCTTATAATGAAATATCAAGGTATAATTTTTTTATTCCTTTTGCTTTTAAATGTGTTTTGAAAATACCAAAGCACTCATTCTGACAACCTGTTACTAAAATAAACTTGCCCGTTTCTCATTTTGTCACATCCTGCAGTCTATCATTTCAATTTGTAATAATGTTGCACAGAATTGTCCGATTTGCAATCTGTTTTTTGTATTTGATAGCCACTTTATTGCACATTAATAACATGTCAATAACTAAAATATGACTTCATGTGCACTCCGTCTCATTATGTGGTGGAGCGTCACAATTTTGTATTTTTTGTTTTGTATTTTGTACCACTTTATGTCACGGCAGATTTCTCTGCGTGGAATTCGGGCTGCTCTCCTCTACCCCGGGGAGAGCGCGCGCGTCGCCACAAGTGCAGCGCCTACCCATTTTTGTTTTCTTTTTCCTGCATGCAAGTGTATTTGTTTCCCTATCAGAGTGGCTTTTTTTCTACAGAATTTTGCCAGGGACAACCCCCTTGTTGCCGTGGGTTCTTTTACGTGCGCTAAATAGTGATGTGTAACACACGGGACCTCGGTTTATTGTCTCATCCGAAAGACTAGCGCCCAGACCACCACTCATGGTCTAATGGATGGGGGAAAAGTTTTGAGTTCAAACGGGGTACGAACCCCGCACACTCCGACCCGGACTTTTTGCTTTCTAGGAAAGGCGCGTGACCACCTAGACCACCGATCCATAGTCTTGTTTTTCAGTCAAATCAAATCGAATCAAACTCTTTTATTTCGAGGATGATGAATATGCACTTCTGTGTTTGTTTGTCTTTACATACAATCCCCGTCCTTAGGGATACATCATGATGGTAAAATCAGTTTTGGACATGAATAGCTAGCAACCTTGTGGTAATGTTCTTGTGTAAAATTCTTCTTGTCTTTCAATTGCTAATTGTGACGTTCCACCACGAAATGAGTCGCTTAGCACATTGCTCAATTTTGCGCTAGGAGCCATTAAAGGCAAATGGTCAAGTTGTGAATTTTGAGATTTTGATTTATTATAAAACTTTAGCACTTATTCTACCTTGTAGTGAAATATCTTGTAGTGAAATATCAATGCATGTTTCCTTTTGTCTTTAAACATGCTTTGAAAATAGCGAAGCCCTCATTCTGACCACCTATTAGGATGCTAAAATTGCCAATTTCTCAGTTTGACATTTCCTGCAGTCTATCATTTCAAGTTTTAATAACTTTTGATAGAATTGTTCGATTTTGAATCTCTTTTATGTATTGTATAGCCATTTCATTGCAAATCAATAGCATGTAAATAACTAAAAATTGACCTCTGGTGCAATGCGACTCCTTATGTGGTGGAGCGTCACAATTACTGATCAAAGTTCGCTTTATTCCGTGGAACTTTGCCCGCATCCATTACACTATGAGCGGCGGTATTGTGCCAGTCTTTCGGATTAAATAACAAACCGAGGTCACGTGTGTTACACAAAATTATTTAGCGCACGTAAAAGAACCCACGGCGACAAGAGACTTGTCTCTGGCAAAATTATGTAGAAAAGCCCCCACTCTGATTGGGAAACAAACATAGTTGCAGACACACACACACAAAAATACTGGGTGGCGCATTGCTCTTGTGGCAACACGCTCTCCCGAGGGGAGAGCAGCCCAAATTCCACGAAGAGAAATCTGTCGTGACATAAAGGGGTATAAAAATACAAGTAAAAAAGAAAAAAAAGTAGATCAGATGAAGATTATGTTTCAGAAGCGGCTGAGAACTCAAAGGGTCATATGAGATATATTCCGTGAATGTTATAACTAAAGCGAAACCACACACCACAGAAAAAATAAGCACGATACACTGCCAAACCGTGCGATAGCAATACAGTAGGCTTCAATACAGAGCAAGGTCTCACTTAACTTGGCTGTTAGCTTTATTGATCAGGTTTTGTAAGTCGTCATTAATTTTTATACTGTGACTCGAAACATACTAGAAAATGACATGGCCTTCGTGGGTGTGTTGCCATCTGTTGTATTGAACGTGTGGGGGTGGGGGTGGGGGGGTAGTGTGTGTGGTGGTGTGTGTAGTGTGTGTGTGGTAGTGTGTGTGTGTGTGTGTGTGTGTGTAGTGTTGTAGTGTTGTGTGTGTGTGTGTGTGTGCGTGTGGTGTGTGTGTGTGTGTGTGTGTGTGTGTGTGTGTGTGTGTGTGTATGTGTGTGTAGTGTGTGTGTGTGGTGTTTGTGTGTAGTGTAGTGTGTGTGCAGAACAATGCACACGTAATGAGTGGACACAGCACAACATGTCACATAAAAGATTGTGTACTCAGTGTGACCAGTATGTGAAAACTGACCACACAGTGGCTTGCTTTCCCCCGGGTAATTAGCGTGTGAAAAGAAAACTGACCACTCTAGGAGAGAAATAGCTCGGTTGGGTATATATATAATTGATTGCCCTTTGTTTTAGATCAATTTACTGGGTCGGACACATGTTCAGTTTCTGTAGTAAGGTCAATATGTTTGACTTGTTTGTTTGTATAAAGGTAACGGTGTCCCATAACCTTTGTGACCGTAGTAGAGGAAAGAGAGGCGTCAGAGACCTCAGCTTCTCACCTCACAAAAAGTGAGGTCTTGTTTGTATAAGCATTCATAATTTATAATAAAAGTATGGAAGTTTTGCTCCATCTTCGGCTAGAGCTTCTGAGGTTTCCTGACCTAGAGAGTTTTGCATACACGACCGTTTTTTTTTTTTTTTTTTTTTTTTTTAGTGTGTTTTAATGTTGCCAAGCCGACTGTGAGGATGATGTCTAAACACAGCACAAGCATGCATGCAGATTAAAATGTGTAAACTTTCTTCTTTCTTTTCTTTTTGTCGTGTGTTCTTACGTTCTTAGGGACGAGATATTTCAGTGTTTAGAGCACTCACTTCCCCCAAGCCAATGTTAAGCAGCATCGAGCATGGTTAAGGTTATCAAGTGGATGTGTAACCACTTGCGCGCATTGGCTTCAGTACAGTCTCCAAGTTCAACCAGCTGTCAATGGGTACCTGCCTTCTGAAGAGTCAGGGAAGGTAAAGCAGCGAGGGGGAGGAGATGGGTGCCGCCCTCTTTAGGGTCAGGGAAGGTAAAGCAGCGAGGGAGAGGAGATGGGTGCTGCCCTCTTTAGGGTCAGGGAAGGTAAAGCAGCGAGGGAGAGGAGATGGGTGCTGCCCTCTTTAGGGTCAGGGAAGCTAAAGAATCGAGGGAGAGAAGATGGGCGCCGCCCTCAATATGCTGGCCCCTAGAGAAGCTAAGGTCTCTGATGCCTTGATCCCCTGCGACCACACAGGATTTTTGGACAGCTTTACCCTTACCTCTCAAGGGTGCGAAAGGGCCTACTCGTCCAAAAGGTAGAATAGGAGCTTGAATAATAAATTCAAATTATAGAAAAAAACAACTGGTGCAGAGACCATTGAATAAAAAATATTATCTATCTATCTATCTATCTATCTA
>CM060348.1:27124520-27125608 GCA_030674155.1 Stramonita haemastoma
AAAAGAAAGAAAGCAAGAAAGAAAGAAAGAAAGAAAGAAAGAAAGAAAGAAAGAAAGAAAGAAAGAAAGAAGACAGAAAGAAGAAAGAAAGAAAGAAGTAAAAAAATCATCCTTGCTTACACGCATACAAACACGCACACACACCATACACAACACACGCACGCACACACACACACACACACACACACACACACACACACACGCACGCACGCACGCACGCACGCACGCACGCACGCACGCACGCACACACACACACACACACACACACACACACACACACACAGCACGCACACGGATGAGACTATAAACCGAGGCCCCGCGTGCGAACAGCACGCGGAACATCTTGCGAACACGTTAAATCATGTTCCGCTTTTCATAAAAGTAGCCATTGTGTGCCGTTGGGAACAGATGACAAGATTTACAAACTGCATACCCACGGGGACTTGAGGTAAAAAAGCACAAGAGTTTTATTCCATTATCGCTCGACATAAAAGAATAAATAAAAAAAAATCAACAAACACACACAACACACCCACACACACAACCACACACACACACACACACACAAACCAACACACACACACAACACACACACACACACACAACACACGGAGGACTATGTTAAAATCACATCCGTGCCTTTTCCTTTATTCTCGATTTAAAGAAATGCATAAATTATTAATAAATAATAAATGATAGAAAGTAAATAAACACACACATACACACATAACATCACGCACACACCACGCACACACGCTACACAGCCCTGCGCACACACACACACACACACACACACACACACACACACACACACACACACACACACACACACACACACACAGAGGATATTTTTCCCCTGGAGTTAGCATCAGTGCCGACTCCACTCTCCCCAAGTCTTTCGGATGACACTGTAAACCGAGCCCCATTAAGCGAACGCACGCAGAAATCTTGCGCACACGTTTAAATCTTGTTCCCCATTTTCGTAACAGTAGGCCATTGTGTGCCGGTGGGAACAGATGACAAGATTTACAAACTGCATACACATGGGGATGGATGAAAATAGCACATGAGTGCTTATCCCATTATTC
>CM060348.1:27148208-27150708 GCA_030674155.1 Stramonita haemastoma
AGATGAAGCATTTGAAATCAGTCCCCCACTAGTAAAGTAGATCTCAGCTCTTTGTAACAGATAATAATTATGACAGTATCATACACACTGACGCTACAGAGATATGTATGTCCATACAATATAAATTTATGATACAGTACCATTATTTGCTGCAAGGTTTTGGAGTGGAAAGCACCTCCGAAATGACCAGGGATAATCATGAGAGAGAACAGGACAAGTGTGAAGGAGGGCGGAGTTAAGGAGGTGGGGGGGGGGGGGGGTGGCGGGGAGGGGGGGGTGGCGAGGAGGGGGGGGGGGTCTGAGTGGGAGTAAGGCAGAGACGAAAAAAAGCCAAACACTGAAGAAGGTTGAGGTTACTTTCAACTGTCACTATGTACCTTTTTTTTTCTTCTTTTTTTGTGTTGAAGTTTGCTGAATCTTTCGGGAGTCAACCCATCCCATCCCACTTTCTACCTCGTTTCCTACCTTTCCCCCTTCTTCTGTTTTTTGAGGGGGGTATATTATATTGTCCTTTAAGCTTAACCTCTACAGAAGAACAGTACTGACCTTTGGAGACAAAGTGGAGGAGTTTATTTTCATTGTTAACAGCTGCATTTTTTGTTGTTGTTCGCTGATCATCCATTTTTTTTGGCTACCTGTTCCTGTACTAAGTCTGACATTTTGTGCAGAGATTTTTTTTCTGTACACAAGAATCATGTTGCCTGTGTGTGTGTGTGTTTTGTCTTCTGCAAAAAAAAAATAATTTGAACTAATTGCTTAAGAATCTGATACAGTACACGACAGGGTTTTTTTTTGTTTTGGTCTTTTAGATGTATTGGTTTTCTGAGACAAAAATAGAACAGGAAGAATAACAAAAGAAACCAAAAAAACACGTATGCTTGGGAATCAGGAATTAGTGAAAGTAAGTTAGAAAAGTGTTGGGTCAAATGAGACACTTCAGCTGTAAAAAAGAGAGGTTGATTATAAACCTTGTTAGATAATATGTGGGGAAGGTAGGGAGAAGCTCAGATATGTTGAAAGTACGGAAGACGTGGGCTTTGCTTTCGTAGATGCAAAATGAGTTAACCTCGAGAAAGATACTTAGCAGACTTGGCATTAACACTGAACCTTTGGGTTTTTTTTTAATCTGCGTATGTTTTCACTACTCTGCTTTTAATGTTAGTTTAGTTTTTTTTTGCCCCCCAAATTTGCCTCCTGACATTTTGCTTGTTTTTGGTTTGCTATGTCAGACAATATAACAAATAGTTTTCTGGGGTGTAGCACGACACAGAGACACGGGGTCAGGATAGCTCAGTGGTAAGACCTCTGGTTTTCCCCAAGTCAGAGTGAAGCATACATTTACGACTGATGCTGTTGTTGGTATGGAAGCGGCAGCTGTACTTTTATCTATGACGCTCCACCACGAAATGAGTCGCTTAGCACATTACCCAATTTTGGGCTAGGAGCTATTAAAGGCAGGTGGGGGTCAAATTGTTAATTTTGAGATTTTGATTGATTATTAAACTATAGAAGTTTATCTACCTTATTCTGAAAAATCACGGCATAAGTTTTATTTCTTTTGCTTTTAAATGTGTTTTGAAAATACCCAAGCCCTCATTCTGACAACCTGTTACGAAAATAAACTTGCCCGTTTCTCATTTTGTCACATCCTGCAGTCTGTCATTTCAATTTGTAATAGCTTTCCACAGATTTGTCCGATTTTAAATTTGTTTTTTGTATTTGATAGCCACATTATTGCACACTAAAAACATGTCAATAACTAAAAATTGACCATTGGTGCACTCCGACTCATTATGTGGTGGAGCGTCACTTAAAATTATGTCTGTGTGAAGTCTTTCGAACAATTGCATCTCTCACACCACCACACTTAATACACACTTGAACATTTTGGGTATTTTCAGTGCTAAAAAAGTCTTTCTCCAACCTTTCCAAGGTAATTGGGGGTGGGTTTTTTGTGGGATTTTTTTGTACACCAGGCACAAAAAGAAGTAGTGTTTGTTAATCGTTCTTTCGTTCTTTCGTTCTTTCTTTCTTTCTTTCTTTCTTTCTTTCTTTCTTTCTTTCTTTCTTTCTTTTCTTTCTTTCTTTTCCTTCATTCTTTCTTTCTTTCTTTCTTTCTTTCTTTCTTTCTTTCTTTCTGTCTTTTCTACCCTTTTTCTCTCTGAGCTTGTTTATCTTTATATATAGGCCTAGCTCAGCTGGCATGACCCACCAAGTCCCTGTATACAGAAGGCGTGGTGGCAGGTCTGTATGTATGCATATATACCACCAGACCAGCCAGCCTGTGACATGTGCCCTTAGGATGTGTCAGTCTTGCCACTTGCTAGACAAACAGAGATATAAAGGCTGCTCTGTCACAATCTCAGCTGGGTGGTGCAATGTATTTAGAGATATAACATCAGGAAAAAGGAGGACTTGACGTCTTGGCTGGGGGAATCTTTTGATACTTAAAGGTTTCCCTCCTCTCTTCTCTCTCCTCCCTATCCTTTTCCTTTTCTTG
>CM060348.1:27153208-27171396 GCA_030674155.1 Stramonita haemastoma
TCGTTCGAAAATTATACGCCCACGATTGTCAAGGACTATCAAATGCGTCATATGCTATCCTGAAGCAAGGCAATGGGAAAACTAACAAGGATGTGTACAATGTCTCGAAACCATTAGAGGACTTTGTGTTGTCATAGGGGTTCTTTGGCACAGCGGGGCTACATTGATCGATTTATTCTTTTATATATCGAGGATAATGGAATAAGCACTGGGATGGAAAGGGATGACAAAATATTTTGCAGTGAAGCAGTGTTAACACAAAGGGCATGCATCTTTCAAAAACGGGGGTGACTTACGTAGTATCATCACGAAAGATCGTATTATTTTCTGAATAAAGCTTTAAACCTCTATATTGTCAAAGATACGTTTGGGGAACCTTAAAAAGTGAGATATTTTTTAATCACTTAGGAAATCAGTGGTGTTGTGTTTCACCATCTAAGGCCAATCTCTATTGCAATAATTTCTGATGAAAAAAGTTTTCTTTTTTTCTTTTCTTCTTTATTGATTATTCAGACAGTAACTATTGTTGCTGGTCATGTGAGTGATAATGTGTTGTATTGATGTTAAACCCCTGACAAAGCAGGACCAGCGCATCTGACTTGAGTATGGAATAGAAGACTATGTTGATGCTACAAAACAAGCTTCTGTCATGTAGTTTTGTGGTAAGCAGCAGTATTTCGTGAGGTTCGTCTCTCAGACAACAAAATGGGATAATTAATTAGTGCGTTTTATTATTCCATTTCCTGTCTGCAGCTAAATGTGTCTCCTTATCAACGTGGTCTTTGTTCTACAGAATTGTACCAGGCTTAACTTTCTTGTTGCCGTGGGTTCTTTAACGTGCGCTAACTAATTATGTGCACCACTTGGAACCTCGGTTTATCTTCCCATCTTACAGACTAGCACCAAGACCACCCCTCATGTTTTAATGGTTTGGGTGGAGGGGGGGGGAGGGGGGGACCAAACCACTGAACACTTCCAACCGGGACTTTTTTTTGCTTTCTAAGACAGACACACACTACCTCTACACCACCAATACACCCCATACTGTAGAACCAAAAAAATCCTGCTCTGAACACAAACAAGAGAGAGAGGGGGAAAATTACAAACAAAACAAAGCAATTTTGTTGGGAACTGGAGACACAAATACCGTTTTGCACTTGTGTCACCGTCTGACGAATAATAAGCTCTAAACTTACCTTCATTTTATAGGGAGGCTATTGCTGGGTAATAAACATCAGCTGCAAGGAGTAAATCACAGCTAAACAAGCGCCCCGGGTCGTCCAGTAAGTCAGCATGGCTCTCTTGGAAAGATCCCCTGACATTAGCCAGGAGAAGAAAACCTACCTGGCTATGATCATGGTGGAAAGGTCAAACAGCCAAGCTAGGATTATTCATTTCTCTGAAAATTGTCAAAGAATGGATGATAGAGAAGTCAGTAGTAGAAAGTGGAGGAGCGATGTGATTGCACGAAGGACAGGCAAGCAATTTTTTGCAAAGGACCCAGGTTGTGGAACAGGACCAATGTAGAGAGAGAGAGAGAGAGAGAGAGAGAGAGAGAGAGAGAGAGAGAGAGAGAGAGAGAGAGAGAGAGAGAGAGAGAGAGAGAGAGAGAGAGAGAGAGAGAGAGAGAGAGAGAGAGAGGAGGGAGGGAGGGAGGGAGGGAGGGAGGGAGGGAGGGAGGGAGGGAGGGAGAGAGAGAGAGAGAGAGAGAGAGAGAGAGAGAGAGAGAGAGAGAGAGAGAGAGAGACAGACAGACAGACAGACAGACAGACAGACAGACAGACAGACAGACAGACAGACAGACAGACAGACAGAGACAGACAGAGACAGAGAGAATCTTGATGAACTGCTTCTCGTTATGGTTCTCTAGTAACTAGCCATGAGAGAAAAGGGGCAAAGAAAACAAAACAAAACAAAACAAAAACGAACGAGCTCACTGACTGCAAGTCTCTCTCCTGCTTGTTGTTACATACTCTCCTAACCTTCTACCATCTCTTCTTAGTAGTGGACACCCATCAGACTCAGAAGACCGTACGGCTGGTCTCTCGGCTCTAGAACGCAAAGCCTGGGTAGGTAAGTATAGAGGGTAAACTATTACCCAAGCAGCAGATCCCCCCCTCTCTCTCTCCACGTCACTGGAATGGTCATTTTGGAAAGGCTATCGCCCAGAAAAATGGTTCTAGCGCCATATCTCCTCACACGTCTCTCTTCCCTGGTCTGTTTGTTATTATGTCTGTTTCGCAACAGACGTGGGATTCTTCATGCTGAATGTTTCAAGCAGAACTGCGGATAAAGATTTATGGTCTGATGACTTCGCTGCTTGCGAAATAAACGCTTGAAAAGATCTTCTGCAAAGTTCAAAGGTGTTCTCGAAAGAGGACTGCATTAAGAGGTATTGATTAGAGGAAAAAGTGGCCGCGCCAGAGACTGCCATCATAAGTGATAAAATCGAGGTGCAGAGCACAGTAGTGGGCTGGGATAGGGTAGTGTGGGGGGAGGGGGGGGGAGAGAAAAGGTAGGATGAAGCCTTGTGAGAAAGGCATCAAACCAAACCAAACATGGAAACACACCAGAGATAAAGAACCTGCACTCTTCTTGTACGTGCCTCAGAGTCTGAAGACCCTGCTTAAAGCAGCATCAGCCTCATAACTCAATGCTGATCTGAAGATGTGGGTCTGGTTTACTGCCGAGCTGTATGCCTGAGGGGATTTTTCTCCTGGAGTTGACCTTGGCTCCAAGCCTGTTCCTATGTCAGTCTTTCATATTCTTCTTCTTCGTCGTTGAATGCTCAATCAGACTGTAAATATCGTTTTTGTTACAAAAGTGAACATGTGTTGCTCTGTCGTTAAGTGCCTGACAAGTTGTGTCCTGCATATTTGACTTCATTATGAGAGAGAATTGTTATACTTCAAACACGTTATAGAAAAAAAGGGCCAGAAGAATGGACAAAAAACGGCAGAAAAATGAAAGGCAACACGGAGAAAAAGTACAATGTAGAAACAAACGTAGGGATAGAAAAGAGGGAAACCCGAGCACAGAATTTCCAGAAGGTTGGGATGCTATCTATACTGACAGGATCCCTGGTATCCACATGGAAGAATTCCTCATGATTTGAAACTGTTAATTAAGGGTCCCTGTGTCTATGCATGCTCAACATCCCATACACAAGATAAAGCATAATCGTGGCATTTCAACTTCGGGAATGTATGCTAGGTTTGTTCCTCTTTCTATAATTCACCCAATGTCAACATGAATGACAGGATCTGTAACCGACTTATAATTATGATCTTTGACATCTGTATATACATGGAGAGAATTAAAACGTTAACACATCTGCACTTGAAGTTGACGTTGGAGATAAGCAAATTCCCAAACCTTATTTCACCAGACACTGCCAAGATTCTAACCCAGACCTAAAACGCTTTTAGGATTGAAATATCCAACAATACTCATCACTCAGGCTATAGCATCTTACTTTTTTTTTTCTTCTGAAATACAGCAATCCATGCCAAGAAAAACACAGGAAAATGTCAAAGCAAGGCAAGAAGAAAACTACCAGGTACCGAAAAAGGGCCACAGTTTCCATTTTCAGGTAAGGGGTGTTGTGGGGATAAACAGAGCAGGGCAGAGCAGAGCCAAGCACAGGAGAGGAGAGGAGAAGAGAGGAGAGCAGAGAGCAAAGCAAAGAAGAGGAGAGCAGAGGAGAGGAGAGCAGAGCAGAGCAGAACAGAGGAGACGAGAGGAGAAGAGAGCAGAGCAGAGGAGAGCAGAGGAGAAGAGAGCAGAGCAGAGGAGAGCAGAGGAGACGAGAGCAGAGCAGAGCAGAGGAGACGAGAGGAGAAGAGAGCAGAGCAGAGAAGAGGAGATGAGAGGAGAAGAGAGCAGAGCAGAGCAGAGCAGAGCAGAGCAGAGCACAGGATAGGAAAGTAGAGGAGAGGAGAGGGGGGAAGTCGATAACTCATTTCAGCCGTATATTCACAGCACCACAGTCCGTGCTTTCAGTCTGACCAGGGGGCAGGTTGAAGGGAAATTACCCCCCCTGTTTTCATCACTACCTCTACAGCTTCACTCGCGGAAGTGAGTCTTTTTTTTTTTTTTTCTTGCTGTTGTTGCTGTTCATTACCTGTACAGGGTTTCTAGCTGCCTGTGGTGGTTGTTGTTAAGTTTTGTTTTTCATGTTGTTTTTGTGTCGTTGTTGTTGTGGTGGTTGCGGTGGTGGTGGTGGTGGTAGTTGTGGGTTCTGGTTGCCTGTTTTCTTGCGCTGGTGATGTTTTGATGGGGGACCTGTGGTGGTCTGCTCTGTGTCACAGTTTATTGTTTTGTTTTGTCTATGTTTTTGTCTGTGAGCCTGTTTTTATCTGCTCGTCTCTTTGTCTTTTTTGGGGCATTTGTCAGTCTTTTTCTCTCCTTTTTCTGCCTCTTACACTAGATCACTATTTGTCTTTCAACATACATTCTGTCCATGTCAAGTTTCAGTATTTCTATTTTTTTTGCTGTCATTTCATTATTTTCTGTTTGTCTGTCTTTGTCACTGACTTTGTCACTGTCTCTCTGCCTGTGTCTGTGTCTGTCTCTGTGTCTGTGTCTGTTTGTTTGTTTATTTGTCTGCTCTCTCTCTCTCTCTCTCTCTCTCTCTCTCTCTCTCTCTCTCTCTCTCTCTCTCTCTCTCTCTCTCTCTCTCTCTCTCTCTCTCTCTCTCTCTCTCTCTCTCTACTCTCTCTCTCTCTCTCTCTCCTCTCTCTCTCTCTCTCTCTCTCTCTCTCTCTCTTCTCTGTGTGTGTGCCCACTCAGATAGCGAATACTCCAGTGCGCTGTGTCCTGAAGTGTATCTGTGTAGAAGCGCTCATCTATAATATCTATCTGAAACATAGCAATCTTACTTCTATGTAATCATTATTTGATATATACAAGTAGAGTTTCATATAGGAGTGCTAGAAGGGTATATGTGTTAATTTACTGTTTCTCTCTATAGAATGTCTATAATAGATTGTATGTGTAGTCAATTATGGCAGTATGGTAGTATGTGTCGTGTATAAGTATAGTAGTGACATGTAATGTTATCCTCTATCAAGACCGATGACTCATGAGAATATATTCAATATAAGTTGAGGATCTCAGACATCTGTCTCTCATCGATTATAATGTGATGTGGAGAGTGATTTAAGCTCTCGGATTGTGTCTATGATGATGAGATGGTATGATTGCATGCATGGTAGGCTCGCGTATGCCAGATCGATGATATGGACCTGTTGGTGTGATGTATATGTATGCACAAAGTCATATGTATAAGAGTAATAGATATGAGTGATAGATAAATGTGTGTGGAGTGCTCATGTGTGGGACAGCTGGTCTCTACTTTGATTATCGCGTGATATAAAGTCTAACTCTAATATTGCTGAAATTGGATTTTGAAACTTCCAAATCCATCAAGAGCGCAAAAGCTCACATATGTCATAACGGGTAACATTTATTCGCTCATATGTAGGAGACTGTTAAATCTCGGATTTAAGTGTACTCGCAATACCTCCTTTATATGTGACAATGTATAGATCAAATGACTCAAATCTCCATACATTGCCTTGGGCTATAATTGTTGCGCATGCGTGTTTTACATTACGCTCTTCGCTCTGCCTTGTGTCTCATTCTGAGCATATGCATTAGAGTTTTCTAATTAACATTATCACTATCTGTTAGCTCGTACTAGAGGACAGACGAGAAGCAGACACTTGACGCTATGCTATTGTGTAGATAGATCTCGCTGTGTCAATTGGGAATACGCGGAAGCGGGTCATCTCGAGAGTCACTGAGACATGCTCACACACACAAGTGTCCTGTCACAACTTGATAGTGGACTCAACGTGAGATACACGTGTGTGATCACTAATACACACAACAGACTGATGATGGCCAACTCGATACCCGTGATGTGGCTCAGTCCTATGATGAGACACTAACTCAAGAGATATAGCCTGACAGAGATGCTCCAGTGGTAAAGAGCGACAGAGTGCAAGTTGGTATGTGATATATGATCGATTGCGCGTCCAAGAGCTAATGTTGCATGTAGTTGCAGTCGATGTGTGTTCTGCTATTGTGAGATTGAGAATGTGAGTAAATTTGGTTAGTGGATGAGTGCGCATAGCGATATGGATAATGTGAGAATTGATGTGGATAGAAGTAGAAGTTTAGGCTCTCGCAGTTAGGTAACTTGTAGACTAGTCATGCTCTTGCTTTCTCTCGCTGAGTTGGCTATGTGTTTAAGATACCATCGCTATATTTGTGTGCCTAGATATGTTCTGAGAGATCTGTGTGTCGCGAGTTATTTTTCTCGCCTCATTAGAGGGGATAGAGCTGTGAGATTGTGGAGCTCGTGCGTTTGACTGATATACGTTCTGAGATAGGCAGTTATAATGTATGAGCTAGCTCGTCAAAGTGCTAGTTTGGTGGACTGAGTGGAGTTTGTATGACATAGCGTATGATATAGTCCTCGCGTTGGATCAGCAGGAGTAGAGGATAGTGATCTCATGGAGCTAATCGATGTTTGCTCAGTCTCCGTTCTAATGTATCATCTGTCAGTTCTCTGTGTGTCCAGTCCAGATTCACGTCTTGTCATCTGCGTGCATCTCAGTGGCATGTTGTGTGTGTGCGTGTTGTTCTTGTTCGTTGTGTGAAACCACTAGACGTTATCGTGCTTCTCATGTGCACTCAGCGCGTTACTCTTGCGCACTCACGTAATTGTTTGGTGACCTTTTCACTGTCTCGCGTGTGTATCGCCTCAGCATACGAGTCAGCGTGTCTTCCCCTAGACCTTTCTCTCTGTGCCTACAGTACTTCGTCTCGGCCCCCACACACCGACACTGTGTAAGACTCTAGTGTGCTGTTCTTCATTCTCTCGCGTACGTGTAGAAGCAACACTCAGAATAGCTACTGTCGTCACTCCACTGACGCATGAACGTCGAGACTCACAATCTCGATAGTACCGCACTCTCTCTCTCGAGTGACTGTGACACATTGCATACCGCTGACCTCTGAGACAGATATCATTTACATGTATTCTAGACTAATTGCACTAGATACTGAGTGTCTCTAAGATTCTACACTATAGATTCAGTGTGTGTCTACTCGGTAGCACTCGCAGGTCGTGAGAGCAGTGATGAGCATGAGGCGTAAACAGATAAATCAGAGATACATATGGAACGTACGCGTGTGTGACTTCTGTGAGGCTCATACTATGTGTGATTCTAGTTAGAGTCTGTTGTGTTAGTAATAGTAGAATGACTATATTGATATTCATGCAATATCTTGAGATCTCTGTGAGCGTAGCAGTCATCTGGTGTGAAGTGTCACTGATCTGTAAAAGTAATCCACAATCACTCTCTCCATCTCGTACGTTTACATACGCCGTATATTACCTCTCTCCGACTTACCCACACATGGATACTTCACACTCGACTCTCATATATCACACGAAACAGCACCACTCGCTCTCACTCCCGCTCGCACTCACGCTACACGCCCATCTCACTCCTCCACTCGATGTTATGTCAGTACTCTCGGCACTGTGGGACATATACCATTGTAGCACAATAGCCATGCTGAGGATAACACTTAAAACAATACCATCTCGAGACGCATTACATTGCGCGGTATAAGATGTCTTCGATACAATAGTATGATACGCGCATACGATACTCTGTTTCTGTGTCCATCGCCTATATCACTGAACACAAGACGAGTAACGCTATTAGAGATGTTCTGTGTGTGTGACCCTAGATGTAACTGGTGTATTCTCTGAGTCTAGCATACACTCATAATGAGATGCAGAGTAAGCATCAATCACTCACTCTACCGTGTATGCTAGTAGATCGATAGGCCATAGTCATGCTCGCATGTCGTTGTGCTTCTGTTTGAGACTTGTGTATCTCTGTAAACAGTGAGAGTGTCACTGGAAAGACGTCCCGACTCTTGATAACACACGCTAATAACCAGTACAGTAGTGAGTAACATATGTGGAGTCCCTTATGATATAAAGCATATATACTCGTGTGAATATATTGATCCAGATTCATTAGTCCTTCCGTCACTCGCTGCATGCGCATTGTGCCCATAGGACACGCTCTCGGAGAGTTAGCACGCCATGGTGAGGCGTGTAGGGAGAGAGCGAGAGGGGCGCATGCAGCTAAAGTAATTGAAAGTAGAATGAGAAGGGATGATTGGGTGTGGATGTTTCCTGCTGTATCTCTGCAGACTCACTGATAAGGATACTATTTTGAGATGAAGTCTGATAACATCACTATGCGTCTTCTATATCACATGTGGAGTCGCACACAGAAGTGGTGCTTGCTCGCCACAAATATATGATATCAACTCGAAGAGGCTCAAATGGCTCGCTGTTCTGAGTGGCTGTCCCGCCCTACTCGCGCTATCCTTCTGTGTACGGCTACTATAGTGCCTGACTCCTGTTAAGTATCTTGTGTATTCTTCGTGCTCACTGACCTCCTGTGTGTCCTGTGTTGTGTTTAGATTGTATGTGTGCGTCGGTGTCGTATGTGTGTCTGTCACGGCATGTGTAGTCGCGTGTACTTGTAAGCGTGATCTTGGTGCGTGGACTCGTCTCTGTGTCTATGTGAGAGTCGTGAGTGTGTGGTTTTTTAATGCTTGTGACTCTCTTGTCACTGAGAGTAGTGTCTAAGGGTTTCTAGTTAGAGATTGTGTGTGTCAGGTCTGCGCACTGGTTTTTGTTCTGGACTGGTGTGTCACAGTGTGTCAGTGTCGCTTGAGATGACCGAGTACGCGAGTGTCCAGTACTTTGTCACAATGTAATGTGTTGTTTATTTGTGTTTTATTGTGTGTGTTATGGTCGCTTTGTGTGTTGTGGTTTGAGTTTGTTTTTTATGAGATATGGGCTGTGTCGAAGATCGCGACTGTTGCTAGAGAGACACTAAGTGCCGCACACACGTGTGAATAGCGGAGATCACGTCACTGGCCTGCTCGCGCACGTGTGTTGTGCGCGCGAGAAGTCGTCGTCGCTTCGGTCGCGCCGAGCGTGAGGTCCGCGTGGATGTAGAGCGCTGTTGAGAGAGAGGTTCGTGTGTGACACCGGGCGTGTGCGGGTTTGCAAGAGCGAGCTATCACTAGAAGTCTGATAGCAGATCGCGCACAGCACCCGCGGAGGAGCACATCATGCGCAGAGGAGACTCCATCGCATCAGCTGTCATGCGTGCGTACCTTAACGTTGTGATGTGTGTTATGGGTGTGTTCTGTGTGACTCCTCGCTGTGGTGCCTCGTTCTGAGCGAACCGCCTTGAGTGAGCGAATGAGACGCTCGTGTATCTAAGCGCACAGAGGGGCACTCCATCACTGCTAAATGAACGCACACGCCTGCGCCGCTAACAAGAGCACTGTTCAGGTGGGGGAATAGAGATAGAGATAGCATAATATATATAGATACATATATATACTATATAGACATGTATATATAGAGAGAGTAGAGACACCATAGATATGAGATTTATAAGAGATGATACGAGTAGATATAGAGACCTATAGTAAAATTATATATGAGGGAGAGAGAGAGATTTGAGAGAGGAAGAGTAGAGAGAGAGAGAATATCTCAGTCGCCGGGTGGTCCTTAGGACTGTGGATTAGTTGTAGGTCGTAAGCGGCTATATAGTCATATGATGTGTGGCGACGCCACCACATTAACGTCGTCGCTCTCTGAAAGTCTGAGTCATACTTGCCTCATCTCACCACCGCGACTCGATGGCAGATCGCACACGCCATCTCCTCCACAGACTTCCGAGTGTCAGTGTTGATTCAAGCGGACAAATTGTCGACCACAGGCGAGAAGTAAATGCGTGTGTAGGGGACTCTGACGCGAACGTCTGTGTGGTCAGCCACATGAGGAATCGCAGAGCGCAGTATGTGGGGAGGCCACCTGGAGATCAGAGCACAAGAGAGATTGTTTTGTGAGTGTAGCTGAGTGATGAATGATCGAATGATTGAGATGTGTGAGATGATGTAATGATGTGCGAGCGTGGAAGTGCATCCGCTGTTTGAGAGACTACGTTGACAGGCGATGGTTCTGCGTAGCGCGCCTTACTGATGCGTTGTTGTGTGATGAGTAGCTCTTCGGCGGTCATATACAGGCTAGAGTTGCTAGTACACAGACACCTGCGTGTTGCGTCAGGTAATTTGAGGACGACTCTCAAAATTCGCGATCGCGGCGTAAAGTGGATGAAGCTCGACTGTGGTATGGTCCCTCAGTGTGTCCCGTCACTGAGCCCAACAGCACACTCACTCTGGGTAGGAGCCGGCTCGGAGCCGAAATAAATCCCGTATGACTTAGTGGGTTCGAAACCAGCGACGTCTGCGCACGATGTAGTCCGGAATCCACGGCGCTAACCACTGCGCCATGGCGGCTGGTGCATAAATGAATAATTAATTAATTTATAATAATCTAATTAATCATAAACAAAACAAGTTTTTGAGATTTGATTTGATCCTCTGGTCTCTTGTCTCTCTGTGCTGTCTGTCTGTCAGTCTGTCTGTGTCTGGTCTGTCTGTCTGTCTGTCTTCTAGCCTTTCTCTCTCTCTCTCTCTCTCTCTCTTCTTCTCCTCTTCTCTCTCTCTCTCTCTCTTCTCTCTCTCTCTTCACTCTCTCTATCTCTCCTCTCTCTCTCTCTCATCTCTCTTTCTCTGTCCTTTTGACAGTGAATTGTGGTGTTGGAAAAAAAAACAAAAAACTTTTGTATGAGAAGTAAAAACTCTCATCCATCACACTCGCTAACTGAAGCTCCAGTAGACTGGTGTGATCACCAGTGTTTGACACCTACCTGGTGCGGTGAAAGACCTTGTGGCAACACTGAAAGATCTTTCTGTGAAGAACCGTTTGGTGGCATGTCAAGTCAAGTCATGTCAAGTCATAGTCAAGATCAAAGACACTTTAGGATTTCATCCCTGAAGGGCAAATTACAAAATCTGCCAGGCTACTGTACGAATTTATATAGAGAGTTACAGATTATGCCAGTACATGTTCATATTGTTCAAATATTAAATGATAGCTTCAAAAATAACAAAAATGTGTCACAAACATTCACACTCGTACGCGGCGCGCGTGCACGCGCCACGTCCGCACAAAACGGCACAAATGCACACAAATGCATACAGCGCAGACACTCTCACACACACACACACCCACACACACACAACAGACACACACCACACACACACACAGACACACACACTACAACATCACACACACGACATCACATTACACACACCCACCAGTAAGTCGATACATTGTTATTAAAAGCAATTGGCTAGAAAAGAACATATGCTACTGTTATTTTACGCATTGTATGCACGCATCTCGCGCATACACAGTATTACATGCAAAACATGCACGCTCTGAATACACACACACAGCGTCCGCGCGGGCGGGCGGGCCGCACGCACGCACGCACGACACGCACGCACGGCACGCACAGAGGTACTACAGGAAAGTTGTGTACCAATCAGTGTGCACTGCACTGATTACCCAGCAGTGAATGCTGGGGGCTGTTGATCAAAAATAGTCGTTCCCCGCCTTGTAGAATATTATTGTTGCTCAGAATTCCCTTCTTTTCTATCCCTCTCTTCTTTTTTTCTAACGTGCTTCCTTCCTTACCTGGTCACCTCCTTTTTGTCTAATGTCTGCCTTCTTGGCCTATTCTTCTGAGGTTGTTTTTTTTGTTCTAGAAGAGGCAGAAGGATATTTTTTTTGTCAGACGCCGTTTGCTCCTACCAAAGAGCTGAGTCTGGCTGATGAAGCTCATTTGGAAGACTGGGACACACCGTGTGAGCTTCATCCTTTTTATGGGAAGACGAATGTTTGAGAGTGTGCGCTACAGAATTAACCTGACACAACTCTGAAGTGTGTCTGTTCTCTCTTGAAAACCCTGTTGACACCACGGGTATAATTATATTACGTTAGGAAGTGTAGAGCGTTGCCCTAAACACATTGTCTCACACCATCGCAATGTATTGCAACAATTCGCTTTGTCATGATGATCATGCATTCAAAGAAAATTGTCGCGGTATTTGGTGGGCCCAGTTGCTATGTTCACGGTAACGTTTAGTTTCGGTTTTTACTTAAACACCTTCTGTGGCTGTGGTGAGTTTGTGTCCAAGTCTTCGGGGTTGGAGTGGTGATGTAGGGTCGTTGAGGGACGTTGTGGTGGTTAGCCACCTTGGGTGGGAGTGCTACTACTCAGGGCTCTGCTCGACGATTCGTTATTGTACTATTATCAGCACGGGATAGCCTAGGGTGGTCAGAACATTGGCGCTGGCAATTTGACGACCCGAGTTCGATTCCCGTTGGAGGGGGATTATTTACCAGGAGTTGAACATGCAGTGCTGTGACTCCACTCTCCCCCGGAAGTCCTTGCTCGGAATGAGGGCTATAAACCGAGGGCCCCCGTGTACGGAACGCACGCAGAACATCTTGTGGCACGTCAAAGCGTGTTCCGCTTTGTTCGTAGAGAGTAGGCTATCGTGTACCGGTGGGAACAGATGGCAAGAGTTACAAAAAAAAGTGCATATACACGGGACTTGGACGTAAAAAAGCAATGAGTGCTTAGAATCCTCACTATCCTCGATATAAAAGAATAAATTAAAAGATAAATAAATAAATAAATAAATTGAAATAAATAGTGGTTGAATATAGATTTGCCAGTAGAAATTGTGTGTGCTTGCATATCCAACCCACATACGAACATGAAAAATAACAAAAAGACAATAATAGTGATAGATTGTTGCGCATTTCTTCGGCAAGTGTAACCCCAGATGTTATTGTAAACACTATCTCTCTCCTTAGAGGGCTGATTTGCCTAAGCTCTTGTTCTTTTTCTCCATACAATTTTAATTTTTTGTCCCCTCTTATTTTAAAATATTTGTTTTTTTCAGTTCTAGTCTCACGTGTAGCTGAGGGCGCTATAGGGAATCCGATTTTCAAGGCCGGTGTGCAAGACAAATAGTCTTTTGTAACTATGCAGACATCACATATGCTTCTGGGGGGTTTCGCGTGGAGATTGGAATGTTCATATCAAATTTAATTCTGGTTGTCTGGTTCACTCTAATGAAAGAAAGATTGTGGCATTTTCATTTTAAAAGAAACGATAAAGATAACTTGCAAGAAGAATCTTTTTTTTTTCTTCTTCTGTCTCTCCTTTTCGCAATTTTGTTTTGTTGTATTTCTCTCTCTCTTCTCTCTTCTCTGCTCTCTCTTCTCTCTCTCTTCTCTCCTCCTTCTCTCTCTCTCTCTCTCTTCTCTCTCTCTCTATCTCTTCTCCTCTCTCTCTCTCTCTCTTGCTCTGACTCTCTACTTCTCTCTCGGGCGGTCACTGTTACAGAGAACGCGGTGAAAGCAGCAGGAGGGCGGATTTTGCGCAGAAAAGCCGCGGTGAATTTTTTCTTGTTACAACAGCACCATGCTCAGTTATTGTGACTTCCGAAAGACTGCATTAGAAAGGATGCCGCGCGCCCTGGTAAAACCACAATGCGCTAATAAGTTGGAAAGGTGTGTGGTTGTCGAAGAAGACAGACCTGTCGTCATGTTACCTCTCGCAGCCAGCAAGCTCCAGACTGACAACAATGTATGTTGGGGTTTGATTTTTCTTCGTTTGTTTTTTTGGGGGAGGCAGGCCTGAGTGCTGAATCGGAAACAGCCAAATTCAGGGTTTTAAGAGTAAAGACACCTAACCCATATTATTATAGACAAGATCAGCGATCAGTCAACAGCAAGAAGCAGCATCTCAGCAAAATCAAAATGAATGGTCAAACATCAAGGGGCTTCAAGATAACCTTCAAAGAGTACAGTTGATGTGAGCTACATGCTTAAATCCAAAGAAAAGTCTTGCAGTGTTCATGTCCATAGCATGCATAACATAATTACACACACCACGCTACTCGCGCGCGCGCACGCAGACGCACGCGCAACGTACGCACGCATCGTACGCACGCACAGATTAGAGATATTAGATGCCAAATTCTTCTTCTTTTCTTCTTCTTCTTCTCTCTTGCTCTTCTTCTTTTCTTCTATCTTCTTTCTTCTTCTCTTTCTTCTCTTCTTCTTCTTTTCTTCTCTTCTTTCATTCTTCTCTTTTCTTCTTCTTTCTTCTTCTTCTTGTCTTCTTCTTCTTTCTTGTCTTATCTTCTGTCTTCTTCTTTTTCTTCTTCTTCTTCTATCTTCTTCTTCTTCTTCTTCTTCTTTCGCTTCTCTTCTTTCTTCTTCTCTTTTCTTTCTTCTTCTTTCCTTTTCTTCTTCTTCTCTTCTCTTCTTCCTTCTTCTTCATTGTCTCTTTTTTTCTTCTTGTCTTCTCTTCTTTCTTCTTCTTCGTCTTTCTTCTCTTCTTCGTCTATTCTTCTCTTCTTTCTCATCTCTTCTTCTTCTTCTTCTTTCTTCTTCTTCTTCTTCTTCTTCTTTCATCTTCTTTTTCTTCTTATCTTCTTCTTCTTCTTCTTCTCTCTTCTTCTTCTTCTCCTTCTTCTTCTTCTTTCTTCTTCTTCTCTTCTTTTCCTTCTTCTCTTTCTTCTAATCTTCTTCTTCTTCTCTTTCTTCTTCTCTTTCTTCTTCTTCCTTTCTTTTTCTTCTTCTTCTTCGCATTCTTCTTCTTCTTCTTTTCTTCTTCTCATTTTTTCTTTCTTCTTCTTCACTTCCTTCTTCTTCGTCTTATTCTTCTTCTCAATTCTTCTTCTTCTCTCTTCTCTTCTTTTTCATTTCTTCTTCTTCTTTCTTCTTCTTCCTTCTTCTTCTTCTTCTTCTTCTGTTCTTCTTGCTTCTTCTTCTTGTCTTCCAATTCTTTCTTCTTTATCGACAAATCTCTTCTTCTTTCTTCTCTTCCTTCTCTTTTTTCTCTTCTTCTTCTTTCTTCTTTCTTCCTTTTCTCTTCTTCTTCTTCTCTTCTTTCTTCTTCTTTCTTTCTTTCTTGTTCTTCTTCTCTTCTTTTCTTCTTCTTCTATTCTTTCTTCTTCTTCCTTCTTCTTTCTTTCTTCTTTGTCTTCTTCATTTCTTCTTTCTTCTCTTCTTCTTCTTTCTTCTTCTTCTTCTTCTTCGTTCTATTCTTCTTCTTCTTTCTTTTCTTTGTCTTCTTCTTCTTCTTCTTCTTCTCTTCATTCTTCTTCTTCTTCCTTTTCTTCTTCTTCTTTCTCTTCTCTTTTCTTCTCTTCTTCTTCTTCTTCTTCTTTCTTGTCTTTTTCTTCTTCTTCTTTCTGGCTCTTCTCTCTTTCGCTTCTTCTTCTCGCTGTCCTCCTCCTCCTCGTTTCCGCTCTCCTTCTCCTAAACCTCATCTTCTTCATCCCCAAACCAACACTACCCACAGTGCATTAACAGACATACTGCTAGGTGTCAGAATTTAAGTGCCCTACATTCGCGCTCGGGTTTTCGCCTCTTGGTATTAGACAAGTGCAGTAGTCATCATTTCCCCTGTTTTGTGGAAAATATTGATTGGGTTCATTGGAAACCGAAGTTTTAGTAGCTGAACCTACGGTGTTCTTCTGAGTTCTGTCCCTTGTCATTTCTCTCCCTCTGTCTCTGTCTATGTCCCTTCTGTCGCTGCTGTCGTTTTGTTGTATTGTTTGCCTGCTCTGTCTGTCTGTCTCTTGTCGCAGTCTGTATGTCTCTGTCTCTGTCTCTGGCTCTGTCTCTCTGTCTCTGCTCGGTTACCTGTTCTCTCTCTTGTCTCTCTGTTCTCTCTCTCTTCTCTTCTCTCTCTCTCTCCTCTCTGGGAGTCTCTGTCTCTCTCTCTCTCTCTAAATGTCTCTATCTCTCTCTAAATGTCTCTCTCTCTCTCTGGTCTGTCATGTCTGTCTGTCTGTTGGTTCTTGTCTGTCTGTCCTGTAGTCTGTCTGTGTCTGTACTGTCTGCATTTGAGGAGTAAAGCAGTTTTTTTTGTAGTAGATGAGGTAAATATACATTATAATGCTATTTCCGCTCTGGATTTTGCTTTGTGTGAAACCATGAAAAAGATGAGAGTGGAGAGATTTGCTAGGCAGTGTCAAAGGGTGGCTCTTGTTCGTAGTACGTGTCGGCAATCGTAACAGCACTGAGAGAGAAGGAAACTGCAAAAATACAAACGAATACAGATTCGTTAAAGAGAGTATATATCTATCTAGTACTATCAATCAATCAATCAATGTCAATCAATCAATCACCTATCTATCTATATATGTTTCTCATTTATTCTTATCTATCTATCCTATCTATCTATTCATCTGGTCTCAACTTTTGTGTGTAATTGTATTAGTATATATCTATTTATCTAGGTCTTGTCTCTTGTCTGGCGACCGTGGGGACACCCTGAAGATTGACAACCAGTTCCCTTCATTCCTCGCTCTCTGTTCTTGCCTTTCTCAAAATTTTGTGAGTTCTAGACCTGTCAATTCACTGATGTTGTTCCTCCACATCTCTTCCTTGGTCTGCTCTTTTTTTTTTCTTTAAGACAGTGCTTGCTGTATTGTTTTTGCAAGAACCATTTGATCTTGTGATGTGCCCATTAACAATAAGTTTTTACGCTACTTCACTATTGTAATAGAAGATTTTTCGTAGAGACCAATGACTTGATGGAGTTCTGTTTCTGCACTTCTTTGTTGCTGTATAATGTGGATGCGCGCACCACCACGATATGAGTCGTCTTAGCACCTTGCGTCACGTTTCAGCTAGGAGCCATTAAAAGGCAAGGTTGGGGGTTCAAGTCTCAATTTTGTTCTTTTGAGTACAAAAAGCTATAGCAATTACTTACCTTGTAGTGAAATATCACAGGCATAATGTGGCTTCCTTTTTGCCTTTTAACGTGTTTTAAAAAATACCAAGCCTTCTTTTCTGTCCACCTATTCGGATTCTTATCTTGGGCAATTTCTCGTTTTTGTCATTTCCTGCAGTCTTTCATTTCTAAGGTTGTAATAATTTTTGATAGAATTGTCCTAAGATTCGTCAAATATTTTTTTTTGGTTATTGCTAGTAGCCATTTTATAGCACATGAATACCCACATATCATAACTCTAAGATTGACTCCAGGTGCAATTGAAACACTAACTATCGAGTAGACGGGTCACATATGGTCTCTTGTAGGAGACTGCACCAAGCTCTAGTCTCCGGAAGGCTTACTGCGCAATCCGAACTAGAATGTATAAATTTTGCTCAGGAATTTACCAGACATTGCCATTACCCACATGATACGGGGGGATTCGAGCAACCACATAAAACCATAATAACCCAGTCCAAATTCACTGTACTGTCAATATGGTGCAAACATATCTATTTCTAGGCGCAGCTGTTGCAAATGCATTTTTTTGTGTGCAATAATAATGATCGACGATAGAATGGTGAATCCATTAGTGTGTGTTCTCAGAAAAGCCCCAGGCAGAACTGGTTAGTGTGCTTGGGGAAAAGTGGTCAGTGCTCTGATTTTTCAGTGTTTGCTTTCGTTGTTGGCTCATCTGATAGGAGGTTGTTGTCTATTTTTCTGATGGAGTGTTTTCATTTCATTCTTTTCCTTCTTCGATGTTTTTCCATCTTCACCTCAACCAATACATGATCAGTCTGTTTTCTTTTCTAGTAGCTTGTGCTTGCCTTATTTCTCTTGTCGTTCTTTGGATGTTTTTCTCTTTTGCTTTCACGCCCAATACAGGGCTGGTCTGTTTCTTCCCCTGACGGTTGCGTTCTTTCTGTCTGTTTCTTTGTTCTCCACATCTTACACTTCCAGAGTTTTGAGGGCCAATCGCGCCCCAGCATGATATTTATACTAGTCCGTTTTCTCTTATGACGATTGCTGCTGATGCTGCTGCTGCTGCTGCTGCTGTCTTGCTGGCTGCTGTGCTGCGTGCTGGTGCATGCTGCTGCTGCTTGGCTCGACATGGCTGCTGTGCTGCTGCTTGATGCTGCTGCTGTGCTGTCTCGATGATGATGAATGATTGATGATGATGATGTTGATGATTAGGAAAAGGAGGAGGAGGATGGTGATCGACGGACGACGACGTCGATACGATGACGATTCATGGAGATGGTGAGGACACAGTGATGCCCGTCCAGACCCCTACCAGGTAGAGATGCAGACAGCCACATGAACCTCGCAATAGAGTTACCAAGTCTAACCAGAGCCCCCCACATCCCCCCCACACAAAATATAGCAATTCTATTTTTCACCTCATCTTAA
>CM060348.1:27206496-27208996 GCA_030674155.1 Stramonita haemastoma
GAAGAGAGAGAAGAGAAGACGAAGAAGACAGACAGACAGACAGACAGACAGGACAGACAGGACAGACAGACAGACAGACAGAGCAGCAGCAGACAGAAGGACAGACAGACGGACAGACAGACAGACAAAAAGAGAGAGGCAGAGGCAGAGGCAGAGACAGACAGACAGACAGAAGAAGACAGACAGACAGACGAGAGAGAGAGAAGAGAGAGGGAGAGAGAGCAGAGAGAAGAGACAGAGAGGAGAGAGACAGAGAGAGAGAGAGAGAGAGACAGAGAGAGAGAGAGAGAAGAGAGAGAGAGAGAGAGAGAGAGAGAGAGAGAGAGAGAGAGAGAGAGAGAGAGAGAGAGAGAGAGAGAGAGAGAGAGAGAGAGAGAGAGAGAGAGAGAGAGAGAGAGGAGAGAGAGAGAGAGAGAGGAGAGAGAGAGAGAGAGAGAAAGCATGGTGTTATGAGTTCAGCCCTAATAAACTTTAAATACGGAAATTGTAATGGCCAGTTCTTACCAACTGAAGAGGAAATATGGCTAGAAAATACTTAAGATAAGTTCCTCCGATGAAATATTTTTAGAAGGTCTTGAAGTAATGAGTAGTTGGCAGCAAATATTAAGCGAAGAAAACTTCCTTTGAAAAATAACTTTCAAAAATATAGTATACACTTGTACATTAGTATACACGCGTTTTTTTTAAATATCCAGTCTACATGTGTACGCAGTTTTGCAAATTTTGTCATCCGCTCCCACCGGCACACAATGGCCTACTCTAGCATGACAGGGAACATGTTTTAACGTGTGTGCAAGATGTTCTGCGTGCGTTCGGACACGGGTTGTCGGTTTATGGTCTCATCCTTACAACACATATCATTATTGTAATGAATGTTATTGTTTTCTGTGTGTGAAGACATGATTATACAGTGCATGTGGCTAGCAGCAAAATCATATGTATGTATGTATGTATGTATGTATGTATGTATGTATGTATGTATGTATGTATGATAGATAGATAGATAGATAGATAGATAGATAGATAGATAGATAGATAGATAGATAGATAGATAGATAGATAGATAGATAGATAGATAGATAGATAGATAGATAGATAGATAGATAGATAGATAATATTTTTTATTCAATGGTCTCTGCACCAGTTCTTTTTTTTCTATAACTTGAATTTATTATTCAAGCTCCTATTCTACCTTTTTGGACGAGTAGGCCCTTTCGCGCCCTTGAGAGGTAAGGGTAAAGATGTCCAAAAATCCTGTGTGGTCGTAGGGGAGCGAGGCATCAGAGACCTTAGCTTCTCTAGGGGCCAGCATATTGAGGGCGGCGCCCATCTTCTCTCCCTCGCTGCTTTACCTTCCCTGACCCTAAAGAGGGCAGCACCCATCTCCTCTCCCTCGCTGCTTTACCTTCCCTGACCCTAAAGAGGGCAGCACCCATCTCCTCTCCCTCGCTGCTTTACCTTCCCTGACCCCAAAGAGGGCGGCACCCATCTCCTCTCCCGCGCTGCTTTACCTTCCCTGACTCTTCAGAGGGCAGGTACCCATTGACAGCTGGTTGAACTTGGAGACTGTACTGAAGCCAAGGCGCGCAAGTGGTCACACATCCACTTGATAACCTTAACCATGCTCGATGCTGCTTAACATTGGCTTGGTGGAAGTGAGTGCTCTAAACACTGACATATCTCGTCCCTAAGAACGTAGGAACACCCGACAAAAAGAAAAGAGAAGAACGTTTACACATTTTAATCTGCATGCATGATTGTGCTGTGTTTAGACATCATCCTCACAGTCGGCTTGGCAACATTAAAACACACTGAAAAAAAAAAACAACAAAAAACAAAACGGTCGTGTACGCAAAAATCTCTAGGTCAGGAAACTTCAGAAGCTCTAGCCGAAGAAGGAGCAAAACTTTTATACTTTTATTATTATGAATTATGAATGCTTATACAAACAAGACCTTACTTTTTGTGAGGTGAGAAGGTGAGGTCTCTGACGTCTCTCTTCCCTACTATGACTGCAAAGGTTATGAGACACCTTTACCTTTATACAAACAAGGAAGTCAAACATATTGACCACACTACAGAAACTGAACATGTGTCCGACCTACCAAATTGATCTAAGACAGAGAGAAGTCAATTGTAATTATAGCCAACCAAGCCATTTCTCTCGCTAGAATGGTCAGTTTTCTTTTCACACGCTAATTACTCGGGGAAAGCAAGCCACGGTGTGGTCAGTTTTCACATACTGGTCACACTGAGTACACAGTCTTTTATGTGACATGCTGTGTTTTGTCCACTCATTACGTGTGCATTGTTATGTACACACACTACACTACACACACACACTACACACACACACACACACACACACACACACCACACACACACATACACACACACACACACATACACTACACACACACACATACACTACACACACACACCACACACACACACACACACACACACACACACTACAACGCTACACACACACACACACACA
>CM060348.1:27218996-27225414 GCA_030674155.1 Stramonita haemastoma
GGAGGGGGGGGGATGAGGTTGCTTGTCCCTAGCCCCAAGGAACATGCATGGCTTCTTTCACATATCTGATGTACCACATAGAAAGTAATACTCCCTTGAGAAAAAACGTCAGAGATTCTACCCTTTTTTCTTTTCTTTTCTTTCTTCTTCTTCTTGCTCTGTAAGATAAAACTTGTTCAATGCTTTTTCGTCTTTTCTTTTTTTCTAACCTTGTCCCTGGCTTCTGTTTTTGTTTCATTCTTTCTTTTTTGTTGTTTTCTATTTTCTCAGCTTTTTTGCTTTTTCTCTTTTGTCTCCTTTTCCCTCTAACCCTCTCCATTTTTTTCTTATCTTTTGTTCTTCGTATCTATCATCAGCCTATCGGTGAATCAATCTCAGACTCCACATAAGACCAAGAGAGTAAAACAGAACGAGAGCTATCATCGCCATCTGGAACACTGTTTCGATCTTGCCAGACAGTGTGGATAAAAAAAGAAAGTGGACTTATATTCAGCCTTGCCCCAAAATATTGTCTTGGATAGTTCTGGAAACAGATCACAGCCATCACTGCAGACACAGATATTGGAAAATATTGGAACAAATTATATGTTCATATCCCTTTGGAAAAAGACAACAACAAATATATAGATCAATAGTGTGTGTTTTTCTGCTATTTTCCTGCTTCTTGGATGTTTTTTTAAACTGAAATACTATGAGTTAAGAAGTCTAGAAATAAAAAAGAGCTTTAGTATCTTCGAGAAACTCATACAGAATACTCGTGCCTAAGTCTTATCTATGAAACAATTATGTGCACCAGTCTTTACTGCAAATCTTTATGTAGCTTCAGTTACTAGACTCCAGCTATCCAATGCATTGACACACATTCAAACCTCTAATCCTAGCTCTTCTGTCTGGACTGCAAGTGCTTTTAAGAAAGGGGGAATCACTCATCAGCCCCTGGAGAGGACACAGAGCAAAAACTAAACCTGTTCAGCACGCTAGTTGAAACCTTAGGGAGCTGTGTGTTCTGTTCCTACATGACGGGTCATTTGTCAGTGGAAAGAAGTTTTCACCACTGGCTGACACACAGGATTGTTTCCCTTCCCAAACTTGTATTGCTTTTTTTTTTTTGTTTTAAATAACTGTCATGTGCCTTGCGAGGTACTGCCAAGACGCGTGTTATTTTAGATTTGTTATGTGTATGTTTTTGGTGATTTACTACAGCAACTAACATAGGTGGGGTAGGTCTGGGTTAAGATTATTGTATATGCAATGGTGAATAGAAATATGATATCACCGATATAAAGAATAATAGCATCAATGAAAAATGACAACAATGATGATGGTAACAAGGGTAATAATAGTGATGATAAACTTGCTAAATTGCTAATACTAATCATAGTAAGAAGAAGAGGAAGACGTTGAAAAAAGAAGAACTGCAAAGAAGAAGAAGAAGAAATGCGAAGAAGAAGAATTGTGAAGAAGAAGAATTGCGAAGAAGAATTGCGAAGAAGAATTGCGAAGAAGAAGAAGAATTGCGAAGAAGAATTGCGAAGAAGAATTGCGAAGAAGAATTGCGAACAAGAAGAATTGCGAAGAAGAATTGCGAAGAAGAAGAATTGCGAAGAAGAAGAAGAAAAAGAAGAATTGCGAAGAAGAAGAAGAAGAAGAAGAATTGCGAAGAAGAAGAAGAAGAAGAAGAAAGAAGAAGAAGTAGAAGAAGAAGAAGAAGAAGAAGAAGAAGAAGAAGAAGAAGAAGAAGAAGAAGAAGAAGAAGAAGAAAAACAACAACAACAACAACAACAACAACAACATTAACGTCAACAACAACAACAACAACAACAAAAACAACAACAACATGAAGAAGAGGATGAAGATGATGAAGATGAAATCGTTAATAATGGTAACTTGGTCTATAGTATTATTTGGAAGAGTGAAATTAGCACTGATATTTAACTCTAGGGGAGCCAATACTGTCAATCAGATGTTTTAGATGTGGCTTAAACCTGGGCCTACAAGTAATGAGTACCACACTGACAACAGATTATCATGCCCCAGATTTTTCTGTATGAAAATTCTAATACATGAAAAAGAAACAAATAATATGAGAACAAAATGGTTAATGAGAAGTTCCTGAACAGATCCACTGAACTTGCAAGTTTTAAACAAACAATGAAAAACCAATATCAATAAAGAAAATTTGCTGCAATAGGAAAGCGAGGAAAAAGGAAACAGTGGAAGGCCTCTTGCAACCTCTTAGGTCTGACTTCACCTAGAGCAAGGGACATGGCTGTATGTTAAGGGAAAATTCCATTAATTCAGCCACTCAACATTTGATTGCTTGATGAATTTTTTTATTATCCTTTTTTCTTTTTTTTTCTTCCACCCTATTTTTTCGTGAAGTTATGTTCACTTTTTGTGAAAAATGGAGAGAAGGGGGATGGATGGAGGTTGCTGTTCCCTAGCTGCAGGGAGCATGCATTTTGCCTTTGCATATCTAGTGCAGCACGAAAAAGAACACCCCTAGAGAAAAACATCAAAGTTTTTTTATCGTTTCACCTTTTTTTTTCTTCTTCTTTCAATGTGATAAAAACGTGTTCAATGCTTCTTAGTCTTTACCTTTTTGCAACCTTGTCCTCATTATCTAAGTTTTATTTTACTTTTTTCTGCAATTTTTTTTCTCCACTACATTTTCTGGTTTTTCCTTCTTTGTCTCCATCAATTTTCTTATCCTCTCTTGCTTTTTTTGTCTTTTTTCGTTACTTTGCATTTATCATCATCCTATCGGTTAATCAATCTCAGCTTAACATAAAACCAAGAGAGCAAAACAAAAACAGTTATCATCATCATCATCATCTACAACACTGTGTTGATCTTGCCAGACAATGTGGAGAAAGAGAAAGTGGACTTTATTAAATCCTGCCCCATAAGATTGTCTTGATTGTCCTGGAAACAGATCACAGCCATCAATGCAGATGCTGAAATTAATCAATATTGTGCATAGAATAAGATGTTGAGTTTGTTTTAATTGAAAAAAAAACCCAGATATGGTGATAACCATAAATCTTCAATTATTTCAATGTATTCCAAACATTTTTTTTTTAGACTTTCAACTGAAATATTTTCAATGAAAAAATACGAAATAAAAAAATGAATATATGTAGTGGTACCTTTTAGAAACCATCATACAGACCACTGTTGTGTAAAGAATATAAAAAAGTACAATTTTGGTAGTTACTGATAAATGAGTAAGGAGTAGGATGAAGAGAAATTACTCCAGAATTGATTTTCTTTTCTAAATCAAGTAATCTTTGTTTGACCTTTTTCTTTACTGTAGTTTCTTACCCGGCTTCTTTTATTGAATATCAGCCATTCAATGTGATCGCAAATGCTTAATCTATAATACCACATCTGACATGATGTATTAGATGGAAAGTGAAACTTACAAAATGTGATATGTCATAGATAAACCAAATAGCTGAAACTCAGAGAGAGAGAGAGAGAGAGAGAGAGAGAGAGAGAGAGAGAGAGAGAGAGAGAGAGAGAGAGAGAGAGAGAGAGAGAGAGAGAGAGAGGGGGGGAGAATGAAGAGAGTGATTGAGAGAGCGAGAGACAGATACAGACAGACAGATAGACAGACAGAGAGGCAGAGAGATTCAAACTAAATGTTCATATCCATGCTAACCCTGTTATTTACTAGATCCACACACAAAATCTACAAAGTTTGGTATAAAAGTAAACTGATACAACAAATCCACAAAAAGCCACACAACGAAACAAATAAACACATGTACACAAAGAAAAGAAGTGTTTGCAGACTTCCTACTGAAAGAACATTATTTTCTTCACATCCTGATCCACTTCCCCATTCCTTAGTTGTTTTTTTCCGCAGCAAACAGAACACTTTTCATCACAATAAGCACATGATTTTCTGGTTAAAATCTTCCACACACATTTCTAGCCCTAAATCTTCTGTCTGGACTGCAAGTGCTTTTAAGAAAGGGGGAATCACTCATCATCCCCTGGAGAGGAAACAGGGCAAAAACTAAACCTGTTCAGCAGGCTAGTTGAAACCTTAGGGAGCTGTGTGTTCTCTTCCTACATGACGGGTCATTTGTCAGTGGAGAGAAGTTTTCACCACTGGCTGACACACAGGATTGTTTCCCTTCCCAAACTTGTATTGTTTTTTTGGTTTTTTTTTAAATAACTGTCATGTGCCTTGCGAGGTACTGCCAAGACGCGTGTTATTTTAGATTTATTATGTGTATTTTTTTCGTGATTCACTACAGCAACTAACATAGGTGGGGTAGGTCTGGGTTAAGATTATTGTATACGCGATGGTAAATAGAAATATGATGGTAAATAGAAATATGATGTCACCGATATAAAGAATAATAGCATCAATGAAAAATGACAATATTTATGATGGTAACAAGGGTAATAGTGATGATAAACTTGCTAAATTGCTAATACTAATCATAGTAAGAAAAAGAGGAAGAAGAAGAAGAAGAAGAAGAAGAAGAAGAAGAAGAAGAAGAAGAAGAAGAAGAAGAAGAAGAAGAGAACAAGAACAAGAACAAGAACAAGAAGAACAAGAAGAACAAGAAGAACAAGAACAAGAAGAAGAAGAAGAACAACAACAACAATAACAACAACAACAACAACAACAACAACACGAAGAAGAGGATGAAGATAATGAAGATGAAATCGTTAATAATGGTAACTTGGTCTATAGTATTATTTGAAGGACATTTGGAAGAGTGAAACTAGCATTGATATTTAACTCTAGGGGAGCCAATACTGTCAATCAGATGCTTTTGATGTGGCTTAAACCTGGGCTTATAAGTAATGAGTACCACAATGACAACAGATTATCATACCCCTGATTTTTTCCGTGTGAAAATTCTAATACATGAAAAAGAAACAAATAATATGAGAACAAAATGGTTATTGAGATGTTCCTGAGCAGATCCACTGAACTTGTAAGTTTTAAACAAACAATGAAAAACCAGTATCAATAAAGAAAATTTGCTGTAATTGGAAAGGGACGAAAAAAGAAAACAGTGGAAGGCCTCTTGCAACCTCTTAGGTCTGACTTCACCTAGAGCAAGGGACATGGCTGTATGTTAAGGGAAAAATTCCATTAATTCAGCCACTCAACATTTGATTGCTTGAAAGAGATTTTTTATTATCCTTTTTCTTTATTTTTTCTTCCACCCTATTTTTTCGTGAATTATGTCACTTTTTTTGAAAAAGGGGAGAGAAGGGGGGAGGTTTGGAGGTTGCTTTTCCCTAGCAAGGGAGCATGCTTTTTTGGTTTGCATATCTAGGAAAGCACAAAAAAGGGAAACCCCCCCTAGAGAAAAACATCAAAGTTTTTATCGTTTCACCTTTTTTTTTCTTATTCTTGCATTGGGATAAAACGTGTTCAATGTTTTAGTCTTTACCTTTTGTAACCGTCCTATTATTAAGTTTATTTTTTCTGCATTTTTCCCTACTTTTTTGGGTTTTTCCCCTTTCTTTTTCCCCCCATAAATTTTCTTATCCTCTTTGCTTTTTGTTTTTTTTCGTTTTTTTGATTTTCATACCCTATCGGTTAATCAATCTCAACTTAACATAAAACCAAGAAGCAAAACAAAAACAGTTATCATCATCATCACTCAACACTGTTTTGATCTTGCCGACAATGTGGAAAAAGAAAGTGGACTTTAAAAAAATCTTGCCCCAAATGATTGTCTTGATTGTCTTGGAAACGATCCAGCCATCAATGCAGATGCTGAGATTAAAATATCGTGCACAGAATAAAATGTTGAGTTCGTTTTAATGGAAAACAAAAAACAATAGGTGTAACCCTAAATCGTTTATTTTAATGATTCCAAACAATTTTTTTTAGATTTCAACTGAAAAATTTTCCCTTAAAAAATACGAAAAAAAAGTGAATATGTGTAGCGGTACCCTTTTAGAAACTACATCAGACCCCCTGTTGGTAAGAATATCTAAACAGTACCAAAGTTGGTAGTTACGGTAAGTGGGTCAGGGGGTTTTGGATGAGGAGAAATTACTCCAGAAATTTAAATTTTTTTGTAAATAAGTTATCTTTTTTTGCCTTTTTTTTACTGTACTTTCTTACCCGCATCTTTTATTGAATATTAGCTATTTAATGTGATCACAAAAAAGGGTTAAAACTAAATACCCACTCTGACATGATGTAAATTTGATGGAAAAAGGAAAATTACAAATGTGAAATGCCATAGATAAACCAATAGTGAATCTGGGGGAGTAGAGAGAGAGAGAGAGAGAGAAGAGAGGGAAAAGAAGAGGGAGAAGGGGAAGAAGAGAGAGGGGGAGAGAGGGGAGGAAGAGAGAGAGAGGAGAGGAGAGAGAGGAGAGAAGGAGAGGGGGAGAGAGAGAATGAAGAGAGTGATTTAGAGAGCAAGAG
>CM060348.1:27225514-27233014 GCA_030674155.1 Stramonita haemastoma
GATAGATAGATAGATAGATAGATAGATAGATAGATAATTGATAGATAAATAGATAGATAGATAGATAGATCGATCGATAGATAGATAGGTAGGTAGGTAGATAGATTGGTAGATAGATAGATAGATAGATAGATAGATAGATAGATAGATAGATAGACAGACAGACAGACAGACAGACAGACAGACAGACAGACAGACAGACAGACAGACAGACAAACAGACAGACAGACAGACAGACAGACACAAGAGAGAGAGAGAGAGAGAGAGAGAGGAGAGAGAGAGAGAGAGAGAAGAGAGAGAGAGAGAGAGAGAGAGAGAGAGAGAGAGAGAGAGAGAGAGACAGACAGACAGACAGACAGACAGACAGACAGACAGACAGACAGACAGACAGACAGACAGACAGACAGTCAGACAGACTGCGAGATCGATAGATAGATAGATAGATAGATAGATAGACAGACAGACAGACAGACAGACAGACAGACAGACAGACAGACAGACAGACAGACAGACAGACAGACAGAGAGAGAGAGAGAGAGAGAGAGAGAGAGAGAGAGAGAGAGAGAGAGAGAGAGAGAGAGAGAGAGAGAGAGAGAGAGAGAGAGAGAGACAGACAGACAGACAGACAGACAGACAGACAGACAGACAGACAGACAGACTGCGAGATAGATAGATAGATATATAGATAGATAGACAGACAGACAGACAGACAGACAGACAGACAGACAGACAGACAGACAGACAGACAGACAGACAGACAGACAGATAGATAGTCAGACAGATAGATAGTCAGACAGACAGACAGACAGACAGACAGACAGATAGATAGATAGATAGATAGATAGATAGATAGATAGATAGATAGATAGATAGATAGATAGATAGATAGATAGATAGATAGATAGATAACAAACCAGGAGTCACGCACAGCGGAACAAAGAGCCCTCCAGGGTGCCCTGTTGCCTGCTGTGCAGTCTTTCCTCTAGTCACTGGCTAATTGGTCAGTCCAAGGATTCACAACCTCTCCCTGTCTGGGGAAAATACAAGCTGATTAGGCCAGAAAATCTTTGTGCATGAGCACGGTACAGAGACACAGTAAGCTGAGTACTACAGTAGTAGGTGGGTGATTTACTTTTCTGCAGTGTAACTTTTAAAGGTTTTCTTCCTTGGCTAGAGTTTGAGGGCTTTTTTTTTTCTGTGGTGAGGTTTTTACTTATACAACCTCTTTTTTGCCCTTCATTTAGGCTACTGCATTCACACGTTCAATGATGGTATGTAGACATGACACCATTGTGTGTGTAGTTTTACATGTAGAAAAAAAAATAAATCTTTTTCCATCCACATGGAATGGAATACTCTCATGAAAGGTAGACTGGGCTGTAACAGAATTGTAAGATGTTGTGCATGTGGCAACACATTGAACCTTGGGTTTTTGTGGAATCCAGATGACATTCAGTGCAGTAGAGTCAGTGCTGTTGGTAGCTTCAGAATTAAAAAAAATCCCTTGAATAGGTGCCTTAGAGGTTGCTTGAATACATATTTTCAAATAACAAGGCATCACTCTTATCTCCAAAGATTCCCTACCCAGCTACTCTTCCCTCTGAGAAGTCAAAAAATGTATCATTGATATCAGGGCCAAATTCCAATTCAAAACAGGATTCTTTAGCAAGAAGCATCTGTCTGCTGTAGTGCAGAATATGATACTACATCAACAAAAAAAAATCCTACAAAAGATCAAATTCTCCTGACGAACTAACAACCTTAGTTCTCCCAGTTAGTGTGACAAATAACCTAAAAACATAGACATGATAAATCTGTTTTAGCACACGTCTTGGCAGTAGGTTGTAAGTTAGATGACAGTTGGTTAAAAAAAAAGCAGTACAAGTTTGGGAAGGGACACAATCCTGTGTGTCAGCCATTGGTGAAAACTTCTCTCCACTGACAAATGACCCGTCATGTAGGAAGAGAACACACAGCTCCCTAAGGGTTTAACTAGCGTGCTGAACAGGTTTAGTTTTTGCCCTGTGTCCTCTCCAGGGGCTGATGAGTGATTCCCCTTTTCTTAAAAGCACTTGCAGTCCAGACAGAAGATTTAGGGCTAGAAATGTGTGTGTGGAAGATTTTACCCAGAAAACCATGTGCGTATTGTGATGAAAAGTGTTCTGTTTGCTGCGGAAAAAAACAACAACTAAGGAATGGGGAAGTGGATCAGGATGTGAAGAAAATAATGTTCTTTCAGTAGGATGTCTGCAAACACTTCTTTTCTTTGTGTACATGTGTTTATTTGTTTCGTTGTGTGGCTTTTTGTGGCTTTGTTGTATCAGTTTACTTTTATACCAAACTTTGTAGATTTTTTGTGTGGATCTAGTAAATATCAGGGTTAGCATGAATATGAACATTTAGTTTGAATCTCTCTGCCTCTCTGTCTGTCTATCTGTCTGTCTGTCTCTGTCTCTCGCTCTCTCAATCACTCTCTTCATTATCCCTCTCCCCCTCCTCTCTCTCTGTCTCTCTGTCTCTGTCTCTGTCACTCTGTCTCTGTCTCTGTCTCTGTCTCTGTCTCTGTCTGTCTCTCTCTCTCTCTCTCTCTCTCTCTCTCTCTCTCTCTCTCTCTCTCTCTCTCCTCTCTCTCTCTCTCTCTCTCTCTCTCTCTCTCTCTTTTAAGTTTCAGCTATTTGGTTTATCTATGGCATTTCACATTTGTAAGTTTCACTTTCCATCTAATACATCATGTCAGATGTGGTATTATAGATTAAGTATTTGTGATTACATTGAATGGCTGATATTCAATAAAAGAAGCTGGGTAAGAAACTACAGTAAAGAAAAAGGTCAAACAAAGTTTACGTGATTTACAAAAGAAAATCAATTCTGGAGATCTTTCTCTTCATCCTACTCCTGACCCACTTACCAGTAACTACCAACATTGTATGTTTTAGATATTCTTTACACAACAGTGGTCTGTATGATGGTTTCTAAAAGGTACCACTACATATATTCATTTTTTTATTTCGTATTTTTTAATTGAAAATATTTCAGTTGAAAGTCTAAAAAAAAAATGTTTGGAATACATTGAAATAATTGCAGATTTATGGTTATCACCATATCTGGGTTCTTTTTTCCAGTTAAAACGAACTCAACATCTTATTCTATGCACAATATTGATTAATTTCAGCATCTGCATTGATGGCTGTGATCTGTTTCCAGGACAATCAAGACAATCTTTTGGGCCAGGATTTAATAAAGTCCACTTTCTCTTTCTCCACATTGTCTGGCAAGATCATCACAGTGTTGTAGATGATGATGATGATAACTGGTTTTGTTTTGCTCTCTTAGTTTTATGTTAAGCTGAGATTGATTAAGCGATAGGATGATGATAAATGCAAATTAACGAAAAAAGGCAAAAAAAGCAAGAGAGGATAAGAAAATTGATGGAGACAAAGAAGGAAAAACCAGAAAATGTAGTGGAGAAAAAAAATTGCAGAAAAAAGTAAAATAAAACTTAGATAATGAGGACAAGGTTACAAAAAGGTAAAGACTAAGAAGCATTGAACACGTTTTTATCACATTGAAAGAAGAAGAAAAAAAAGGTGAAACGATAAAAAAACTTTGATGTTTTTCTCTAGGGGTGTTCTTTTTCGTGCTGCACTAGATATGCAAAGGCAAAATGCATGCTCCCTGCAGCTAGGGAACAGCAACCTCCATCCATCCCCCTTCTCTCCATTTTTCACAAAAAGTGAACATAACTTCACGAAAAAATAGGGTGGAAGAAAAATAAAGAAAAAAGGATAATAAAAAAATTCATCAAGCAATCAAAGGTTGAGTGGCTGAATTAATGGAATTTTCCCTTAACATACAGCCATGTCCCTTGCTCTAGGTTAAGTCAGACCTAAGAGGTTGCAAGATGCCTTCCACTGTTTCCTTTTTCCTCCTTTTCCAATTACAGCAAATTTTCTTTATTGATACTGGTTTTTCATTGTTTGTTTAAAACTTGCAAGTTCAGTGGATCTGTTCAGGAACTTCTCATTAACCATTTTGTTCTCATATTATTTGTTTCTTTTTCATGTATTAGAATTTTCACACGGAGAAAAATCAGGGGCATGATAATCTGTTGTCAGTGTGGTACTCATTACTTGTAGGCCCAGGTTTAAGCCACATCTAAAACATCTGATTGACAGGATTGTATCCCCTAGAGTTAAATATCAATGCTAGTTTCACTCTTCCAAATGTCTTTCAAATAATACTATAGACCAAGTTACCATTATTAACGATTTCATCTTCATTATCTTCATCCTCTTCTTCGTGTTGTTGTTGTTGTTGTTGTTATTGTTGTTGTTGTTGTTGTTGTTTTCTTCTTCTTCTTCTTCTTCTTCTTCTTCTTCTTCTTCTTCTTCTTCTTCTTCTTCTTCTTCTTCTTGTTCTTCTTGTTCTTCTTGTTCTTGTTCTTGTTCTTGTTCTTGTTCTTGTTCTTCTTCTTCTTCTTTGTCTTCGTCTTCTTCTTCTTCTTCTTCCTCATCCTCTTCTTCCTACTATGATTAGTATTAATAGCTTAGCAAGTTTATCATTACTATTACCCTTGTTACAATCATCTTTGTCGTTATTTTTCATTGATGTTGTGATTCTTTATATCGGTGATATCATATTTCTATTTACCATTGCATGTACAACAATCTTAACCCAGACCTACCCCACCTATGTTAGTTGCTGTGGCGAATCACCAAAATCATACCCATAATAAATCCAAAATAACACATGTCTTGGCAGCAGGTTGTAAGTTAGATGACAGTTGGTTAAAAAACAAAGCAGTACAAGTTCGGGAAGGAAAAACAATCCTGTGTGTCAGCCAGTGGTGAAAACTTCTCTCCACTGACAAATGACCCGTCATGTAGGAAGAGAACAGACAGCTCCCTAAGGTTTCAACTAGCGTGCTGAACAGGTTTAGTTTTTGCTCTGTGTCCTCTCCAGGGGCTGATGAGTGATTCCCCCTTTCTTAAAAGCACTTGCAGTCCAGACAGAAGAGCTAGGATTAGAGGTTTGAATGTGTGTCTATGCATTGGATAGCTGGAGTCTAGTAACTGAAGCTACATACAGATTTGCAGTAAAGACTGGTGCACATAATTGTTTCATAGATAAGACTTAGGCACGAGTATTCTGTATGAGTTTCTTGAAGATACTAACATTTTTTTTTAAATTTCTAGGCCTCTTAACTCAAGGTATTTCAGGTGTTTTTTTTTTTTAATCCAACAAGCAGCAAAATAGCGACAAAACATACACTGTTGATCTATATAATTATTTGGTTCTTATTTTTTTCCAAAGGGATATGAACATCTCATTTTTTTACACAATTTACCCAATATCTGTGTCTGCTGTGATGGTTGTGATCTGTTTCCAGAACTATCCAAGACAATATTTTGGGGCAAGGCTGAATATAAGTCCACTTTCTTTTTGATCCACACTGTCTGGCAAGATCGAAACAGTGTTGCAGATGGCGATGATAGCTCTCGTTCTGTTTTACTCTCTTGGTCTTATGTGGAGTCTGAGATTGATTCACCGATAGGCTGATGATAGATACGAAGAACAAAAAAAACCGAAAAAATTGGAGAGGGTTAGAGGGAAAAGGAGACAAAAGAGAAAAAGCAAAAAAAAAGCTGAGAAAATAGAAAACAACAAAAAGAAAGAATGAAACAAAAACAGAAGACAGGGACAAGGTTAGAAAAAAGAAAAGACGAAAAAGCATTGAACAAGTTTTATCTTACAGAGCAAGAAGAAGAAAGAAAAGAAAAGAAAAAAGGGTAGAATCTCTGACGTTTTTTCTCAAGGGAGTATTACTTTCTATGTGGTACATCAGATATGTGAAAGAAGCCATGCATGTTCCTTGGGGCTAGGGACAAGACAACCTCACCCCCCCCCCCCCCCCTCCCTCCCTTCACCTTATCCAAAACTTTACAAACAAAAAAAAGAGAAAGGAACAGACACGAAGAAAGAATGAAGTGAAGAAAAAGCTTATCAAGCAATCAAATGATAAGTGGCGGAATTAATGGAATTTTCCCTGAACATACAACGCTGACTACTGCTCTAGGGGGAAGTCAGACCTGAAAGGTTGCGATGGAGTCTTTCCTCTGTTTCCTTTCTCCTTCTTTCTTTGCACAGCAAATACGTTTTTTTTTTATATTTATCAATATTGTTTTTTTTTTGCATTTATGGTTGGAAATTTTGCATGTTCAATGTCTGTTTCCGGGAATGTTTTTTTTTCATGGATTACTTTGCTAGTATTCCTTTTTTATTTTTACTCTTGTTAAAATTTCATTGCATAATTCTAGGGGCAGGACAGTTTCTGGTGGTTTAAGAATTGTGCTAATGAGCTGATCGCCCAGGAACAAGTCACTACAGAAGTGCTAGTTTAGGGAGCTTCATCCTGGAGTTAACATCGGTACTGACTTTACTCCCCTAAAGCCCTTTGGATGAGACTACAAACCTAGGCCACATGTTCGAACGCATGCAAACATCTCGCGCATTCTTTAAATCTGCTCTGCCTGCCAAAAGAGTAGGCCATTGTGTGCCGCTGGGAACAGATAACAAAATTTACAAAATTGCAAACACACGGGGCCTAGATGTAAAATAAAAAACCCACATGAGTGCTCATTTCATTATCCTTGATATACAATGATAAATAAATGAATAAATTCCCCTCTCTGTCTCTCTAGCTTCAGTTGTGAGTATCATTATTCACTCAACACTAAGCGACACATAAACAGCAAATAACGCGATATTACTGTTAAAGTCATTGATAAAAGACCAGGCAAAAACCAGCACACGCATAGTGGATAAGAGAGAAGAGTAAGGCAGAATTAGGCTGAGTTTTCCGTATCGACAAAATAACCTATTGTGCAAGAAAGGAAATGTGACGCTCCACCAACGTTATCAGTCCCATTGCACCACAGGCCAATTTCTACTCATTTAAATGTTATTAATTAAGAAAGAATAAACTACTCAATACAGAAAACAGATTGTAAATCAGAAACCTGTATGAACAGTTATTACAAATTAAAACGGCAGACTGCAGAGAGTTGCAAAATGAAAAGAAACATTGATCAGTTTTACATCGCAACAGATGACCAGAATAAGGGCTTGGATGTTTTTAAAAGCACTAGTAAAACAAAAAAGAAATAAAATCACGCCTTGATAATTCAGTACAAGGTAGAATAAGGGCTTAAGTGCTATAATCCATCAAAATCTCAAAATCAGCAACCTGACCCCTACCTGCCAAAAATGACTTCTTCGGGAAACGTGGGTTAGGTGCAAAGCGACCCATTAATTTTGTGGTGAAGCAACACAAATAAAAGGAGTAAATATCCACAATCTATACCACATCTACCCTCGCCATAGCTATTCAGCATGCTGACGCCTTTTACTTGCCCACTCGCCTATAAAAAATGTCCAGTACTTACTACCACTTTGTTTCAAGTGGAAAACCAAATTGCTGTAACTAGAAAATTGTGTATG
>CM060348.1:27240514-27242475 GCA_030674155.1 Stramonita haemastoma
GAATGCTTATTCCATTGTCATCTATACCAAAAATAAATACATAAATACATAAATGATATGATGCACTCTCAGTGGAAGAGTCTGCTCCTTGTGACGCATTTTAAATAGATCTTCAGTCTGTCTGTCTGTCTGTCTGTCAGTCTGTCTGTCTGTCTGTCTGTCTGTCTGTTTGTCTGCACAGGCATTTTTTCTATTCTTAAAAGTCAGTGACATATGGTCAGAGAGCATTCACATACTGACAGAATGCCAGACATACAAGACATAAGTGTATTTTTTTCTGTGCACAACAAACCAGAATGGAATGCAGCAAACTATTGACCCATATGAACATTTTCTATCTATCATATAGAAGCGTAAACTTAAATGGCACAGGCATGTAACAATATAAAAATACTGCAAGGCACTGTACAAGGAAAAAGAAAAAGAGGCAGACCAAAGAAAAGATGGGTTAACAACATCAGCGAATGGACAGGCCTAGAACTCAGCAAAACTTTGAGAAAGGCAGAACAGAGAGATGAATGGAGGGAACTGGTTGTCAAGTCCTCATGGGTGTCGCCACGGTCGCCAGACTAAGGGATAGATAGATAGATAGATAGATAGAGAGAGAGAGAGAGAGAGAGAGAAGAGAGAGAGAGAGAGAGAGAGAGAGAGAGAGAGAGAGAGAGAGAGAGAAGAGAGGAGAGAGAGGGAGAGAGAGAGAGAGAGAGAGAGAAAGATAGATAAATAGATAGAAAGAAAGATAGATAGACAGACAGACAGACAGACAGACAGACAGACAGACAGACTGACAGACAGACAGATACATAGATACATAGATACATAGATACATAGATACATAGATACATAGATACATAGATACATAGATAACAAACCAGGAGTCACGCACAGCGGAACAAAGAGTCCTCCAGGGTGTCCTGTTGCCTGCTGTGCAGTCTTTCCTTTAGTCACTGGCTAATTGGTCAGTCCAAGGATTCACAACCTCTCCCTGTCTGGGGAAAATACAAGCTGATTAGGCCAGAAAATCTTTGTGCATGAGCACGGTACAGAGACACAGTAAGCTGAGTACTACAGTAGTAGGTGGGTGATTTACTTTTCTGCAGTGTAACTTTTAAAGGTTTTCTTCCTTGGCTAGAGTTTGAGGTTTTTTTTTTTCTGTGGTGAGGTTTTTACTTATACAACCTCTTTTTTTGCCCTTCATTTAGGCTACTGCATTCACACGTTCAATGATGGTATGTAGACATGACACCATTGTGTGTGTAGTTTTACATGTAGAAAAAAAAATAAATCTTTTTCCATCCACATGGAATGGAATACTCTCATGAAAGGTAGACTGGGCTGTAACAGAATTGTAAGATGTTGTGCATGTGGCAACACATTGGACCTTGGGTTTTTGTGGAATCCAGATGACATTCAGTGGAGTAGAGTCAGTGCTGTTGGTAGCTTCAGAATTAAAAAAAATCCCTTGAATAGGTGCCTTAGAGGTTGCTTGAATACATATTTTCAAATAAGAAGGCATCACTCTTATCTCCGAAGATTTCCTACCCACCTACTCTTCCTTCTGTGCGGTCAAAAATGTATCATTGATATCAGGGCCTAATTCCAATTCAAAATAGGATTCTTAAGCAAGAAGCATCTTTCTGCTGTAGTGGAGAATATGATACTACATCAACAAAAAAAAAAATCCTACAAAAGATCAAAGGCTCCTGACGAACTAACAACCTTAGTTCTCCCAGTTAGTGTGACAAACTAACCTAAAAACATAGACATGATAAATCTGTTTTAGCACACGTCTCGGCAGTAGGTTGTAAGTTAGATGACAGTTGGTTAAAAAAAAAAGCAGTACAAGTTTGGGAAGGGAAACAATCCTGTGTGTCAGCCATTGGTGAAAACTTCTCTCCACTGACAAATGACCCGTCATGTAGGAACTGAACAGACAGCTCCCTAAGGGTTTAGCTAGCGTG
>CM060348.1:27257575-27270075 GCA_030674155.1 Stramonita haemastoma
AGCACGACACAGAGACACGGGGTCAGGATAGCTCAGTGGTAAGACCTCTGGTTTTCCCCAAGTCAGAGTGAAGCATACATTTACGACTGATGCTGTTGTTGGTATGGAAGCGGCAGCTGTACTTTTATCTATGACGCTCCACCACGAAATGAGTCGCTTAGCACATTACCCAATTTTGCGCTAGGAGCTATTAAAGGCAGGTGGGGGTCAAATTGTTAATTTTGAGATTTTGATTGATTATTAAACTATGGAAGTTTATCTACCTTATTATGAAATATCACGGCGTAAGTTTTATTCCTTTTGCTTTTAAATGTGTTTTGAAAATACCCAAGCCCTCATTCTGACAACCTGTTACGATAATAAACTTGCCCGTTTCTCATTTTGTCACATCCTTCAGTCTGTCATTTCAATTTGTAATAACTTTCCACAGAATTGTCCGATTTTAAATCTGTTTTTTGTATTTGATAGCCACATTATTGCACACTAAAACATGTCAATAACTAAAAATTGACCATTGGTGCACTCCGACTCATTATGTGGTGGAGCGTCACTTGATTATGTCTGTGTGAAGTCTTTCGAACAATTGCATCTCTCACACCACCACACTTAATACACACTTGAACATTTTGGGTATTTTCAGTGCTAAAAAAGTCTTCCTCCAACCTTTCCAAGGTAATTGGGGGTGGGTTTTTTGTGGGATTTTTTTGTACACCAGGCACAAAAATAAGTTGTGTTTGTTAATCGTTCTTTCGTTCGTTCGTTCTTTCTTTCTTTCTTTTCTTTCTTTCTTTCTTTTCTTTCTTTCTTTCTTTCTTTCTTTCTTTCTTTCTTTCTTTCTTTCTTTCTTTCTTTTCCTTCTTTCTTTCTTTCTTTCTTTCTTTCTTTCTTTCTTTCTTTCTTTCTTTCTTTCTTTCTGTCTGCGTCTGTCTTTTCTACCCTTTTTTCTCTGAGCTTGTTTATCTTTATATATAGGCCTAGCTCAGCTGGCATGACCCACCAAGTCCATGTATACAGAAGGCGTAGTGGCAGGTCTGTATGTATGTATATACACCACCAGCACAGCCAGCCTGTGACATGTGCCCTTAGGATGTGCCAGTCTTGCCACTTGCTAGACAAACAGAGATATAAAGTCTGCTCTGTCACAATCTCAGCTGGGTGGTGCAATGTATTTAGAGATATAACATCAGGAAAAAGGAGGACTTGACGTCTTGGCTGGGGGAATCTTTTGATACTTCAAGGTTTCCCTCCTCTCTTTTCTCTCCTCCCTATCCTTTTCCTTTTCTTGTTTTCCTGCCTTTCTCTTCCCCGCTCTCCCTTCCTCTCTTTTTTTTTTTACTTTCCTTTTTTACTTTCCTTTTTTTCTTTCCTTCCTTCCTTTCTTCCTCTCCCTTTCCTCCTTTCGCTTTTCCTTTATCTTTTCCAACTTTTTCCCTATTCTCACATCCCTTTCCTTCCTTCCTTCCGTCCTTCCTTCCTTCCTTCCTTCTTTCCTTCCTTCTTTCCTTCCTTCCTTTCTTCCTTCCTTCCTTCCTTTCTTTCTTCCTTCTTTCCTTCCTTCCTTTCTTTTCTTCCTTCCTTCTTTCCTTCCTTCCTTTCTTCCTTCCTTCTTTCTTTCTTTCCATCCATCCATCCTTCCTTCCTTCCTTCCTTCCTTCCTTCCTTCCTTCCTTCCTTCCTCTCCTTTCCTTCCTTCCTCCCCATTTCTTCACAATCTACCCCCCCCCTTTTTCCTCTTTCCCGTTTCCTTCTTCTACCTGCCTTCCTTCTTCTCCTTTTCTTCTTTTCCTTTTCTTCTCTGTTTTCCCAGTTTCTTCTTTCGTTCTCTCCCCCTTTCCATTTTCTTCTTTCCTATTAATTTTTACCCTTCCCTTTTCTTCTGTTGTTCTTTTTCCCGTCTATGCTCTCCTTTCCTTCTTCAGTCTTCCATCTTCTCGTTTCCTTCTTTATTCTTGATTCTTTCCTTCTCTCCCTTTCCTTTTATAATATGCTGGCCCCTTGAGAAGCTGAGGTCTCTGACGCCTCGCTCCTCTACGACCACATAGGTTACGGGACAGTTTTACCCTTTTTTTTACCTTTTGGCTTGTATTGTTGTCACTGACTGGTGACCCAGCGATTGGGAGACTGACCCAATATTTGGCGATATTTTCGGCAGTGTTCTCACATTGATTTTGATCATTATCGAGAAAGCATTTGTCACTTTTTTGTTCTATGGTGCCCTTCCTGCAATTTCCTGGTATCAGTTTGCTATTAGTTCTGGGGTGTTTTTTTTGTTTGTTTGTCTGTTTTGTGTGATTGGGATGGGGGAGGAGAAGGGGGAGGTGTATGTTTTTATTTATTTATTTTTATTTTATTTATTTTAGTCTTTTATATCGAGGATAGTGGAATAAGCACTCATATGCTTGTTTTCAACCAGTCCCCGTGTGTATGCAGTTGTGTAACTTGTCATCTGTTCCCACTGGCACACAGACCTAATTTTACGAAAAACGGAACAGGATTTAATGTGTGCACAAGATGTTCTGCGTGCGTTTGCACACGGGGTCTCGGTTTACAGTCTCATCCGAAAGACTTTTGGGGAAAGTAGAGACAGCACTGATGTTAACTCCAGGGAAAAAGTCCCCTCCAACGGGAATCGAACTCGGGTGGTGTGTGTGTGTGTGTGTGTGTGTGTGTGTGTGTGTGTGTGTGTGTGGTGTGTGTGTGTGTGTGTGGTGTGTGTGTGTGTGAGTGTGTGTGTGTGTGTGTGTGTGTGTGTGTGTGTGTGTGTGTGTGTGTGTGTGTGTGTGTGTGTGTGTGTGTGTGTGTTTGAATGTCTGCGAGTATGTGTGTAAGCGTCTGTGTGCTATTTATGTTTTTATGCATGTGTGTATGTGTTTGTGTATGTATGCATGTATGAGTGTCTGTGTGTTCACGCATGCATGCGTGCGTGCTTCTGTGTATGTGTGGGTGTGCGCGCGCGCGCATGCGTGCACGCGTGTAAACATGCGTCAAAATGTGCTATAATTCCATTGTATCCTCCAACCATGATATACAACCAAAACAACATAAATGATCAACCAATTTGTTTGCTTCGAAAATCATACGCCCACCTGTGTTAACGACCATATCAAGGGTGGAGTGTGTGTGCGTCAGATGATATCATGAGGCATCGTCAAGGGAAAACTAACAATGTCGTGTGCAATATCATAAATCCATCAGAGGACTTTGTGTTGTCATTGGGGTTCATTATTTTGCACAATGGGGCTAGAAAAAAAAAATGATTGAAATAATGCATTTACAGTGGGTGGGGGGTGGGGGGCGGGGGGTGATTGCATGTGTGTGTGTATGTGTGTGTTTGTTTGTATGTTTGTGACTGTGTGTGTGTGTGTGTGTGTGTGTGTGTGTGTGTGTGTGTGTGTGTGTGTGTGTGCGTGTTTGTGTTTGTGTGAGTATGTGTGAGTGCATGTGTGTGTATATTTGTCTGTTTGTGTGTGTGTGTATATATATATATATATATATATATATATATATATATATATATATATATATATATATATATATATATATATATATTATGTATGTATACAGATATATATATATATATACAGAGATATATATATATATATATATATATATATATATATATATATATATATATATATATATATATATATATATATATATATATATATATAAACCAGTCAACATATGTTAATAATCCCGTTTTATCCTCCATCCATGGAAAACAAAATCTAGAATTAATCAGTCTATTTTTTCGTTCGAATATTATACACCCACGATTGTCAATGACCGTCAAATGCGTCAGATGCTATCCTGAAGCAAGGCAAAGGGAAAACTAACAAGGACGTGTACAATGTCTCGAAACCATTAGAGGACTTTGTGTCGTCATTGGGGTTCTTTGGCACAATGGGACTAGATTGATCGATTTATTCTTTTATATCGAGGATAATGGAATAAGCACTCGTGTGCTATTTTTACATCCAGTTCCCGTGTGTATGCAGTTTTGTAAATGCCATCTGTTCCCACTGGCACACAATGGCCTACTCTTACGAAAAGCGGAACAGGATTTAACGTGTGGGCAAGATGCTCTGCGAAAGAAAAAAAAAAAAAGATCTAGATGATGTATCCACAGTGTGTGTGTGTGTGTGTGTGTGTGTGTGTGTGTGTGTGTGTGTGTGTGTGTGTGTGTGTGTGTGTCTGTGTGTCTGTGTGTCTGTGTGTATGCGTGCGCGCGCGCGCGCGTGTTTGTGTGTATGTGTAATTGTGCGTGTCCGGGGTGGAAGGGGATGACAAAATATTTTGCAGTGAAGCAGTGTTAACACAAAGGGCATGCATCTTACAAAAACGGGGGTGACTTACGTAGTATCATCACGAAAGATCGTATTATTATTTTCTGAATAAAGCTTTAAACCTCTATATTGTCAAAGATACGTTTGGGGAACCTTAAAAAGTGAGATATTTTTTAATCACTTAGGAAATTAGTGGTGTTGCGTTTCACCATTTTAGGATAATCTCTATTGCAGTGGTTTCTGATGAAAAAAGATGTTTTCTTTTTTTTCTTTTCTTCTTTATCGAATGTTCAGACAGTAGGTCTTTTTTCGAAAGAATTGAGCCAGGCTTAACTTTCTTGTTACCGTGGGTTCTTTAACGTGCGCTAACTAATTATGTGCACCACTTGAAACCTCGGTTTATCTTCCCATCTTACAGACTAGCACCAAGACCACCCCTCATGTTTTAATGGTTTGGGTGGAGGGGGGGGGGGGAACCAAACCACTGAACACTTCCAACCGGACTTTTTTGCTTTCTAAGACAGACACACTACCTCTACACCACCAATACACCCCATACTGTAGAACCAAAAAAATCCTGCTCTGAACACAAACAAGAGAGATAGGGAAAAAATTACAAACAAAACAAAGCAATTTTGTTGGGAACTGGAGACACAAATACCGTTTTGCACTTGTGTCACCGTCTGACGAATAATAAGCTCTAACCTTACCTTCAGTTTTATAGGAAGGCTATTGCTGGGTAATAAACCTCAGCTGCAAGGAGTATATCACAGCTAAACACGCGCCCCGGGTCGTCTAGTAAGTCCGCATGGCTCTCTTGGAAAGATCCCCTGACATTAGCCAGGAGAAGAAAACCTACCTGGCTATGATCATGGTGGAAAGGTCAAACAGCCAAGCTAGGATTATTCATTTCCCTGAAAATTGTCAAAGAATGGATGATAGAGAAGTCAGTAGAAAGTGGAGGAGCGATGTGATTGCACAAAGGACAGGCAAGCAATTTTGCAAATGGACCAAGTTGACAGCAGTAGTAGAGAGAGAGAGAGAGAGAGAGAGAGAGAGAGAGAGAGAGAGGAGAGAGAGAGAGAGAGAGAGAGAGAGAGAGAGAGAGAGAGAGAGAGAGAGAGAGAGAGAAGAGAGAGAGACAGACAGACAGACAGACAGACAGACAGACAGACAGACAGACAGACAGACAGACAGACAGACAGACAGACAGACAGACAGACAGAAGACAGACAGACAGACAGACAGACAGACAGACAGACAGACAGACAGACAGACAGACAGACATAGACAGAGATAGACAGACAGACAGACAGACAGGCAGACAGACAGACAGACAGAATCTTGATGAACTGCTTCTCGTTATAGTTCTCTAAGTAACTAGCCATGAGAGAAAAGGGGCAAAGAAAACAAAACAAAACAAACGAACTAGCTCACTGACTGCAAGTCTCTCTCCTGCTTGTTGTTACATACTCTCCTAAACTTCTACCATCTCTTCTTAGTAGTGGACACCCATCAGACTCAGAAGCCCGTGGAGCTGGTCTCTCGGCTCTAGAACGCAAAGCCTGGGTAGGTAAGTATAGAGGGTAAGCTATTACCCAAGCAGCAGATCCCCCCCTCTCTCTCTCTCCACGTCACTGGAATGGTCATTTTGGAAAGGCTATCGCCCAGAAAAAAATGGTTCTAGCGCCATCTCTCCTCACACGTCTCTCTTCCCTGGTCTGTTTGTTATTATGTCTGTTTGGCAACTGAAGTGGGATTCTTCATGCTGAATGTTTCAAGCAGAACTGCGGATAAAGATTTATGGTCTGATGACTTCGCTGCTTGCGAAATAAACGCTTGAAAAAATCTTCTGCAAAGTTCAAAGGTGTTCTCTGAAAGAGGACTGCATTAAGAGGTATTGATTAGAGGAAAAAGTGGCCGCGCCAGAGACTGCCATCATAAGTGATAAAATCGAGGTGCAGAGCACAGTAGTGGGCTGGGATAGGGTAGTGTGGGGGGAGAGGAAAGGTAGGATGAAGCCTTGTGAGAAAGGCATCAAACAAAACCAAACATGGAAACACACCAGAGATAAAGAACCTGCACTCATCTTGTACGTGCCTCAGAGTCTGAAGACCCTGCTTAAAGCAGCATCAGCCTCATAACTCAATGCTGATCTGAAGATGTGGGTCTGATTTACTGCCGAGCTGTATGCCTGAGGGATTTTCCTCTGGAGTTGACCTTGGCTCCAAGTCTGGTCCTTGGTCAGTGTTTCATATTCTTCCTCTTCTTTCGTTAAACGCTCAACCAGACTGTAAAAATCGTTTTTGTTACACAAGTGAACATGTGTTGCACTGCCGTTAATTGCCCGACAAGTTGTGTCCTGCATATATGAGAGAAAATTGTTATACCTCAAAGACGTTATAGAAAAAAAGGGCCAGAAGAATGGACAAAAAATGGCAGAAAAATGAAAGGCAACACGGAGAAAAGGAACAATGTAGTCTAAACAAACGTAGGGATAGAAAAGAGGGAAACCCGAGCACAGAATTTCCAGAAGGTTGGGATGCTATCTATACTGACAGGATCCCTGGTATCCACATGGAAGAATTCATCATGATTTGAAACTGTTAATTAAGGGTCCCTGTGTCTATGCATGCTCAACATCCCATACACAAGATAAAGCATAATCATGGCATTTCAACTTCGGGAATGTATGCTAGGTTTGTTCCTCTTTCTATAATTCACCCAATGTCAACATGAATGACAGGATTTTTAACCGACTTATAATTATGATCTTTGACATCTGTATATACATGGAGAGAATTAAAACATTACCACATCTGCACTTGAAGTTGACGTTGGAGATAAGCAAATTCCCAAACCTTATTTCACCAGACACTGCCAAGATTCTAACCCAGACCTAAAACGCTTTTAGGATTGAAATATCTAACAATACTCATCACTCAGGCTATAACATCTTACATTTTTTTTTCTTCTGAAATACAGCAATCCATGCCAAGAAAAAAAAAAACACAACAGGAGAATGTCAAAGCAAGGCAAGAAGAAAACTACCAGGTACCGAAAAAGGGCCACACTTTCCATTTTCAGGTAAGGGGTGGTGTGGGGATAAACAGAGCAGAGCAGAGCAGAGCAGAGCCAAGCACAGGAGAGGAGAGGAGAAGAGAGGAGAGCAGAGAGTAAAACAGAGCAGAGCAGAGTAGGGGAGACGAGAGGAGAAGAGAGCAGAGCATAGGAGAGGAGACCAGAAGAGAAGAGAGCAAAACAGAGCAGAGCATAGGAGAGGAGACGAGAGGAGAAGAGAGCAAAACAGAGCAGAGCATAGGAGAGGAGACGAGAGGAGAAGAGAGCAAAACAAAGCAGAGGAGAGCAGAGGAGAGGAGAGCAGAGTAGAGCAGAGGAGACGAGAGGAGAAGAGAGCAGAGTAGAGCAGAGGAGACGAGAGGAGAAGAGCAGAGGAGACGAGAGGAGAAGAGAGCAGAGTAGAGCAGAGGAGACGAGAGGAGAAGAGCAGAGGAGACGAGAGGAGAAGAGCAGAGCAGAGGAGATGAGAGCAGAAGAGAGCAGAGCAGAGCAGAGCAGAGCACAGGATAGGAAAGTAGAGGAGAGGAGAGGGAGGAAGTCGATAACTCATTTCAGCCGTATATTCACAGCACCACAGTCCGTGCTTTCAGTCTGACCAGGGGGCAGGTTGAAGGGAAATTACCCCCCCTGTTTTCATCACTGCCTCTACAGCTTCACTCGCGGAAGTGAGTCTTTTTTTTTTTTTTTTTTCCTTGTAGTTGTTGCTGTTCATTACCTGTACAGGGTTTCTAGCTGCCTGTGGTGTTGTTGTTAAGTTTTGTTTTTCATGTTGTTTTTGTGTTGTTATGGTGGTGGTTGTGGTGGTGGTGGTGGTGGTAGTTGTGGGTTCTGGTTGCCTGTTTTCTTGCGCTGGTGATGTTTTGATGGGGGACCTGTGGTGGTCTGCTCTGTGTTAGAGTTTATTGTTTTGGTTTGTCTATGTTTTTGTCTGTGAGGCTGTTTTTATCTGCTCGTCTCTTTGTCTTTTTTTTGGCACTTGTCTGTCTTTTTCTCTCCTTTTCTGCCTCTTACACTAGATCACTATTTGTCTTTCAACATACATTCTGTCCATGTCAAGTTTCAGTATTTCTATTTTTTGCTGTCATTTCATTATTTTCTGTTTGTCTGTCTTTGTCTCTGACTTTGTCACTGTCTCTCTGCCTGTGTCTGTGTCTGTCTCTGTGTCTGTGTCTGTTTGTTTGTTTGTTTGTCTGCTCTCTCTTTCTCTCTTTCTCTCTCTCTCTTTCTCTCTCTCTCTCTCTCTCTCTCTCTCTCTCTCTCTCTCTCTCTCTCTCTCTCTCCTCTCTCTCTCTCTCTCTCTCTCTCTCTCTCTCTCTCTCTCTCTCTCTCTCTCTCTCTCTCTCTCTCTCTCTCTTTTACATTCAGTGCTGACTCCACTCTCCCCAAAAGTCCTTCGGATGAGACTTTAAACGGAGGCCCCGTGTGCGAACGCACGCAGAACATCTTGCGCACACGTTAAATCCTGTTCCGCTTCTCGTAAGAGTAGGCCATCGTGTGCCGGTGGGAACAGATGACAATATTATCAAAACTGCATACACACGGGGACCGGATGAAAAAAAGCACATGATTGCTTATTCTGTTATCCTCGATATAAAAGAATAAATCTCTCTCTCTCTCTCTCTCTCTCTCTCTCTCTCTCTCTCTCTCTCTCTCTCTCTCTCTCTCTCTTCTCCTCCTCTCTCTCTCTCTCTCTCTCTCTCTCTCTCTCTCTCTCTCTCTCTCTCTCTCTCTCTCTCTCTCTCTGTCTCTCTGTCTCTCTGTCTCTCTCTCTCTCTCTCTCTCTCTCTCTCTCTCTCTGTCTCTGTCTCTGTCTCTCTCTGTCTCTCTCTGTCTCTCTCTGTCTCTCTCTGTCTCTCTCTTCTCTCTCTCTCTCTCTCTCTCTCTCTCTCTCTCTCTCTCTCTCTCTCTCTCTCTCTCTCTCTCTCTCTCTCTCTCTCTGGCTGCCTTCTCATTTCTGTCCTTCCCTCTTCCTCTCCTGCTGTTCCACTACTTTCTCCCCATCTTTTTGTGATACTTTCTCCCCATCTTTTTGTGATACTTTCTCCCCATCTTTTGGGTTTTTTTGTTGTTGTTTTGTTCAAGTAGTCTTCACCCTTGTTCGTCTTAGCCCTTTCATGCATTATTGGTATTTAATTTTTTATATCTATTTTGATCTCAAGATTTTAAATGTCAGAGCTGTCTCTTTTTGGTGTACGCTCTGCTACTTGTAGTGTCTTTTTTTTTTTTAAATTTATTTATTATTTATTTATTTTATTTCAAGAGTAATGGAATCTTTTACATTCAGTCACCGTGTGCATGCAGTTTTGTCAATTTTGTTCTTTATCCCCACGGGCACACAATGGCCTACACTTCCGAAAAGCAAAATGGGTTTTAACATGTGTGCAAGATGTTCTCCATGCGTTCGCACACAGAACCTTGGTTTATAGTCTCATTCAAAGAACTATGGAGTGGTCAGTACAGGTGTTTACTTCATCGGAAAAGTCCTCTTGAACGAGATTTAAACCCAGGGCAGCACATCACGAGCACATCATTCAGACCACTAGGTTATCATGTCCCCTATTAGGTCTAAATGGCAAATCATTCTTGTGGATCATTATGTGTATGTGTTTAAATATTTTCCATGCTTTGATTTCTTGGATTGATTTTTTTTAAACATAACTTTAGTTTTGGGAGATAAGTTTTATGATTAGAGCATTGTCCTTGGGATTAGGTGGTCTGGGTTTAAGCCACCAACAAGGTCCTCATTGAAGAGGACTGCTCCTCTGAAAACATCATTAGTTCCAACGCCCCATAAAGTCCTTCAGATGAGCCCACAAACCAAGATCCCTTGTAAGAACGCATGTAGAAGATCATGCACGCATGTCAGAAACACGTTTTGCCATTCAAAAAGGGAACTGTTTGTGTGCCAGTAGGAATGAATGATAACATTGCAAAGAACGCACGCACTCCAGTGTCATTTTAAACATCATCCCTGAAGCCCGAATCCAGCTACCTTAAGAGTGTACAGAATCCGCTTGCATACACACAATCTCATGTTAGGTGAACCTGGGACTCTAGCCGAGAAACAGACAAAAAAAAAGAAAATTAATGGTAACACTAATGTAGCCATCCCTGGTCCCTCTCTCTTCCTTGTGCATCATGCACGTTGTTGCTGGTGTTGTTGTTGTTGTTGAAATTATATTATAGTCCCAGCGAAAGTACCCCCAATTTAGGGACTGCGGTGAGAAGCCAGAAAGCCAGGTCTCCCACTTCAGCACCTCGGGCCACCCTAAAAATGGAACAATTCTGCTGAAGCAACCAGAAAGAACGGCCCACGAAAGGAACCGCAGTGCTGCACGAGCCGAAGCTCTTATATCAGCATGCAACCAGAAAGAACGGCCCACGCAAGGAACCGCAGTGCTGCACGAGCCGAAGCTCTTATATCATGCATGTGTGTCCGTTTCTCTTTTTATTTCAGGGCGGTGGGGGATGGGGAGAAAAAAAAAAAGGATGTTACTTCCTGGATTTTTTTGTTAGAAGAAACTATTGTGTGATTGTCTAAGGGTCCTTTATTCTGCTCCCCCCCCCCCCCCCCCCCCCCCCCCCCCCACTTCCCCACCCACCACACACCGCCTGATCTCCCTTTCACGTCCTCTCCCAAATTAAACTTGTCAGGGACACTTGTGCAGCCGGAACAAAACCCTTGGAGTGTTTGCAGTGTGGTTCTCTGCATGCATCGACAGAGGAGTTGTGTTACTGGGTGTTGACAATGTTGAGTCCCTCCATTTAGCAGAGAGGCCTCTGTGTGCTCTCTTGTCGCCGTGTCCTAGCGCCACCGCACACACTGAAACATTGTCCCTGCAACCACCCTGCATGCAGTTTGTCCTGCCGTGCCCTGTCCATTGCACAATCGCGCATGCTAGATAAAACTGCATGCAGCAAGTAATTGAGTAGAAGAGAAGGGATATTGGATGTGGCCTTATTGCATTAAGGAATTAAACAGACAGGTTTCTCCTGGGGCAATGGGCTCTGAAATAACATGAAGGCTTGTCCTACCACATTCCTACAATACCTTTATTGCTTCCTTTTTATTGCTGGATATTTTTTCTAGTATGCTGTTTAGTAATTAAAGACTGTACTGATATTGTTTTTTTCCGAAAGCAAAAAAGTGAAATTAGCATTTTTTTCTAACTAGGATTGATAGCCATGACTTACTTAACTCATTCGTCTGAATTCCATGGGGAATAAAGGGTTGAAAGAACACCCCTCTAACAGACTCAGTTCTTTTTTTTTTGTTTTTTTGGGTTTTTTTTACTGAGTGGGTTGTTACCCTAAAGCACATCCCTCCAACCTGGAGGACCAGGATGTGTCGTTTAGTCTGGTTCCTACCCCCACAGACCTGTTGAGCATGGTTGAACCTGCCAGACGCCGAAGCCCCCGCCCACATAGCTCTGGGGTCAACGGAGCATAAAGCCATCCCACCCTCACAAGGTGACGCACCATTAGAAAATTGACCGCTATGCCCTAAAAATTGTTTTTGTTTAGATTTTGTTTTGAAATGAGTTGACAGGGATGCTTTATTCAAAGGTATGGAAAAGTTTGAACAATAAATTGTCAATGAAACCGATTACGATGAATCCTCCCACTGCCATGACAGAGTAGTTAGCATGGTGGACTTCTTGCAAAGATTTGGTGGGTTATAAAGTTATCATTCAGTGTGTGCAATTTCAATCTCACAGTGATTCCCAGGTGGGATGAGAGAGTCAGAGTGCACATACTGGGTTGCCCCCAGAGTGTTAAGCTGGGGAACACACAACAATAACAACAACAACAACACAATGGAAAACAATTCAACGCAATGGAACACCAACACAAACACACCGACTCACAAAACAATCAGCCACCCATGTCCTGAAACCTGTCCTGAGAAGAAGTACACCACTAACAGAGAAAAATAGACCTATAGCAACTTTCCCTGACAGTACGTAACGTAGTCCATGGGAAGGTTAGATGCCAGGACTGTGGCTACTAATCAAGAACAAAGAAAGAGGTGGGGGGGTAGAGGTGTGGATACTGCCATTGATTATCGACAGTTGTGAAGTAACAGGAAAGGCAACACCTGCCTACAGTCTCCTCATTAAGGGTGAGCTTAGT
>CM060348.1:27287575-27295075 GCA_030674155.1 Stramonita haemastoma
CGCTTTCACGTAATTCCAATTTATGTGATATTGGAAAATAAATAAGCGTTTTGTATGACTGGTGATGTATATGCTTTATGAGAAAATATAACCTGTAATGCAAGGGGAAAAAATTATAATATCATATGTGTGTGTGTGGTGTGTGTGTGTGTGTGTGTGTGTGTGTGTGTGTGTGTGTGTGTGTATCTGTGTTTGTGTGTCTGTGTGTGTATCTATGTGTGCTGTGAAGCTGTAAAACTGCGATAACTCTTGTCAGGAAACTATGGTTTACTGACAGTTTTTTCAGACAGGGACGCAGCAACTTGTCACTCCCATTTCTGTTCAAATGTCACAGAAAAAACGTAAGAATTCTCTCTCCAGCCTCGGTGTCTGTCTTCATAATTCTTTCCGTTTTTCTGTTTGTCTGTCTGTCTGTCTGTCTGTCTGTTCGTCCGTCCGTCCGTCCGTCCGTCTTCTCTCTCTCTCCTCTCTCTCTCTCTCTCTCTCTCTCTCTCTCTCTCTCTCTCTCTCTCTCTCTCTCTCTCTCTCTCTCTCTCTCTCTCTCTCTCTCTCTCTCTCTCTCTCTCTCTCTCTCTCTCTCTCTCTCTCTCTCTCTCTCTCTCTCTCCCTGTGTCTGTACCCTCCCTACAGGCTGTGTGCTGTCATTGTGATCTATCTCTGTGGACTGGTCAAGCGTTCAGGTAAAATGAGGAGGGGGAAGTGTTTCACCGCTAGAACTGAGCACGCTTTGTGGCCATGTTGCGGCCATAATGTGGCCAAGTTATGACCATGCTGTGGCCATGTTGTGGCCATGATGTGGCCATGTTGTGGCCATGCTGTGGCCATGTTGTGGCCATGATGTGGCCATAATGTGGCCAAGTTATGACCATGCTGTGGCCATGGTGTGGCCATAATGTGGCCAAGTTATGGCCATGCTGTGGCCATGCTGTGGCCATGCTGTGGCCAAGTTGTGGCCATGCTGTGGCCATGTTGTGGCCAAGTTGTGGCCATGCTGTGGCCATGTTGTGGCTATGTTGTGACCATGCTGTGGCCATGGTGACCACACACACACACACACACACACACACACACACACACACACACACACACACACACACACACACACACACACACACACACACACAACTCTTCCAAAGACAAAACATGCAGGAAACCCTCGGACAGGGGTTATCGTTCCTTCCCACGTGATCTGGCAAGCAATAATTCAGGGTGCCACATTTTCCTTTTTTTGTTGTTGTTGTCTTTTTTGTCCTTGTGTGTTGGTAGAGAGATTCCAGCATCAATTGTTTGCATTCCTTCCTTTATATAAAGTGTGGTGATTTTTTAGGTTTGTTTTTGCTCATATATCGATTTTATCTATTTTTTTGTTAATTATTTATTCAATTACTACTTTACTGTATCATGGCAACGTTCTGGAGGCTCCTCCTGCGACGGCACTGGAACTATGCGTACCGGCGATTGCCTTTCATATGGACCCGTCCAACGGACGTAGAGAGGGTGGTAGTGTCTGCTGCATGGGTAACAGCTTTGCTCTCCATATTTACCCAGGCTTTGCGCTCTAGAACCATAGAGCACAACTCAAAAGTCTCCCGAGACTGACAGATGCCTACTGTTGTCATAGGGAGGGCTTGATACGTATTTTTTGTATTTTTTTTGTATTTTGTACCACTTTATGTCACGGCAGATTTCTCTGCGTGAAATTCGGGCTGCACTCCCCGGGAAGAGCGCGTCGCCACATGTGCAGTGCCTACCCATTTTTTTCCCTGCATACAAGTGTATTTGTTTCCCTATCAGAGTGGCTTTTTTTCTACAGAATTTAGCCAGGGACAACCCCCTTGTTGCCGTGGGTTCTTTTACGTGCGCTAAATAGTGATGTGCAACACACGGGACCTCGGTTTATCGTCTCATCCGAAAAACTAGTGCCCAGACCACCACTCAGGGTCTAATGGATGGGGAAAAAGTTTTGGGTCCAAACGGGGTACGAACCCCGCACACTCCGACCCGGACTTTTTGCTTTCTAGGCAAGGCGCGTGACCACCTAGACCACCGATCCGAGTTGAATGAGAAGAGACACCATTGAAAACTACCAGTGATCTAGGAGAAGTGCAGGATCCCTCTGGCTGGTGGTCCCAGGGAAGTCTTATATTGATAAGTTTCATATCATGTTCGGACCCTTGAGACACACCAGATCAATGCTTAGTGTGTGTCTGCCCAGGAGTTTTCCTCTTGACTTAACATCAGTGTTGACTCCACTCCCCTCTCCCCTTAAAAAAAACAAGTCCTTTGGATGAGACTATAATCGAGGTTCCGCGTGCGAACGCACGCAGAGCATCTTGCGCACATGTCAAAACCCTGTTCCGCTTTTCGGAATTGTTAGCAGCCCATTGTGTGCCGGTGGGAACGGATGACAAAAGTGACAAAACTGCACACACACACACGCACGCACGCACGCACGCACGCACGCACGCACGCACGCACGCACGCACGCACGCACACACACACACACACACACACACACATACACACACACACACACACACACACACACACACACACACACACACACACACACACACACACGCACGCACGCACGCACGCACGCACGCACGCACGCACGCACGCACGCACACACACACACCGGCGACTGGATGTAAAACAACAACAACATATGTGTGTTTATTCCATTATCTTCGAAATAAAAGAATAAAAAGAACAGGAAAATAAAAATATGGTTAGTGAGCGGCATGGAAACAACAAGACAGGAATGTCACCGAAGATGAGACTGAGAGAATGAACTGCAAATCTAAGTAGTGTTCTTGAAGTTTTATTTGAAACATATAGGATTGATTTCAACACTGTGTATTTGTCGTCATTGTACGCTTAAACAGCAACGATTGTTGTATATCATAAGAACGAAATTGCGTTGTGCTGCCGTTAAGCACCTAACAAGTTAGGTCCAGCGTACCCCACAAGCATGGGAGAGAACTGTGATCTTTTTTAAGTCTTTCCGAGTAAAATGAAAGGTATGGGAATGGACCAAACACAGCAGAAAACAAATACAAAGAAAGTGATGGGAAGAACCCAATCAAGCCAGAAAGAAAGAGAGGAATAGAAAAGAGGGACTGCCTAGCATGGAATTTCTAGAAGATGGCGATGCTATTCATACTGGCAGGTCCCCGATATCCCAACGGGGAAGCTTCCAATCTTTTGGATATGAGGATAGACTATATAAAATGTGTGTATGTGCGTTGCGTGCATGCGTGTGCACGTGCCTGCACACGCGGGCGCGTGTTGTTCTTCAGTTTAATGTCTGTTCACATAAGTGATATTAGACAAAAAACAAAAAAAAAACAAAAAAAAAAACAATGGTAGAAACAAAAAGTAAGTAAAAACACCAAAAGTGAACATTAAACCCTAAACAATCAATCAGAACTTTTTAGAAAAATAACAAAAGAGCACGAAATCAATGTCTCTGTCTCGTAAACAAGCTACTGACATGTTCATAAGCACTATAGTAAACTGTCAATAGGACTGTTCTTCAGCGATAAGGCAAGTTCACACAGCAACACACAGTTGCTTAAAATTTTGTCCAGACAGTTCTCACGTGTGATGGGAAGACACTGTTTTAAAACGGGACAGTCAAAAAGAATATGACTGACTGAAATCGTCCCATCACATATGCAACGCACATTTTTAGCATACTTCGTTTGGAAGGCATTTAATCTAAGTCTATTTATGAGACAAATGACCGATCTAAGACGCAATTTATCCAGTCCAAAACGTACACAGAGAATATGATTAAGGTCAGAAAAGGAAACATGATGATGAGAAAATCCAGCCTCTTCTTGTTTTTTTCTAACATGTTTCCAGCATGCATGTTCGATCAAAGTATAATTCTCATCGACAGACATTGGTATGTTCAAAGTATCAGCACAATCAAAACGCATTGCCGCATTTTTAGCAGCTCTATCAACCTTTTCATTGAATACTATGTTGCAATGAGAAGGTACCCAGCAAAAGGTGACATCAGTGCCTCTTAGGATTAGAAAATGTATAAGATGTAATATTTCAGTGATAAGTTCTTGTCTTACTTTTGACCCGGAGTTTTTAAGGGATTGGAGCACTGATTTTGAATCAACACATAACACCACTCTCACAATGGTCCTAGGAAAATCAAGTAAATAAGTTAAAGCCATCAGAATGGCTGTCAGCTCTGCTGTGAAAATTGAGTGATTTTTCCCAATGTGGTACAGTTTTTCAACCTGTAATGCAGGAATGATGAAAGCTGCACCTCCTTCAATACCATTGAGTAGAGACCCATCCGTGTATATTTGAAGATGTGATGAGTACTTGTTTATAATATGTTCTTTCACATACGCGCTAAGAATATTACTTCCGTTATCTTTTTTATAGATGGAGCATTCCAAATCAAATTGAGCCCTTTGAAGCTCCCATGATGGACAAGGAGATAATAGAGGTATAAGCTGTTGCACTTCTCTGGGATTAACTCCTGACTTTTCAAAAAGACCATTTGTGAAGGTGCTGATTGTGGAGAGTGAGCGGATATTTTTAGCTCTATTAGGAAATTGCTTGTCAGATCTTAGACTGAGTTCATCTTCTATATTATTTACAGTTGCTGAGCATCTAAGAACGTATTTTGCTACTGCTACCTCTCGATAGTCATCCAAAGGCAAAACTCCCACTTCCTTATATGTTCCCAAGGATGAAGCATGAAGGGTACTCCCAAGGCAATGCGAAAAGCTTTACAGTCTATGCTTCTGAGTTTATCTAATAAATACTTTGGGGCATTAAAGAAGACTTCATGACCATATGTCAGACTAGAACGAACTAATGCCAATGACAGATGTTTTTAAGACTGATACATCTTGAGCCCAATGCTGTTTGCTTACTACTTTTATAAAATTTAAGGATTTTCTGGCTTTAGTTAATACATATTCAATATGGTAATTCCATGTCAGTTTTGAAGTAATATAAATACCCAGAAACTTTACCATAGGTTTGTATTCAAGGTGCCTATCCTGCATTTTGAAAGTAGGCAAACCCTCAGGGTCGGCCCCATTATTGAAGAGAACAATGTTGGTCTTCTCTGGAGACAACAGTAATCCATTTTCTGTCATATAAACACTAAGCTTATCAAGTTCAAGCTGGTAAGTTTTTCTAATGTAGCTTAACTGTCTCTTAGGGGTTACCTTTTTCATTGTTGTCTTCATCCACATGCACAGATCATCTGCATACTGAACGAGGACAACGTTATTTGACAGGGATCTCGGAAGGTCATAAAGTAGAAGGTTAAAAAGATAAGGGGCGATAACAGATCCTTGTGGTATTCCCATTGTCGGAAATCTCGGGGTGGAATAGGTGTTTCCAATTTTAGCTTGAATGCTTCTGCCCCATAGAAAATTTTTTACATAGAAGTACATGTTACCCGACAAACCAATAGATTTAAGTTTAAAAAGTAATCTAGCATGCCAGACTTGATCATATGCTTTACATACATCGAAAAAAGTAGCAAGAACGTTTTTTCTGCGGGCAAATTGGTGCTTGATATGTGTGGTTAGTTTTACCAGGTGATCTATACTGGATCTGCCTTTTCGAAAGCCTGCCTGCTCAACAGGAAGTATATTGCTTTTGTCACAGTAATGCACTAATCTGTTTAATATAATCCTTTCCATAAGTTTTCCTACGTGTGAAGTGAGTGCAATGGGCCTATAACTATTTTTGTCTTCTTTGGGTTTTCCCTGTTTTAAAATTGGAACTATGATAGACTGTTTCCACACCATGGGGAGCAAACCCTTAGCCCAGCATTGCTGAAATAGATCAAGAAGCAAAGAAATCCAGTTTTCTGGCAAGTGTTTCATCATCTCGTTAGATACAGCATCTATTCCCACCGATGTTTTCTTACTGCTTACCGATTGGATAGCATCACTGACCTCCTGCATTGTAATCGGAGCGTTTATTATATGTGAATTATCAGAGATGGGATCTTTATATGTATCTTTCTGCATTTCCGTATTTCTGAAGACAGTTTGTGCTTGAGAGAGACCTGCATCACTCATTGTGTGTGCAAACATGTCCACAAAAGCTTCCCCTTTGTCTGAATTAGTAGGGAAGTCTTTATCTTTAGATTTAATTGGATAGATGGGTACTTTTACACCATGCTTCATGTCATTAAGCTTTTTCCATACTTTTTGCATGTCTTTATGACTACTAACCTCTCTATTACAAAAAGCAGACCAGAAATCTTTCTTAGCTTGAGCTATAACTCTGTCAGCCTCTTTATTAGCCCTCTTCAAAAGCGCATGGTTTTCTGAGGATCTATGTCTCAAGTAGGCTTTGAACATTATTTTCTTTTTGTCTACTGCTTTCTGGCACGTTTCATTCCACCAAACGTTACTTGTGTGTTTTTTAGATTTCAAGGAAGAAAATTTGGGGATAGAATTATCAGCAGCCCTCAGAATACCTTCTGTAAATCTGAGATAAAATATGTCGATATCATCATCTTTTAAAGTGCTTGTCTCTTGCATTCTTAAGAGAGACTGAAACTTATCCCAGTCAGCCTTGTTATAGTTATATTTTGAAACACAATCTTTGACGTCATTTGTTTGGTCTGACTCATCATACAATGTCATAACAGCTGGTACATGGTCGCTTCCCAGCGTGTCACTCTGCGTTTCCCATGTACAGTAAGGAACTAGAGTGGGAGAAATAAAAGAAGATGGCGCGTGTGTGTGTGTGTATGTGTGTGTGTGTGTGTGTGTGGAGAGAGAGAGAGAGAGAGAGAGAGAGAGAGAGAGAGAGAGAGAGAGAGAGAGAGAGAGAGAGAGAGAGAGAGAGAGAGAGAGAGAGAGAGAGAGAGAGAGAGAGCGAGAGAGAGAGAGAGAGAGAGAGAGAGAGAGAGAGAGAGAGAGAGAGAGAGAGTTTGTCTGTCTGTGTCAGTCTATCTGTGTCACTGTCTATGTATCTGTGTGCATCTGTCTCTGTGTTTATTACACAATATGCGAATATCATGTAGATGCACACACACACACACACACACACACACACACACACACACACACACACACACACACACACACACAACACACACGCACACACACACACACACACACACACACACACACACACACAACACACACACACACTCCTGTCTCATGCATGTCTTTGAACGTGAAGAAGAAGCGTCACCGTCTTGCATTAACCCTATCGGCGCCAGCAGTTAGCTTTACATCAAATCACGCGTATAGCGGACCCTGCCTGTCCACTGAGGGAGAAAACTCGGGTCTGCCTTGATTTGAAGGTCTGCTTGAACCGATGGCTTCATGTCACATAATAACATGCCTGATTACTCCCCTTTGAAAGAAAGAAAGCGGATGACGAGACTTTGATTAAGATCTACATGAATCCAAGACCCACCCACACACTCCAGAACCCATTGGAATTACCAACAGAACAGTTTCTAGTAAGATGGTGTGGGGTATA
>CM060348.1:27300075-27305075 GCA_030674155.1 Stramonita haemastoma
TAGTAAAACCCAAAAACATGAAAAAACTTACAACGCAAAAAAAAACAAAACATTCAAACACCAATGAACACAATCAAACATACAGTTTTTGAAAGTCAATGAATCTATGAAACATGAAATCTCGTGATGAATAAACATAAATGACAGAAAGAACTACTTTCTTCAATGCTTTGTGTGCTTTTCTATTAGCTTTCTTCACTATCTTCATCAACTTATCCTTCGGATGAGACACTAAACCGAGGCACCGTATACGAGTCCACGCAGACCATCTTGGCACATGTTAAAATCTTGTCTCGCTTTTCTAAAGAGTAAGCCATTGCGTGCTGGTGGGAATAAATGATACAATTTACAAAACTGCATGCACACGGTGACTGGATGTTGTTTTCCATCCAGCACATGAGTGTTTATTGCATTATCCTCGATCTAAAAGAGTGAAAAACAAGAAAAAAACAACACTTTTTTATGGAAATTGGTAAAGAATGTTCTACCATTAACTACGGGACTCATGACACCAACACTAACCTGGCTTCTGGGTGATATATCACATAAACTGAAGCAACAGTGACTCAACAAAGTGTACCAGAAAAGCAATACATTCTGCTTCAAATTAGGGATAGCTATTCCTGGGACCGTGAATGTTCTGACAGGCTGGTATTTGTTCTGAACTTGAAACAGACCATCTCCAGCATTAGTCCTCCCTTCCAGACTTGTGAGAGTCCTACTAAGCAAAGGAATGGACGGTGTGGTGGGATGAACAAGATGAAAGAAAGGAGAAAGGTAAAGGAAAAAGGAAGCAGGCAGAGACAGATGTTGCTCATTAATTTCTGCTTCGGACAATTATTTAATGATCGTGTGGTACGGATAAATCCGTAACCGGGGTAGAAAGTGTTAGAAGAAGGGTTCAGTATAGTATGATCTAAGTCATTCCCCACATAACAATAAACAACTGTAGCAGATACATCGAACAATTATTTCAGTCATGAACGTGTGTGTTTGCATGTGTTTGTAGGAGATAGGAGTGGGGAAGAAGTGTTCACACACACACACACACACACACACACACACACACACACACACACACACACACACACACACACACACACACACACACAACCACGCAGCACATACGAATACACACACACACCACACACACACACACACACACACACACACACACACACACACACACCACACACAGCACACACCACACACACACACACACACACACACACACACAACACACACACACACACCACACACACACACACACACACACACAACACACACACACCACACACGCACACACACACCACACACACACACACACACACAACACACACACACAGACAAACACACATGTGAACAAACACCAGTATAACAGAGTATCTGAAAGGTTGAACAAATAAAGCATTTCAATTTTGAGCTTTTTCCCAGCGCACAATGTTTTGCCAACTGTTAAAACTAAACCTTACAGAAACGCCCAAATCAGATTCTCCACAGAAGTACAGGCAGTGGGAAACGCAAATAGATGTAGAGGTTAAAACTGCAGGCAGACTCAGTAGGGAGGGAGAACATTATTTTGTCTGTTTTGCATGGGCTGCCATGTAGAACCCTAGTGACTTCATATCAGAGCTGCTTGGATGCTTCATGATTGATGGCCATATACATAAAGAGTAACAATTTCCTGTCACATTTTTTTTTATCATATTACATACACAGATTAGGGACTTTATATGAAAGCAATGTTGTTTTTTTTATACTGATATATGTTTATTAAATATGTGGAGAAGAGGTTCCATAAATATGAATATTTCACACATGAGCACACACACTCACGCACACGCAATGCACATACACACAACACACAACACACACATGCACGCGCGCGCCGCGCACACACACACACACACCACACACGATCTCACACACAAGACAACAGACAGACAGCAACAGACAGACACACACAACACACACCACAAAACACACACACACACACACACACACACACACACACACACACACACACACACACACACACACAACCACACACACACACACGCAGCACGCACGCACGCACACGCACGCGCACACGAACACGAACGCTTCTCTCTCTCTCTCTCTCTCTCTCTCTCTCTCTCTCTCTCTCTCTCTCTCTCTCTCTCTCCTCTCTCTCTCTCCTCTCTCTCTCTCTCTCTCTCTCTCTCTCTCTCTCTCTCTCTCTCTCTCTCTCTCTCTCTCTCTCTCTCTCTCTCTCTCTCTCTCTCCTCTCTCTCCCACACACACACACACACACACACCATAACAACACACACATTAACATAAATCACACACACACACACACACACACAATTGGTACCACGCTGCTTCCACTACTACTAATAAGGACAGAACTCGTAAACAACACTAATGTTGTCTCAGATCTGGGCTAGACCATTACTCATCTAATCTGATTCAAGACTGAATGACACAGTGTATTATTAGAACCCCCCCCCCCCCCCCCTTACAAGCTGTCTCCACTTAAAAAAAAAGAACAAAACCACAGAGAGCGAAATAACAGAGTACAGTTTTTTCTCTTTAATCAACGGGAACCATGTTTGCTATCAGTCCTACATCACTGAGACGTGAGACGCGTACTAACAAGATAAAGAAAATAAAAAAGAACAGTTGTGTTTGGGATGAATTAAGAAGTGAAAGTGAAATGAGGAAAAAGAGCAAACAGATGAAGACAGACAGGACACATTAATTGTTGATCTGAGACTTGGCTGGGAAAAAAGAATCAATACAGTGTAATTTAAGTGATTCTTTAGGACAAGAGAATGAGGGAGTTGTGGAATTCTTCTCTTACAGGAAGAGGCAAAGTGAATCAGATAAGAGGATATTGGCATTCACATTAAAATACACAGAATAGACATACCACGCATAAACACACAGATAATGCATAGAAGGCTAGAGTTTTGTTATGTCTTTTTATATCAAGGATAATTGAATAAGCACTCCTTCGCTTTTCTATATCCAGTCCCCATGTGTATGTGGTCTTGTAAACTCTGTCATCTGTTTCGACAAGCACACGATGGCCAACACTTTTGAAAAGCAGAACATGTTTTCACATGTGTGCAAGATGTTCTAAGTCTGAAATGGCATTTGGATTTGTAGTTGTTTTTTTTTTATCAGAAAATTTCCCCAACGTTTTTTTTTTCGTGTCAATATGAATTATTATTTCCACAGAGCAAATCAGACAAAAACCTTAGATGCATTTGTGTTGTAGATGTATATAGTGCATTTCCAATGAGAGGCATTCAATAAAAATTATACATTAAGGAAAGCATTGATAGTAATAAGAACAGAAAATGTAACAGCATTACAAAAAACTCAAAAGGTTCTTCAAACAACCCTGGACACAAACACGTCTAAGGACGCTCTCTAAAATCTTCAGGTAGATTTCTTGAAAAGTACATGTCAGTAAATCTATGAAACAGAAGATCACTTAAAGAGAAAGCATGCGTGTTTATTTAATAACAGAAATAATGACCCTCCCCAATGTTTTGTTTGAAATGTTCTCGCTTTCTTCCCTTTATTCATTAATTAAAAAAAAAAAAATAGTGTCCTATCTATTACAGGACTCATGACCTGACTTCTGAGGTCAGCTTGATGATATATCGCATCAATCTAAGCAATAGTGATCCACACAGTGTACCAGAAAGGCGATTCATTCTGCTTCAATGAGAATAGCCAGGACCATGTACTGACAGGCTGGTATTAATTTTGTCCTGAACTTGACACAGACTATCTTCAGCATTAGTCCTCCCTTCCTGACATGTGAGAATCCTGCAAAGCAGAAGAACCAATGTGATAGCTGTGGTAGCAGACTGAACAACACAGGGAAAGGAAGGAGGAAGATAAGGCAAAGGGAAGCAGGCAGAGACATATGCTGCTCATTCATCTCTACATTGGAGAGCTGTTTAAGAAGAAGGGATCATTAAATTATTGTTCATAGTCGTTTTTCACGATAACGATAAATACGTGTAGATGAGGCATCAAAATATACACCATGATTTTCTCAGGCATGTAAGTGTTTTTTGCATTATAGTGTGTAGGGAAAGAGGAGTGGAAAGGAACTGTTCACACACAGACACGTAGATAAAGACATATATACAGACAGAAAGACAGACACAGACACAGACACAGACACAGAAAACACACACACACACACACACACACACACACACACACACACAACACACGTACACACGTACACACGTACACACACACACACACACACACACACACACACACACAACACACACACACACACACACACACACTCGCTCACTCACATGGATAACTATCAGTCAGAGAGAGAGAGTATCTAAAAGGTTGAGCAACTAACTTTTTAATTTTGAGCCTTTCCTGTTAGCGATGTTTTGCCAAATAACAACACACACACACACACACACACACACACACACACACACACACAACACACACACACACACACACACACACACACACACACACACACAACACAACACCACACACACACAACACACACACACACACAACACCACCAACACAACACACACAACACACACACACACACACACACACACACACACACACAACACACACACACACACACACACACACACACACACACACACACACACACAACACACACACACACACACACAACCACAACCAACATCGCAAACGCAACGCAACGCAACGCAACGCAACGCAACACAACACACACACACACACACACACACACACACACACACACACACACACACACACACACACACACACACACCTACACACACACACACACACACACACACACATAAACACACACACGTACACACACACACGTACACACACACACACACACACACACACACACACACACGTACACACACACACACACACACACACACACACCACACACACACACACACACACACACACACACACACACACACACACACACACACACACACACA
>CM060348.1:27336865-27340701 GCA_030674155.1 Stramonita haemastoma
TTCCTTCTTCCTCCCTTCCTTTTTTCTCTTTCTCTGTTCCCAAACCTTTTTGATTTTTTTTTTTTCTAATTTTATGTAACCTTTTGAGTTTTTTGAATTTTTTTTTTTTTCAGGGTTTTTGATTTTTTTTAAAAGGGTTTGGAATTTTGGGGGGTTTGGGGAATTTTTTTTTTGGTAGGACGGAATCCTGCTGGAGGTGTAAATGTATGAGTTTCCAAATTTTCCCCCTTTTTTTTTAAAATGTTTTCCTTTCATACCTTTTTATTTGCCACTTTTAAGGAGAGTTTTTCGTTGTTTTCCCCGTTTTTTCTCCTTTTTTAAAGGGTTTAGTGAAAAAACCCCCCTTCATGCTTATTTTTTAACGGTACATTTTATGAAAATAATTTATTTTCTTTCTCTGCAACTCTGTATTTTTTGCCGGGCCTGTCGTTTTCGCCTTTCGTCACCCCCCCCCCCCCCCCCCTTCCCTCCAATCCCCCCCCCCTCTTCTCTCTTTCCGCTCTGTCGTCTGTTTTGTCTGTTGTCTGTCTATCTTCTGTTGTCTTTCTGTCTTCGTCGTTGTCTGTCCTGTCTCTTCTGTCTGTTTTCTTTTTCCCCGTCGTTTCCCCGTCCCTTTTTCTCTCTCTTCTTCTCTCTCCCTCCCCTTCTCTCTCCTTTCCCCTCTCTCCCTTTTCTCCTCTCTCTCTCCCCCTCCTCTCTCTCTCTCTCTCCTGTGTCTTTACCCTCCCTACAGGGTGTGGCTTTTTATTGTGATTTACTCTGGGACTGGCCAAGCGTTTTGGGGAAAATGTGGGGGGGAAGTGTGTCATCCAGAACTGAACCAGCTTTGGTGGCCTCTGTGGCCAGCGTGGCCATGCGTTGCCATGTGACCAACACACGACAACTCTTCCAAAGACAACACATGCAAAAAAAGCCCCCAGACAGGAGTTATCGTTCATTCCCCCCCGCATATGGCAAGCTAATTCGGCTGTCACGTTTTTTCCTTCTTCTCAATGTCACTGGCATGGGGTTTACAAATTACTGAAGGAATGTTTCGTTTTTTTTTTTCCATGAACAAATTTTTAATATTTTATAGGTTTTAAAATGATATTTTGTACTATTTTTATGTCTGTCTGTCGTAATATATCTGTCTGTCTGTCTTTTGTCGTTATCTATTTTTCAATCAAACTAATTTCCAAAACTAAATTAATCTAATCTAAACTAATCTAATCTAACTAACTAATCTAAACAATCTAATCAATCTAATCAATTTAAACTAACCAATCTAATCAATCCAATCTAATCTAATCTAATCTAATCTAATCTAATCTAATCTAATCAATCTAATCTAATCAATTAAACTAAACTACTGAATTAATCAAACTGTGTGTCTGTATGCTACTACCTCACCTTTTTTATTAGTTAGTCTAATCTAATTTTAGTAAATTTTAAACTAATAAAATCAAAATATCTTCTATCTATTTCTATCATCATCTATCTATTTTCTACCTACCTACCCACCACCTACCTACCTAACCACCCACCTACCTATCCATCCCTCCATCCCCTCCCTCCCCATCCATCCATCCATCCATCCATCCAACCATCTATTTTTACTACTATCATCACTACTATCATCTTTCTATCTATCTATCTATCTACTATTATCATTATCTTTAAAAATCGCTCTATTTTCATTTCCTTTTTCCCTATCTCAAAAACCCCGCTATCAAGCTATGTAGTAGCCATTTACGATCTATGACTATGTATGTATGAATTTTATGTAGTTGTACTATCCTAAAAATCCTATCGGGGTTTTGTCTACGTAATGGTTTTTTCTATCTCTTTGTATGTATCTATATTGAAAGCATGTCAAATTTCATTGTATTTTCATAAGAACAGGAATCTCGATTTATTCCTTCCCAAAAAAAATTTAATTTATATTCTCCGTGTTTAAAAATCGGTGAGTTGCATGGCAGTTCCTTTCCCTTCTTTTTCCCTGGGCCACAGTCATTATTTTTAATTTTCAATACTTGAGAGAAAAAAAAGACTTTACAAAAGCAAAAAAAAAAAGTCAGGAGCCCGTCGGGTGAAACACAGACTTTACATAAAACCAAAAAAAAGACCTTTTTGAGGCCAGGTTTTTTAAAAACTTACATTCATTTTGGCACCCGGGTTGGGGGGGTCGATAAGGTATGGGGTTTAGAGCCTGTCAGGGGTTAGAGGAAAATTTCGGGGCTGCGCGTTTTCCCTGGTCTGTGTGACGAGTTGAACTGATGGGGTTCAGTCAGTTGCTTGATTTCTTTCCTTTTAAAAGGAAGAGAAAAGGGAGGAAGGAGAGAGAGAGGGAGAGAAAAGAGAGAGGGGGAAAAGGGGGGGGGGGAAAAAAAAAGGGGGGGCCCCCGCCGCCGCGCGCGACGCGCAGCGCCGACAGCGACAACAACAACCCGCCGACCCGGAGGGGAAAAGGGGGGGGAGGAAGGGGGGGGGGGAAAAAAATTTTTTGAAAAAAAAGAAAAAAAAAAAGGGAAAAAAAAAAAAAAAAATTTTTTTTTCCTCTTAAAAAAAGCAACGGTTTTTCCCCAACCAAAACAACCCAAATACAACCCCAAGCCGGGCAACCCATTCCAATTAACCATGTTTTTTTTTTTTAAACAGTTTTTTTTGTTGGCTAATTGATTTTTTTTGTTTTTTTTTTTTCGGAAGGGGTATGCCACCGGTTACAAAAATTTACAAAAACAAAAATGTTACATTAAAAATTACTTGGTCGATGGGGGAAAAATAAAATGAACAAAAAAAGCAATCCCACACAGGCACCAAGAAACCGGCACCAGCTGGCTCCCCCAAAAAAAGGAGAATAAAGGTTTGGGAAATGTGTCCCTAAAAAGGGGGGTCGAGGGAAACGAGGCCAGAGACCCCCACTTCTCCAGGGGCCCAAAAAATGGGGCGGTGGTGCCCATCTCCCCCCTTTCCCTTTTGCTTTTTCCTCCCTGCCCTAAAAGGGCAGGTCCCTTTTTGACTGAATGAACTGGGGGATTTATGAAGCCAAGGGGCGCCAAGGTCAACCTCCAACTGGTAAAAACGCTCGATGTGCTAACTTTAAAATTGGCGGGGAAGGGGGGGGGGGGGGGGGGGGGGGGAATACCTTGGGCCCCGAGTATCCCCCTTTTTTCCTATTTAAAAAAAAGCCCGGGGGCCAAATGGGGGCGATAACTGTTCTTTTCCTAACTTGACGGGCTCCAACTCTGGTACTTTAAATTTGGGTTCCATGCTTGTACGTGGGCTTGTATTAAATCAGAAATGAACAATTCTGGATGAACCCAGGCAGGACTAATGTCAGCCTTTTCTTTTAGTCAAGATTTGTTTGGGAAAGAGACCCCAACAAAATTTAAACATTAAGTCGTTCTTTTTTTTTTTTTTAAGAAAAAGACAAGACTGTAAGGACCCCCGCGAATGGTGGCTTGTATTTGTTTTTTTTGCTTTAAAAAGAAGAAAAAAAATTAGGGGAAATAATTATTGGGTTTTGTTGTGTGTGGTGTGGGGGTTTTGTGTGTGGTGTTGGTGTGTGTGGGGGTGTGTGTGGTGTGTGTGTGTGTTTTGTCGTGTATATTTTATAATTTTTAAAAAAATTTTATATATATATATATATTATTTATATAAATTTTTATATTTATAAATTATGTATGTATGTGTGTGTGTGTTGGTGTGTGTGTGTGTGTATGGTGTTTGGGGTGCGTGGCGGGGTGTGTTGTGTGTGTGTGTGTGGTGTGTGTGGTGTGTGTGTGTTGTGTGCGTGTTTTGTGTCTTGTGTGTGCGCGCGGGGCCGTGTGTGTGTTTGGTGTGGGTGTGGGTTTGTA
>CM060348.1:27363301-27365801 GCA_030674155.1 Stramonita haemastoma
ATTGCTTATATACCTCCATACGATTCGGTTTTTGGAAACATAACCATAATGGTTTATGGTATGGAAATACTAGAGCAGTGCATATTGGACTTGCAGGAATCAAATGATGATTTTTATACTCTCCTTACTGGTGATTTTGAATGCAAGAACAGCATGTGAGAATAATTCTTTTTCTGATGATGAGTTTTGATGGGGAGTTAAAAACAGTGTATGGTACAAATGATTTTGTTAGAAACTCACAAGACAAACAGACGAATCTATTTGGCAATCAACTGCTTTGAGATATGTAATATGTTTGACGTTTTGATTTTGAATGGTCTGTGTCAACATAACTTTGATGATGGGTATACATATATTTCATCCTCAGGAGCCAGCACTGTCGACTATTTTATTATGTCTTGTGAATGGTATACTTTTGTTGATATTGTAAACTGTTGACATAAAAAATATTACAGAGTCAGATCATCTGCCTGTTTTTATGAGGATTGATTTGAAAACTGATGTGACTAAACAAACTGCTGAACAAACTAACCAAGGGGAACATAATGTAATAGATAAAGTAGTTTGGAAAGAAGATAAAAAAAGAAGAGTTTATTGAAACACTTAACAGCCACACCATGCAGAACAGAATTATTAGTGCTTTAAACCTACTTGACAGTGACATAGATGATGCTGCTGGAGCAATTTACACAATGCCTGAATGAGGCTAGCAGTTGTATGCTCACCAGACATCATACTTGTCAGAACAAACAGTCAAGGTGGTTTGATGATGAGTGTCATCAGGTTAAGAGAGAGACAAGAAGAGCCTTGAATTTTATTTAGAAAATCAAAAGATGAAAATGACAGACAAATTTATGTTACAGCACGGAAAAAGTATAGACAGTTATTAAAGACCAAACGCCAAACATTTAGAAAAGAAAAGATAGAGTCTCTAGCAAGCAATAATTCAAATTCAGCATTGTTCTGGAAAGAGCTTCGAAGTATGGGATGTGTTAAAAGAGATAGAGTGACTAACAGCATAAGCTCTACAGAGTGGGTCAATTACTTCAAAGAGGTATTTCAAAGTAATGAAGTTATATCTAATCAATGTATGCATACAGAAGTAGATTTGGTAGAAGAAAAATGTCATGAACTAAACAGAGAGATTACAGAAGAAGAAATAAATACAGCTATATATAAACTGAAGTCTGGTAAGGCATGTGGGATTGATAAAATTACAGCAGAAAATGCTAAAAATGGAAGTAGTGAAGTTAGAAAGTTTATATTCAAGCTTTTTAATACTATATTCTTTAAAGGTATATATCCACAGATTTGGTCTAAAGCCATTATCATTCCTATCTATAAGAAAGGGGATCCAGAGCTAGTAGATAATTATAGAGGAGTATCATTACTTAGTATCTTATCTAAATGCTATACTTCAATACTAAACACAAGTTGTATTCATGGTTTTGAAAATAATCACTTGATTTGTGAATACCAAGCAGGTTTTAGGAAAGATATTCTACAATAGACCAGATTTTTAGTTTGTTTTTCAATTGTTCAAAAGTGTATGTCCATGAAGGGTAAAAATTGTATGTGGCTTTTGTTGACTTCAGAAAAGCTTTTGACTCTGTTAAACATGATAAACTTTTGAACTGTATAAAAGTCAAGGTGTAAAAGGAAAATTATTTGCTTCACTGTCAGCAATGTAAAAACTCGTTATTATCGTGTATTCGAAATAAACATCATTATCATAATTTTATTGAATGTCCAATAGGAGTCAGGCAAGGTTGCGTTCTTAGTCCTAAATTGTTTTACAGTATTATTAACAAGCAACTAGCTAATGATGTGACAGAAAAAGGAAAGCATGGGTCCAGTTACTACCTAATATTATGGATATCTTTATTTTGCTTTTCGCAGACGATGTTTGCACTATTGTCAACAACCCCAGGAGGTTTACAACATCAATTAAACATATTAAAAGACTGCTGTAAATGATTTACAGTTGAGCGTGAATATCGATAAAACTAAGGTGATGGTCTTTAGGAAAAGGGGGTTTCTTCAAAACAAGAACAGTGGTATTACAATGGAATTAGGTTAGAAGTTGTGAATAAGTATTGTTATTTAGGATTCAGTTTTACAACAAAGATAAGCTGTAAATGGGGTACAGAACATTTAGTCACTAAGGGAAGGAAGCAGTGATTCAGTTAAACAAAGTTTTTCATAGATAATAAAGAAATGAAAAAACTCGTACATTTTTCAAATTTTTGATATTAATATCAGCCAATTATTGTATTTTTTAAAGAAATAATGGGGCATAAACAGATTAGAACAAAATTGAGAAAATTCATTTGATGGCATGTAAAAGATTTTAGGAGTACCCGTATAAAACACCCAACAAGATAGTTTACGGGCGATTTAGGTAGATATCCACTCTATGTCAACTCATGTACAAATACCATAAGGTACTGGTTAAAAACTATTGCAATTGAATCAAAATAGAATATCATATCATGCTTAC
>CM060348.1:27370801-27373301 GCA_030674155.1 Stramonita haemastoma
AGAACGCCGGCACAAGAAACGTTAAACTAACTTCAAGAAGTCTAGAACTAACACCAGGTACCCTAAACCTAACACCAAAGAACCCTAGGCTAACACAGAACTCTAGAATTCAAAAACCCTAAGAACACAAGAATCTAAAAGTAGCTCTGGAAGCTCCAGCTCTATTTCTGAATAATTTTTCTTCCTGAACTTTAGAAACACGAAGCAAAAGTTCACGAACCTAGAAACAATTGAAGTTCTGGAACAAGTGTAGATATTTTCTTCCGCTCTATACAGCAACTTTGGACATTCAGTGCCTTAGGAGTGGACAAAAAAAAACAAAAAACTACCCAGCCCAAAACAAATTGCTGCATACAGACAGGACAGACAGCTACCTGGCAAATAAGCAAGAGTGCTGTTTTGTGGCTGTCTGACTCCCTGGTTTCTGTGTGTGTGTGTGTGTGTATGTACTGACAACGTCACATTCTGAGGGACTGACGTCACAAGTGGCAGGGACAGGGACTGAATCAGCTTTTGTCCTGCTAACCTGTGTTCAGTGTGTACACACGAGATTCTGGCTTCTGTGCATGTCAGGTAAATATGAAGTGTTTGTTGGTATGGTTCTTGTTTTTGTTGTTGTTATTGAAATTCTGGTCATGTCAGGAAAATATGAACTGTTTGTTGGTATGATTTGTTGTTGTTGTGTTCATGTCAGGTAAATAATTTATGAACTATTTGTTGGTATGGTTTTAATTTTGTGTTGTGGTGTTTGGTTGGAAGTGGTGGTGGTGGTGGTGGTGGTGGTGGTGGTGGTGGTGGTGTGTGATGTTGTTGTTGTGTGTGTGGTGTAGTGCTGGTGTTTGTGCTTGTTTTGTTGTTGGTGGTTTGGTGGTGTGGAGTGGTGGTGGTGGTTGTGTGCTGCTGCTTGCTGCTGCTGGTGTGTGGTGTTGCTGTTGCTGGTTGTGTTCATCTGCCTTTAACTGCTGTGTTTTCTCGTGCTTGTTATTGTTTTTTAGGGTGGTTGTGGTGGTTGTGGAAGTGGTGGTGGTGGTGGTGGTGGTGGTGGTGGTGGTGGTATCACTGCTTTAACTGCTGTTGCTGTGCTTGTTATTGTTGGTTAGGGTGGTTGTGGTGGTTGTGGAAGTGGGGTGGTGGTTGTGGTGCTGCTGTTGGTGATGTTGCTGATGTTATTGTTGTTGCTGTTGTTCTCGTTTTTCTTTTTTCTCCCTTTTGCTGTTTTTCTTCCTGTTTTTTTTTTGCATACTCCACAATTAGTTTTTGTCCTTTGTATTTATTTTTCTTTCTTTTGTTTCTTTTCCTCTTCTTTTCCTTATTCTCTATTTATTTCGTTTATTCGTTCTGTATTCTTCTTTTGCTTCCGCTTGTACTATTGTTCTTCTATTTTGTGTTGTTGTTAATCTTGTTCTTCTTGTTCTTCTTCTTGTTCTTCTTCGTCTTGTTCTTCTTGTTCTTGTTCTTGTTCTTGTTATTCTTCTTGTTCTTGTTCTTCTTGTTCTTCTTGTTGTTCTTGTTCTTGTTCTTCTTGTTCTTGTTCTTCTTGTTCTTGTTCTTGTTCTTGTTCTTGTTCTTGTTCTTCTTCTTCTTTCTTCTTCTTCTTCTTCTTCTTCTTCTTCTTCTTCTTCTTCTTCTTCTTCTTTCTCCTTTTCTTGTTCTTGTTCTTCTTGTCTCTTGTTCTTGTTCTTCTTGTTCTTCTTGTTCTTGTTCTTCTTCTTGTTCTTCTTGTTTCTTTCTTGTTCTTTTCTTTCTTTTCTTTTTTCTTCTTCTTCTTCTTCTTCTTCTTTCTTCTTCTTCTTCTTCTTCTTCTTCTTCTTCTTTTCTTCTTCTTCTCTTCTTTTCACTCTTCTTCTTCATTTTCTTCCTCCATCTCCTCTTATCCTTCTTTGCTGTTGATATTGTTGCTGTTATTGTGATTGTCATTGTTCTTGTACTTTTTCTTCATCGTCTTCCTTTTCTTTTCTCTTCTTCTTCTCAGCTATTCTTAGCAATGCCTCTTCCTTGCAACTCTAGGCCTTTGCATGTCTTCTTTGCAAAGCTTTGTCTTTGCAGTTCGTATTTTTGTTGTTATTGTTATTACTGCTGCTGTTGATGATATTGCAATTTTATACTGTTAATGGTGTTGTTATTGCTCTGTTTCTTCTTCTTTACAATTCTGCTTCTTTTGTTTGTCTTTTTTGCATTTCTTCTTGTTTTTCTTGTTCTTTTTGTTCTTGTTCTTGTTCCTCTTGTTCTTCTTGTTCTTCTTGTTCTTGTTCTTGTTCGTCTTGTTCTTGTTCTTGTTCTTGTTCTTGTTCTTCTTGTTCTTGTTCTTGTTCTTGTTCTTGTTCTTGTTCTTCTTCTTCTTCTTCTTCTTCTTCTTCTTCTTCTTCTTCTTCTTCTTCTCCTCCTTCTCCTCCTTCTCCTCCTCCTCCTTCTTCTTCTTCTTCTCTTCTTCTTCTTCTTCTTCTTCTTCTTCTTCTTCTTCTTCTTCTTCTTCTTCTTCTTCTTCTTCTAATAATAATAA
>CM060348.1:27385801-27388301 GCA_030674155.1 Stramonita haemastoma
CATATTTGATATCATATCACTCAGAACAACTCCAGACTGTATTTTTTAGAAGTTCTACCAAGAGAAAAGAGAACCCAGTGCTAAAGATGAACAGATGTGTCTTACCAAAGCAGCAGTAACAATCATTTACAATGACATCAAGTCACTGGTTTCTGCAAGACAGCTGTCCTGATGCAGACAGCATTGCCAGTTACAGTTTCTGAAATCTTGATGCAAGTCACCAACAAATCTAAAGGGAATTAGAAAGTATCAGCAATTAGGCAAGGCATCATCCAGTGCACCAGGCCCAACACTATCATCACACCTGTACAGATTGGGCTTGCTGCGAAAGTGCATCAACTGTTTAGTTCCTGGTTTATAATTAACGTAAGTATTAATTACTCAGGCAAGCAAACAAAGCAGTACTTGCCAGTCATATCTGGTCAGCCACAAAACAGCTGGGTGTTCAACTTGCAGATCATACTGCCTTGGTCGTTAGTGGTGGTCCCCTTTTGCATCGACTTGTCTGGCCTTGTGGAACAATATACAACCAGCTGGTGCAGATGTATAGCAACTTCATGAACTGCATCTACAACAGGGATATTGTTGTATTTGATGGCGATTGATTGCAGCGGACTGCTAACCAAAGATGCTGCTCATCTGAGAAGAAATGGTGGGATCACAGGACCTGTCATTATTTTGCTGGTAGCATGGTGCTGACTGAGTCCAGAAAGTGCTTTATAGCAAATCCAGCCAACAGACTGCACTTCATTCAACTGCTGGGTGAAGGATTGACAAAGTCTGGATTCAACACTGTATAATTGTGGTGATGCTAACTGCCTCATTGTAGGTACAGAATTAGAGAAATCCAGAGAAGTATGTTTTCAGACGAAAAGATCCTGCCTGTGGAAATAAGTTAGAATGTGCATTTTATCGAGAGCATGCATGCGTGTTCATGACACCCAACATCAGCAAAGAGCAAGTGATAGCTGCAGGAGAAAAGACCACTGCAATGATGCATGGTGGCAAGAACAAAGATTCCTTGGACAAACTCCGATATGTGTGATACATGCAGAAACCAGCTACTTCTGTTATCATTACACCCAAACAAACTGCCCCCAACATCCTCAGCTGCAAAGTTCCATTCTATGAGGACCTATTTCCAGGTCCATGAATGGTTGCATTTAAATTCACATAGTTTCCAGTTAGATCCCCAGGACTGGGGATGGGAAATAAAACATGGAGTGATGTTTCCAACTATAAAGATTTTGACATAACCCCTGAATCTCCTCTGTATATTGTAAGATGTTTTTAAAAAAATAAATTATTGTAAGATGTCATTGTCTGACTGAATGCCGAACAGCAAGGTGTACATGCTGTAAACATGGCCTCGTGTCTTCAGTTGCATGTGGGCAATGTAGAGGGCAAAGCTGCACACATTCAGAGTTGCTGGAGGTCCTGGACTATCCAATTAGGAAGACACACTGCACAGTTCATGCTAAGATGTTGGATATTTACATTTTGTTGAACTGCCATCTTCATGACATTGGAACTGAATCTATGAACATCTGTAAGAGATGTTACAAGTGATTTTGTGAACCAATCATTGGCAAAATGGTAAATTAATTTGCAAGCACCTCTTAAATGTCGTCAAATTGAGAAAAAGAGTAGTTTTTATTAATAAATACAAAGCTGATAATATGTATTCAACAACAAAAAAAATAACCAAGGTGATTGCCTGTTGCCAGTAGTTTTGTTTTGACTGAAAATTGTACTTCGTTTGAACGCTTGGGTTACTAATTTTAGGGGGGTGGGTAAGCAAATAAGTTATAGCGACAACAGCATGTATCAAATATCATGTTCTTTGCATCATATGAATGCGTTTCTAAGTGTTTAACATTATTACACTTAAAATGATTGCACAATGTTTAAATTTTGCTGCCTACGGTAACGTTATCTGTAAACTTTTCTCAAATTTGAAAACCGGAAGTGCAATTACATTAGTTTTCCCCAGTAAAAAGACATTGGGTCATCAGAGTGTAAAAGTTTTAGTTTAGAAATGAAATTTATACAAGCCTGCTTCAATTTAGTGTAAAAATTCCTGACTGGACAGCAAGAACAGCTTGCAAAGCAGCCCAAATGGGAAATACCGTTTCAGCTCAGCTGCACTGCACCTACTCTTTTCAAACACGAATTACAACTTATCCCGCAACTAAATTTTTGTTAACAACATTTGGGATGGTCAAGTACACCCACCAAAACATAAAACAAGTGAAAAAAATTTTGAAGCATTTATTCTGTGCCAGAGCCCTTTTTTGGCAAAATTTTCCTGGACTAATTGCTCTGATTATGTGATATTAACCAAAACACAACCCCAGCACTTTAGGGGAAAGAGGCGGGGGCGGTGGAGGAGGTATAGGGGTGGTGTTAATTCATTAGCTGCTTAGTTTGCTGGCTAGTTAGCTATTTTTATGGTTAGTTGATGGGTTAGTAGGTTGCTAGCTGGCTGTTTAGTTAACTA
>CM060348.1:27400939-27403439 GCA_030674155.1 Stramonita haemastoma
TGGGAAGGGAGGGGGATAGGGGGATGGGGGTATAAAAAGCGAATCTCTGCGTCCCTTGCAACAAAAGCGAAGCAAGCAAAACAAGATAACAAGACAAGACAAGACAATTGCTTGTAGCGCTAAATGATGATGCCCCGGGGGCTTAAAACACTGTCTTAGAGAGAAAAAAAAAACCCACCTTAAAAACACACCCTCTACATCTGCAATTTATGTAAGGAGGGTGGGTAGGTTGGATGGGTGGGATGGGATGGAATGGGATGGGAGGGGAGGGGATGAGATGGGGTGGGGAGGGGTGGGGTGGAGAGAGAGAGAGAGAGAGAGAGAGAGAGAGAGAGAGAGAGAGAGAGAGAGAGAGAGAGAGAGAGAGAGAGAGAGAGAGAGAGAGAGAGAGAGACAGACAGACAGACAGACAGACAGACAGACAGACAGACAGACAGACAGACAGACAGACAGGCAGGCAGGCAGGCAGGCAGGCAGACAGACAGACAGACAGACAGACAGACAGAGATAAAGATAGACAGACAGACATAAAAATAGATAGATAGATAGATAGATAGATAGATAGATAGATAGATAGATAGATAGATAGATAGATAGATAGATAGATAGATAGATAGATAAGATAGATAGATAGATAGATAGACAGATAGATAGATAGATCGATCGATAGATAGATAGATAGATAGATAGATAGATAGATAGATAGATCGATAGAGATAGATAGATAGATAGATAGATAGATATATCGATAGAGATAGATAGATAGATAGATAGATAGATAGATAGATAGATAGATAGATAGATAGATAGATAGATAGATAGATAGATAGATGGATAGATACATAGAAACATAGAAACATAGATACATAGATACATAGATACATAGGCAGATAGATCACATACATACATACATACATACATACATACATACATACATACATACATACATACATACATACATACATACATACATACATACATACATAGATAACCAGATAACTAGATAACTAGATGACTAGATAACTAGATAACTATATAAATAGATAAATAGATAAATAGATGGCTAGAGAGAGACAGAGACAGAGAAACAGAGATAGAGACAAAGAGACACAGAGAGAGAAACAGCCCCCTCCCCCCCCTCTCCCCCCCTCTCCCCCCTCCCCCCCCCCCCCCCCCCCCCCACGGATGAAACAGTACAAGTGCAAACAACCCTAATGAATGATTGATTCGCTAGATAAGAGCTGTACAACCACCCCCCACCCCCACCCCTTCCTCCCCCCCCCCCTGCACCCCACCCTTGTATTATGCTTAAAACAAAACTGCTGACAAAGACCTCTTTGTTCTGTTTTCTCATTGTTCTCTTTGACAGGGCCATGAGAACACTAACGACAATGACAAAACAACAGTCTTTTCTAGTCTTGCGATAAAATTTACTGCTGTGTTATCATTATCACATTCATTCATCATGATTATGATTATTATGAGTATTCTTGTAAGCCTTTGATAAGAAAAAGGTTTACCCCCTTCCTCCCTCCTTTTTTTTTTTTTTTTTTTTCGTCCAGGGAGCTGTTTAGCAGCTATACGTCAATGAAAACATTCTCCGCGCAACAGTGACTTGGAAACAGAGGAGATAACACTGCATGAGAGATAAAAGAATGAGAGAGAGAGAGGGAGAAGGAGAGAGGGAGGGAGAGGGAGGGAGGGAGAGAGAGATAGAGAGATAGAGAGAGAGAAAGAAAATTAATAAAGAAAGAGAGAAACTAATTATCAACTTACTTATTTCCGTAAGTACGTAAGTGAGTAAGTGAATAAGTAAGTAAGAAAAAAGTAAGTAAGAAGCTAAGTAAGTAAGTAAGTAAGTAAGTAAGTAAGTAAGTAAGTAAGTAAGTGCGGAAGTAAGTAAGTAAGTAAGTAAGTAAGTAAGTAAGTAAGTAAGGAAGTAAGTAAGGAAGTAAGTAACTAACGAAGTAACTAACTAACTAGGTAACTAACTAAGTAACTAACTAAGTAACTAAGTAACTAAGTAACTAACTATCTAAGTAACTAAGTAACTAAGTAACTAAGTAACTAAGTAACTAAGTAACTAAGTAACTAAGTAACTAACTAACTAACTAACTGACTAACTAACCAACTAACTATTTATCTAAGTAACTAAGTAACTAACTCACTTACTCACTTATTTACTTATTTACTTACTTACTTACTTACTTACTTACTTACTTACTTACTTACTTACTTACTTACTTACTTACCTACCTACCTACCTACCTACCTACCTACCTACCGACCGACCGACCGACCGACCGACCGACCGACCGACCGACCGACCGACCGACCAGCCAGCCAGCCAGCCAGCCAGCCAGCCAGCCAGCTAATGAATTATCTAACTACTAACATAGTTAACTAAACAGCCAGATAGCAACCTACTAACCAATCAACTAACTATAAAAAATAGCTAACTAGCAAGCAAACTAAGCAGCTAATGAATTAACACCACCCC
>CM060348.1:27415939-27416976 GCA_030674155.1 Stramonita haemastoma
TTGCCTCGTGTCTTTCATCTCTGCTGACAGATATATCTCTTTTGCATCTCTTGTAGATCCAAGTGTGAGCCATTTATCAAGGTTTTTTTTTTTTTTTTTTTTTCACAAATTCTCTTGCTTGTGCTTTCCACTGTGAGTGTATGGAAATGTTTGGGTTTATTGTCTAGCTAAGACTGACAACTTGGCTGGATACAACAAACCTTATGACCTCCCTTGCATAATTTTTTTTTTTTTAATAGGATCCCAAAGTGTAAGACACAAATATTCACTAGTTTGACATTTTTTTTATTTTTTTTTTTTTTTTCGCGTAAATTTGGGTTTTTTGAGCAATATTATACATCACTTTTTTCTAGGTGATCATTTTCCCCCCGTAATTTTGTTTTTTTTTTGGGTGCAATATTATACACCACTTTTTGTTCTCCTTTTAGAATAGTCTTTTCATGGCATCTTAAAAAAGGCCTAAAGTAATATCATACATTCTATTTGTGAATGTGATTGAAACTTCTAAATTCTGGAGAGTGTTTTTACTGTAAGTTACCACAAAAGAGTGAAGTTTCCATCCCTGCCAGGACTTCTGGCAAAGGCTCAGGGGGGCGCAGATAGTAAAGTGGGGGACGGATAGCCTAATGGTCAGAACATTGCGCTTGGCAATTGACGACCAGGTTCAGTCCGTCGAGGACATTTTTCTCCTGGAGTTAACATCATGCTGATCCACTCTACCCCAAAAGTCCTCCGATGAGACTATAAAACCGAGGCCCGCCATGTGCGAACGCACGCAAACACATTGCGTACACGTTAAATCTTGTTCCGCTTTTCGTAAGAGTAGGCCATCGTGTGCCGTGGGAACAGATTGACATTACCAAAATGCATACACACGGGAACTGGATGAAAAAAAAAAGCACAAAAAGCGCTTATCCATTACTTTGATATAAAAGAAAAATCAAATCAAATCAAATCATACAGTAGCTGCAACTCAGTAGGCGGGCCAAGGTTTGGTTTTAAAACAAAGTACCGAAAAAGGTTTTTTTAAAAAAAAC
>CM060348.1:27419576-27422076 GCA_030674155.1 Stramonita haemastoma
GAGAGAGAGAGAGAGAGAGAGAGAGAGAGAGAGAGAGAGAGAGAGAGAAGAGAGGAGAGAGAGAGAGAGAGAGAGAGAGAGAGAGAGAGAACTCTGAACTCTGAACTCTGAACTCTGAACTCTGAAATTTAATGAATACAGGCCAACAGCCCCTTTCATGGGGAGAAACACAAACATTGACACACTATTCTGTCATAATACTAATGCAGTATAGTAGAAAGCACAATAATGGTTCCACATAAAAGGATTCATTGAAACAATTGTAGAACACAGAGGAATAGTCATAATCCTGGGGAATATTAGCTTTTACGCTTACATATCATCAATGAAATTATGTCTAAGTCTGAAAGCAGCCAAAAGGTATTTCGCTAGATTTACTAACGATGCTTGTGAATTACAGGCAAGCACACCGACAAGTGCGTTGTCCAGGTTAACATCAACAGCAGTGTTGAAGTTGAACTTCTGTCTAATGTCCCCATATAAGGGACACTTAAACACAAAGTGTGCTTCATCTTCTTTTACACCTATACACACAGGGCATGCGGTATTATCATCTGTAGGTGAAAAACGGTATTTGTGTACATTCAACTGGAACACACCCATCCTGAATTGGGCCAAAACATTTCTGTAACCTTCAATATACAAAATTTCAACATAGTTTTCTAAAGCAAATCTATGTTTAACTTTACCATAAATTGAGAACCGTGGGTTTGAATCCATGTTATTACGCCAATTGTGACAAAAGTTACTGTGTAGTCTCTCTTTAAGCTCTGTCATGAAAATGTTATCGGAGCCACATCCAAACAACCACACTTGTTCAAAACCATTTTCACACAAAATATTCTTAATGTAGGATACCCATGTCACATGGCCTTTCTCATGCATAGCAAATAACATTTTATATGCTTTTTTTGAATACCTTTCTTCAGATTGCTTTAACAGTCGTAGCCAGTACTTAACACATCTCATAATAGCTGTGATCCAAAGTGAGAAACGACCTAATTCGCCATATACCACATCATTAGCTGTTTTATTTCGAACATGCAGGAATCTTTTACATGCATAAAGATGTACTTGTTCAACTTGGCGATAGACTTTATATCCCCATACTTCAGAAGCATACAGAACAAGTGGGACGACTTGAGTGTCAAAAAGTTTAAAGAAAACATCAGGAGAATTACATCCAATTTTTCCCAGAGTGAGAGAGAGAGAGAGAGAGAGAGAGAGAGAGAGAGAGAGAGAGAGAGAGAGAGAGAGAGAGAGAGAGAGAGAGAGAGAGAGAGAGAGAGAGAGAGAGAGAGAGAGAGAGAGAGAGAGGAGAGGAGAGGAGGGAGGGAGAGAGAGAGAGAGAGAGAGAGAGAGAGAGGGAGGGAGGGAGGAGAGGGAGGGAGAGAGGAGGGAGGGAGGGAGGGAGAGAGGAGCGAGGGAGGAGAGAGAGAGAGAGAGGAGGGAGGGAGGGAGGGAGGAAAGAGAGAGAGAGAGAGGGAGAGAGAGAGAGAGAGGAGAGAGAGGGAGAGAGAGAGAGAGAGGGAGGAAGAGAGAGAGAGAGAGGGAGAGAGAGAACTGACACTGACTGACACTGACAGTTTATTGTCCATACGCATTAGCTGTAGAAAGGGGAATACAGTTCAGATAATTTGTGACATAATACATTTCAAATTTTCATCTCACTCGCACTTACATTATGCTACTGCACATCTAATAGCACGCAGGTCACACCACACACACCACACACCACACACACACACACCACACACAAACACAACACACACACACACAACACACACACACACACACACGCAGAAACTGTGAGCGCTAAGTGTGTTTAAAGGCATTGCTGATATGAATTCGTTTCAAATATTCTATCTGTCAGCAGTGAAGAGAAATAGAAAGTCTAGCTAAATCATGGAGAAGCAATGAATATTAGAGGGAGAGAGAGAGAGAGAGAGGAGAGAGAGAGAGAGAGAGAGAGAGAGAGAGAGAGAGAAGAGAGAGAGAGAGAGAGAGAGAGAGAGAGAGAGAGAGAGAGAAGAGAGGAGAGAGAGAGAGGAGAGAGAGAAAGACAGAGACAGACAGACAGACAGACAGACAGACAGACAGACAGACAGACGACAGACAGACAGACAGACAGACAGACGGATACACAGGCAGATAAACAAACAGAAAGATAGAAATATAGGCAAACACTACAACACATTACAACACATACAATAACATATAACGCAGTACATTACAATACAACACAACACAACACAACACAAAACAAAACAAAACAAAACAAAACAAAACATACACTACACTACACTACACTACACTACACTACACAACACTACACTACACTACACTACACTACACTACACTACACTACACAACACAACACTACACTACACTACACTACACTACACCACACCACACCACACCACACACACCACACCACACCACACCACACCACACTCCACTCCACTCCACTCCACTCCACTCCACTCCGCTCCACTCCACT
>CM060348.1:27429576-27433686 GCA_030674155.1 Stramonita haemastoma
CTTTCCCTTCATCCTCTTCTTTCTCTTCCTTCTCATCCTCTTCGTTTTTTTTATTTCTTCTGTTCCTTGTTCCTTGTAAACGTCTTTGTTGTCTCTTGTTATATCCAATCGTTTTTTTTTTCCCTACCTGTGTTTTTGTTGGGTTTTTTCCCCTTCTTTCTGCATAAATACTATTCATCCTCTCCTCTGCTTGCCTCTGTGTATTTTTAGGTCTCACTTTCTTTCCTTTACATTCTTTCTCTCTCCTCTGCACTATTTTTCTTTTTTTTTTTTTTCATACTTTTTTCTTTATCTATGTTTCTTTCGTTATTCTGTCTGGAAATTTTATGCTTGAGAATTGTCCATAATTATTCTAACATGGCCCTTGTTTCTGTGTTTTTTTGTCTTTCTTTTCATCATTGTATCTTCTGTCATTTTTGTTTACAAAATTCTGGCATTCCTATGATTATAAACAGTGAAAGACTACAATTATTAAAATCCTGCGATTTTTATCCATCCTTTCTGAGCAATACACTTTGGTTCTCTATAAATCATACAATAATTATATATCACAACTTTAATGAAGATTTATCAGAATTTTCATACACATTCTCGCACGCACATATGCCCGTATACATGCACACACGCACGAATACATGCAGGCACACTTTGCATGCACGCATACATGCACACACACCACACACAACACACACACACACACACACACACACACACACACCACACACACACACACACACACACACACACACAAGCAGGGCACTCACACACAAGCAGGCGCGCGCACACACACACACACACACCACACACACACACACACACACACACACACACACACACACACACACACACACACACACACACACACACACACACACACACACACACACAACACACACACACACACACACACACACACACACACACACACACACACACACACACACACACACACACACACACACACACACACACACACAACACACACACACACACACACACCACACACACACACACAACACACACACAACACACACAACACACACACACACACACAACACACCACCACACACAACACACACACACACACACACCACACACACACCCTTCTTTTACCTTTATACCTTTACTGCGCACTACACTGTGTGCGTGTGTGGGTGTGTGTGTGTGTGTTGTGTGTGTGTTGTGTGTGTTGTGTGTGTGTGTTGTGGGGTTGTGTGTGTGTGTGTGTGTGTGTGTGTGTGTGTGTGTGTGTGTTGTGGTGCGTTTGTTGGTGCGTGTGTGCGTGCGTGCTGTGTGTTGTGTCTGTGTGTGGGTGTTGTGTCTGTGTGTCTTGTGTGTTGTCTGTATGTATAATTTGAATGACAAATAAATCTGGAACACCTTGAGTCAGTAAAAGTAGCTTATCTTCCAACGTCAGTTTATTGGTTTAAAAGGGGAAAAAAATCAAATTTTCTTAAACTAATCCACAAGTCACGTTTAACTCAAAAGGGAAATTTATTTCAAAAGCGATTTGTATGTTATGTACTTTTACGTCTTATTTTCTTTCTGTTCAGGGACTTTTTACCTTGTCGCCACACATATCTGAGAGCTTTAACAGTTAATTATAATCCTCAATTGTTTTTGTCAAAACATTTTGTGGCTAAAGATTGTTCTGATAATTATTATATTTCTTTTATCTAAAAAACCACCCCTCCCCCTATCTCCCTTGATAGTAAAACTATCTAAACCCAGACACTTGTTTGAAATAATCCTTTAGGACTTAAGTAGTCCAAGATAGGAAATATTACATTGTTTTTTATTTGAGAATTGGGAGTGTGTGGGATTTGTTATGTATACATTATGGTTGTAGTTGTTGTTTGTATAGACGTTTCCAGTACGCTTGTACTTTTATAAAGGATGTTGAGTTATAAGTATGTTTTGTTGTTTGTTGTTGTTGTTGTTTGTTTTTGTTGTTGTTGTTGTTGTTGTGTTGTATGTTGTTATCGTCTTATTGTTAGTGTTATCATTATTACAGTGATGATGATGTTTGATGATGATGATGGATGATGATGATGATGATGATGATGATGATGATGATGGGGGATGATGAGATGATGATGATGATGATGATGATGATGATGATGTGATGATGGGGAGGAGGAGGAGGGGAGGAGGAGGAGGAGGAGGAGGAGGAGGGGGAGTTAGTAGTTGTAGTAGTAGTAGTAGTAGTAGTAGTAGTAGTAGTAGTAGTAGTAGTGTAGTAGTAGTTAGTAGTAGTAGTAGTAGTAGTAGTAGTAGTAGAAGATACACACTTACATACTTACTTACATACACACATCTATACATCCATCCATCCATCCATACACACATCCATACATACCATGTACTTAACCTCACGCAATCAGTCTTGTATAAGTATGTATATGTAATAGCTTTCCCTGTTTACATATACATTCACTGAATCAGACTCACAACCATACAAAGCATGCAGAAAAGATGAACACAAAAAAACAAACGTAACTTTAGAAATATTATACCCTAGGAAATATTACTTTTTTTAAATTTGAGAATTGGAGGTGTGTGGATTTGTTTATATCTACATTATGGTTGTAACTAACTTACCCTAACTTAACCTAACTTGGTAGTTTCGTGTTTGATTTTTGATGTTGGCTTTTTTTTTATTCCTGTTATTTGAGTGCGTAAGTGCGTGTGTGTGTGTGTGTGTGTGTGTTGTGTGTGTGTGTGTGTGTGTGTGTGTGTGTGTGTGTGTGTGTGTTTTGTGGTGTGGTGGTGTGTGTGTGGTGTGTGTGTATGTGCGCGTGCGTGCGTGCGTACGTGCGTGGTGTTGTGTGGTGCTGTGCGTGTGTGTGTGTTGTGTGGTGTGTGTTGTGTGTGTTGGGCGGGGGGGCGGGGCGGGGGTTAGGGGTGAGATGCATAATACAAGATATATGGATTTAGTTAAGTTTTCTTAGCCTACAGTCGACAGGAAGAGGGCGATTTTCCAAGGCTTACTATGTGTGGCATAAAAAAAGGACGAGGAAAAGCTTAGCAGTGATCCACCTGTCTTGGCACAAGTTTAGAATGAATGCCAGAACACCCCCGCAGGGAAGAAACACACAATAGACAGAGAGAGGAGGGAGGGAGGGGAGAGAGAGAGAGGAGAGAGAGAAGAGAGAGAGAGAGAGAGAGAGAGAGAGAGAGAGAGGAGAGAGAGAGAGAGAGAGAGAGAGGAGAGAGAGAGAGATAGAGAGAGAGAGAGAGATGAGGGAGGAGAGAGGGGAGAGAGAGGAGAGAGGGGAGAGGAGAGAGAGAGAGAGAGAGAGAGGATGAGGAGGAGGAAATGAGAGAGATGAGGGAAGAAGAAGACAGAGACAAGACAGAAAGAGACACGACAGACGACAAACGACAGACAGACAGACAGACAGACAGACAGACAGAAGACAGAGGAGGAAACACACAGCAAACAAACAACAACACACACACACCACACACACACACACCACACACACACACACACACACACAACACACACACATACTAATATAATAAATAGTATATATATATATATAATATAAATATATAATTATATATATATATATATATATTATATATATATATATTCTCGAAAGTTAATTCTCAGCACAATTCTGCTGAGAAACTCTAGGAGTGACTGCCTAAGGCTAACAAAACTTCTTTTCCCCAGTGGTGTAAGTAGAAATCTCTTAAGTCTACATGTATAATGTAGATCTGTGAAAGCTTAGGGAAGATAGGGGGATATGGTGTGTGTTATATGTGTGTGTTGTTTGTGGAGTTGTGTGGTGTGTTGTTTTTTTATTTTTTTATATTGAGGATAATGGATTAAGCATTCATATGTTTTTTTTCATCCAGTCCCCGTGTGTATGCAGTTGTGTAAATATTGTCATATGTTTCCATCTGTGTGGTGTGTGTGTGTGTGTGTGTGTGGTGTTTGTTGTGTGTGTGTGTTGTGTGTGTGTGTGTGTGTGTGTTGTGTGTGTGTGTGTGTGTGTGTGTGTTGTGTGTTTTTTGTGGTGTGTGTGTGTGTGTGGTGTTTTTGTGTGTGTGTGTGTGGTTGGTTGGGGGGCGGGGTTTGGGGGTTTTTGTTTTGTGTGT
>CM060348.1:27433786-27436286 GCA_030674155.1 Stramonita haemastoma
TCCCCTCTTCCTCTCTCTCTCACAAACACACACACAAACACACACACACACACACACACACACACACACACACAAGCCCCCCCCCCCCCCCCTACATATACAAACACAAACACATGATTTTTTTCTTCCCAACTGACTATTGACGCTGTGGTATTTGAATACACTTAAACACAGTCATTGTGTCTTCTATGCTGGTGTAGCGGAGCTGGAAAAAAAAAGAAAAAAAAAAAAAAAACCCTCTTTCTTTTTTGGCCAATCTGATTGATTTTGAGATCAGTTTTTGTGTCTCGATTAGTTCACTCATCCACGTTGCTACAATACGCATCAGTACCAAAGCATATCATTCATTCCCTCCGTCCAAATCAAATGATCGATTTTTTTCTAGCTGTGAAATCCAACTGTCTAAATCAGAAGGGCAGTCAGCATTGCTGACAAAAAGAGCTCTCAACCGTTCTTAACGACAGAAGATTGTTCAACCCTTCTAACAAGTTGAGATCGTTCAACTGTTAAAACAACCTTAGATCGTTCAGCCGGTTTTTTTTTGTTTTTTTTTTCAATGAAGGAGCGTTCAACTGTTCTAACAACTAAAGCCTGTTCAGCCTTTTTTCTTCTTTTTGTTCTTGTTCTTTTTTTGATTTTTTTTATTGTACTACTTGTTTCTTCCTTTTCTTGTTCTTGTTTTTGTTGTTCTTGATTTTTTGTTCTTGTACTACTTGTTCTTCCTTTTCTTGTTCTTCTTGTTTTTCTTGTTCTTGGTTTTTGTTGTTGTTGTTGTTGTTCTTCTTCTTCTTCTCGTTGAGCCGTTTATTTTTCTTGTTTTTCTTCTTCTTTTTGCAATTCATGTTCGCAATTCTCCTTTGCTATTCTTCTTCTTTGCAAGTCTTTGCAGTTCTTTTTCTTCCATGCATTTTTGTTCTCCTTATTTATGTTTGTCGAACGCTTAGACAGTGAAGTAACATAGCAAAATAACATAATTTACACCTTCCCTTCAAATCAAATGTGACAACACCAACAAGCAGGAACCCATTGACAGCTAGGTAAACTGGGAAACTATACCGAAGCCAAGGTGCACAAACAGTCACCCATCCAATTGGTAACCACGCTCAACTCTCTGCTTAACCTTAGCTTGAGGAAAAGCGAGTGCTCTGACCACTGAGCTATCCTGTCCCCTTGTATTGAGCATCAAAGACCAAACTCTGCAGTGTCTCCCGTGACCAAAAACAAATATGTTTATGAGACTGTTATTGCATGGAGGGACACAGGGGGTGATTATTTCAGCTCTGTATAGACTGTTAGTGTCCAGACGTTTATACAGACTCAGAGACTCGTTAATGTGGAACCAGGCGCCAGGGAAGGGGGGGGGGGAGGAGGGGGGAGGAGTGCTAGTGGTAGCAAGACAGGTTTGCATGTTGACATATCGGCTGTAAGGATGCTACTGCACTGTATGTAACTCGTTCTGCAGCCTGAGCTGGCAGTCTGATAGTGTGATCAAGACTGTCTTCGGTCAAAATGCTGCGTGAATTTTGCTTCTGGATGTGGGAAAAGTCAATAGATCTCTGTCTCCCTGTCTGTTTATCTCCCTCTCTCTTCATGTTACAGAACCACCTATGTCATTGTATGTTGTTGCAAATTTGAAAATGTTGACAAACTTTCTAATGAGGCAATTGCCTTTTTTTTAATAAATAATATTCTCTCTCTCTCTCGTGTATCTTTCTCTGTCTCACTCTCTGTATCGGTGGGAACATATGACAATATTTGCAAAACTGCACGCGCTCGGGGACTGGGTGAAAAACAGCAAATAAGTGTTTTATTCCATTATCGTCGATAGAAAAGTATGATGGTACCGAGAGGTAAGGAATATGACAGGTTAGGGAACGAGTGGAACAACAGTTAATAGAAAATGGGCGACAGTAGACTCAGAAAAGACAGTAGCTGGCTGGACATTTTTTTTTTATTTGCCCCTCAGCATGCGAATGGTAGTACAGGTATGATGACAAGGAAAGGACCAGTTCACAGTGAATATTTAAGTAGGAATACAGGCGAAACCACTAACTGAACAATAACTATTGACAAATACAAAGTGTCTCACAATTTACAGGTGTTCGAAAATAGTAACACTACACAGGACAAGATTGCATGGGAAATAATCTAATTAACTCCCCTGTTGCGTTAACTATATATTGATGATTTATTTATTTATTTATGCATTATTTATTATGTATCTATTTTGTTTATTTATGTATTTATTTGTTTTTCAAGTCATTTGTTTATTTATTCATTCGTATATTTGTCTGTTTGCTTATGCATTTGTTTGTTTTATTTTATTTGTTTTATTTATATTTGTTCATTCATTTATTTATTTATTTATTTATTTATTTATTTATTCACTATTTTTTATATCGAGGATAATGGAATAAGCTCTCGTGTGCATTAAAAAAAATCAAGTACCCGTGTGTATGCAGTTATGTAAATTTTGTCATCTGTTCCCAGCCGGCACACA
>CM060348.1:27471286-27473786 GCA_030674155.1 Stramonita haemastoma
GTGCGTGTGTGACAGAGAAAGAGAGAAAAACAGAGACAGAGACAGAGAGACACAGAGACAGAGAGAGACAGAGAAAGACACAGATAGATAGAGAGAAGCAGTAGCACACATACACAAACATGCGCACATACGCACCACACACACACACACAACACACACACACACACACACACACACACACACACATATACCCAAAACATCAGAACACACTACTCATTTCTTATCTACCATCACTTATCAACAGACACGAACAGCGTAACACACCAACCCAACAGCCATGGAAATAAAAGGAAACCTCTGCCTCGTGTGTGTGTTTACTTCACTCCTTAAAAACACTTGGCATCTTCTGTTGTGTCCAGCACGTGTGTTCAAGTCTCTAAGCAGCCTCTGTACCTAAGAGCAGGCGGAAAGGTTTTTACTTTTTTTGTCCTTGAAGGGTAGAGAAAACTATAGATTTAATCTTTCAGAACTAGCGTGACAACAATCAACACTAATGTAGTGACAATCACTGACGACGTAACCACAATCATTACCCACGTAACCACAATCAATACTAAACGTAACTTTGCTATTATCACCAACATCTTTAAAAAAAGGAAAAAAAGTAGTGGAGGAAAAACATCTTCAGAAAAAAATATATGTCGAGTTTTTTGTTTTGCCATCACTGTTACCTTTGGGTAGGTTAACCCAGAAGAAGAAACATAACCACAACAACAATAAAGAAACTTTGGAACAGGGAGGAATAAAAAAAAAGGAAAGAAAAGGTCACAGGGAAGGTTTTATTCAGAAGAAAGTAGGTAGAAAATCTTACATACTGCAGAAGAGACAGTTTACAGAGAGAACAGAGTATCCAGAGTGTTTTGACAGAGAAAATAGAGCATCCATACAGTTTACAGAGAGAACAGTCTATCCAGAGTGTTTTACACCGAGTGCAGAATATCCAGCGTGTTTTACAGAGAGTGCAGAATATCCAGCGTGTTTTGCAGAGAGTGCGGAGTATCGAGTGTTTCAAAGAGAGTGCAGAGTATAGAGTGTTTTACAGAGAGTGCAGAGTATCCAGAGTGTTTTACAGAGAGAACAGAGTATCCAGAGTGTTTTACAGAGAGTGCAGAGTATCCAGTAGGTTTTACAGAGAGAACAGAGTATCCAGGTGTTTTACAGAGAAAACAGAGCATTCAGAGTGTTTTACAGAGAGAACAGAGTATCTAGAGTGTTTACAGAGAAAACAGAGCATTCAGAGTGTTTCAAAGCGAGTGCAGAGTATAGAGTGTTTTACAGAGAGTGCAGAATATCCAGAGTGTTTTGCAGAGAGTGCAAAGTATCCAAGTGTTTTGCAGGGGAGTGCGGAGTATCCAGGTGTGTTTTGCAGAGAGTGCAAAGTATCCAGAGTGTTTTGCAGAGAGTGCGGAGTATCCAGGGTGTTTTACAAAGAGACACATATCCAGAGTGTTTTACAGAGAGTGCAGAGTATGCAGAGTCTTTTAAATAGAGAATAGAGCATCCAGAGTGTTTTACAGAAAGAAAAGAGTATCCACAGTGTTTTACAGCAGAGTACAGAGCATCCAGATTGTTTTACATAGAGTGCAGAGTATCCAGAGTGTTTTACAGAGAGAAAAAAGTGTATACATAGTGTTTTACAGAGAGTACAGAGCATCCAGAGTGTTTTACAGAGAGTGCAGAGTATACAGAGTGTTTTACAGAGAGAGAAAAGAGTATAAAGAAAGTTTTACAGAGAAAGAAAAGAGTATAAAGAGTGTTTTACAGAGAAAGAAAAAGTATAACAGAGTGTTTTACAGAGAGAGAAAAGAGTATAAAGAAAGTTTTACAGAGAGACAAAAGAGTAAAAAATGTTTTACAGAGAAAGAAAAGAGTATAAAGAGTGTTTTACAGAGAGTGCATAGTATCCAGAGTGTTTTTTTCAGAGTAAAACAGAGCATACCGAGTGTTTCACAAAGAGAACAGTGTATACAGCTAGTTTTCAGAACAAACATAGTATCCATGAGTTTTTTCAAAGAGAACAAAGCGTACAGATAGCTTACAAAGTATCTACTGAGAGAACATAGTATCCATGTAGTTTTTTCAAAGAGAACAAAGCGTACAAATAGCTTACAAGTATCTACTGAGAGAACATAGTATCCATGTAGTTTTTTCAAAGAGAACAAAGCGTACAGATAGCTTACAGAGTATCCAGAGTGTTTACTAGAGAGAACATAGTATCCATGTAGTTTTTTCAAAGAGAACAAAGCGCACAGATAGCTTACAGAGTATCCAGAGTGTTCACAGAGAAAAAAAGTATCCACGAAAAACACAGAAAGCACTGTGCATCCAGAAACTTTACAGAGAGAAAAGAGTACTTTACACAGAGAAAAGAGTATCCATATAGATTGTTGATTTTTGTTTTTAACTGGGAGTATCCAGGTAGCTTACAAAAAGAACACAGGTGTCCAGAATTGTCTTTGACCTGACGTAACAGTTTACTACAATCCACTGTGTCAAGATA
>CM060348.1:27476286-27478224 GCA_030674155.1 Stramonita haemastoma
TCCAAACTGCAGCACACAATCAGGTACGTGCGAGGTGAGTTAACGCCCAAGTTGCTGTAGACTTGATTTTATTGAACTTAAAAACCAATCGAAATGACTGCATAGTGATAGATTAGGTCTGTGATAACAGTACCTCCCTACACTGTATCTGACACATGTGGTGGATATAGACTGCTAACATGGAGAATAATTATGTTACCTCTGCTTACGAACCAGAATACAAACCATCGCCCATGGGATGCCAGGGGCTCGTCATTATAAATAGTATCCCTACCTTCTGGAAATTTTACGCTAGGAATGTCTTCTTTCCTATCCTTCTGTTTGTTTCCGCCTTGGTCCTTTTCTTTCTTGTTTTCTCTGTCTTGTCTGTTTTCTGCCTTCTGTGTCCATTCTGGGTTGTTTTTTTTCTCTCCAGAAAGACTTCAAAGATAAAAAGCAAATTCTCTTCCATACTGATGAAGACGGCCGCGCTGGTCCTGACGTATTAGGTGCGTAATGGGCAACGCACTTTCTATCAAATCACAGACAGCAACATTCAACAGCGGAGAAGAAGATTGACAGACCAGATGTTTCTGAGAGGGAGAAGTATTTCGATTCATTTTACGTCTTTTCACTAAATGTGATATTAGACATTAAAAAAACAACATTAAAGTGTGTGAGTGTGAGTATGTGGGAAGGGGGTCGGGGGTAGGAGGAGGAGTTTTGGAAGTTGGGAAGTGGGTTAATTGACTAATTCTACACGGAACAGTTAAGAAAAAAACAACACCACAAATGTAAATAATTCTTCAATACAGAATAGTAAAAGTTTCAAATTGTAAACAGAATCTAACTGCGTGAACAATAAAACTATTTAAAACCATAACCAACAAGAGAAAAATCTAATCAACAGAGGGAAATGTTTTTTATGTCCGTAATAATCATAATAGAGAGACAAGTGAAGGGCAAGTAGTGTGTTGATTGTAGCTAAGTATGTGTCTGAATCCAAACAATCTGAGGAGAAACAGTCCCGTGTTTCATCATTTTTGTCTAACTCTTATGTTTCTGAATTATTTAGTTGTTGTGAGTATTCAAAGAAAAGAAGAAGAAGAAGAAGAAGAAGAAGAAGAAGAAGAAGAAGAAGAAGAAGAAGAAGAAGAAGAGAAGAAGAAGAAAAGAAGAAGAAGAAGAAGAAGAAGAAGAAGAAGAAGAAGAAGAAGAAGGAGAAGGAGAAGAAGAAGAAGAACAAGAAGACAACCATAAGGATTTTCTTCCTATTCCCTTCCCCAAAGTGGTTCTTTTGCATGATTTTGGGTGGCAACAATGCTTAATGCCTGATTGTTCAAGGAAGAAAGCATTCAAAGGCTACTTTCTCTTTTGGAAATAGATAGGATTTTACAAACAAGTGAAAAAATGTTGTTTTGCTTTTTGTTTGCTTCTTTTGCTTTTGTTGTGATTTGTTAAAAAAAATATTTAAGTTTCAAGCCACACTGTTTTTCACCACCACCCCATAACCCCAAACTATACACAATTGTTGCCAATTTACCCCCACATCAGATCCATTGTCAACACTCTCTCCAACCTGCACGTGCTTGCCTATCTCTCAGGCGCTTTGTCTGAACAAAGATAAACAGAAACAGAAATAGAAAAGGAAATGGAAAAGAAAGGCAAGTTCAAAGAAGGATGTACACACACACACACTTTAGGGAAATAAAATCTGCTGGCAGATGAAGTAGGTTAGCCACCAATAGAGGGAATTGTATTCAACATGGTGTAAACACCTCCACTATCTTCATCTTGTCCTTGTACTTACATTTGTTTTATTCCCCTATGGGGATGCTGAGGTCTTGATGAGGTCTTGATAATATGAATAGCATCCCCACCATCTGGAAATTGTGTTCTAGCAGCTTCTCCTTTTCTATCCCTCTCTTTCTTTTTGGCCTTGTTCAATTTTTGTCTCTG
>CM060348.1:27502686-27507686 GCA_030674155.1 Stramonita haemastoma
TGTGTGTGTGTGTGTCAGACAGGCCGATAAAGACAAACAAACAGACACAAAGAGAGAAAAACAACAAGTAAAAACTAAAGCCGATCTAACGACAAGCACTCTACTACATCAGTCAATTGCAAACCCACGCGATGAAAAAAGAAAATCACATCTTTCGAAGAAATCTTTCCCAAAGAAGCTAAATAGTCTGACATACCAATAGATAGACTAGCAGACTGGCAGAGAAACGGGTAGACAAATAGATTGCAAAAAGGAGAGCAGTTAGACAGACAGAGAGGCAGATAAACAAATGGATAGCAGGACAACTGAAAAAAAACAACAACAACAACAGGCCGGTAACAAGTGGACAGACAGAAAGATGGACAGAGAGACAGAAAATATGGACAGGAAGATGGACAGAAAGATAGACAGGGGGACAGAAACGTATACAGAGGGACAGAAAGATAAACAGATTGACAGAAAGATCAAGAGTCATACAGGTAGATAGACAGATGGGCAGAAAGGTGGACAGAAAAATAAACAGGGGAACAGAAAGATGGAAAGAGAGATAGAACGATAGAAGATGGACAGAAAGATAGACGATAGATGAACAGAAAGATAGAGGGACAGATAGATAGACGAACAAAAAGCTAGATGAAACGAAAGATAGAGGAACAGAAAGATAGAGGAACAGAAAGATAGAAGAGGGACAGAATGATAGAGGGACGATAGATAGAGGAACAGAAAGATAGAGGAACAGAAATATGGGAGGATTAGAAAGATAGAGGAACAGACAGATGGAAAGAGGGATAGAATTGATAGACAAAAGATGGACAGAAAGATAGACAGATAGACAGATGGACAGATAGACAGATGGACAGAAAGATAGATGAACAGATAGATGGACAGACAGATGGACAGAGGAACAGAAAAAGATGGACAGAAAAGGGATACAAAGATGGACAGAAGAACAGAAAGAGGGACAGATTGACCGAAAAAGAGATTAGTGACAGAAACATAGAAAGAGGGATAGAAAGATGGACAGAATGATAGACAAAAAGATGGACAGAAAGATGGACAGAGGAACAGAAAGATGGACAGAGGAACAGAAAGATGGACAGAGGAACAGAAAGAGAGACAAGGGCAAAGAAGAAGAAAGAGGGACAGAAAGATTGACGGAGAAAATGAACAGAGGGACAGAAAGATGGACAGAAAGATAGACAGAAAGATAGACAGAAGAAACCGAAACAGCCATCAATCAACCCACGCCCCCCGTGGCTCAGACAAATTGGCAGTGCTTCGACAGCTGGCTGGTGACCGCTGATCCCTCATTTCATTTTGCAGCGCGCGCTCACGTGCCGCTCTCTGATTGGCAGGTGGGAGGGTAGGTGTGTCAGTGACGACAGCAAGCCACGTGATTAGCCACGTGACTATCATGGTCTCTCTCTCTCTCTCTCTCTCTCTTCTCTCTCTCTCTCTCTCTGCTAAACCCCCCTGTCAGCAACGACCACCCCCCCTAACCTCCTCTTCGACCCCTTTCTGTCTGCCTGGCCCCTGTCAATGAATGTGCTGTTTGTCTGTCTGCCTACGTGGAATCTATGCGTCTGTTTGTCTGGGGCAGTCGGGTCTAAAATATAGTACATACCTCTTTTCAGCCCCCTCTTTCCCCTTCCTCACCCCTCTTCCACCTTTTTTTTCCAAATAAATACCGGAAGATTGATTTGACATATCTCATCAATGGTGCTTGTCAGTGCTTTTTTTAAAATGTTTTATGTATATCACTTAATAATCCTACTCTGGAACCAAAATCACTTCGCAACTAAATATTATCAAACCCACTGTTGAGTTACTTTTTGTGTGTGTATATATCTTAGAATATAAACAATAATTGAGTAACGAAATGTTAATTTTATTGTGCTTCTCAGCTAGAGCTTCCAAGGCTCACCTGTGTGTGGCATTTTTCTGCTTTATGTTAGATGGTCAGAATGAAGATCTGGATGATTTAAAACGCGCTTTTAAAGCTAAAAAGACACGAAATTATGCCTAATTCCTTTAGTACAAGGCAGACGAAAGCTTACATTGTTTTTTAATAATTCGAATTCCCATCATTCATCAACTTAGCCCCCATCTGCTAAATTGGCTCGAAGCAGAAATGTGGTTAGGTGCAAAATGACTCTTATTTCAATGGAGTATCACAAATAATGATGATCATCATAATTATCATAACTTTATTTCACTGAATCCAAAACCTGACCTTCCCCCCTCTTTCCTCTCCACCTGCCAAAATAGCTTCAAGCAGAAAAGTGGGTCAGGTGTATTGCAACTCATTTGGCTATGGAGGGTCAGAAATGGTTACGGTCATCACAACCTTCCTGCAATGACCTTCCCCCATGACCTCTTGACCACTGAAAAGTTTGAAAGGAACTCAGGTGTGCAAATAAGGAAGCGACAGGTACGAAGCCTGAGGTCACCATGAGACAGCCAGCTGGGGCAATTGTATCAGAGATCATTAACATTAATTTTCTGTCATTGCATGGTGAAACGTTGTCAGCGATAAATTTATATTAACGATCATGCCAATTTAGCATGTGCCTAATGTAAATGCTGATACACTGATGGAGTCCTCAACTGGAGTGATAAATTAAAAATTTAATTTATTAGTCCTTTTCTTTCTTTCTTACTTTCTTTTCTTTTTCTTTCTTTCTTTCTTTTTTTCTTTCTTTCTTTCTTTCTTTCTTTCTTTTTTCTTCTTTTTCTTTCTTTTTGTTTCGTTTTTTTTTCTTTCTTTTCTTTTCTTTCTTTTTTCTTTCTTTTCTTTCTTTCTTTTTTCTTTTTCTTTCTTCTTTTTCTTTCTTTCTTCTTTCTTTCTTTCTTTCTTTCTTTCTTTCTTTCTTTCTTTCTTTCTTTCTTTCTTTCTTTCTTTCTTTCTTTCTTTTTTCTCTTTCTTTCTTTCTTTCTTTCTTTTCTTTTGCTTTGAGGATAGTGCACTAAGCAATCATGTTTTTTTTTAAAATCTAGTCCCCGTGTGTATGCAGTTTTGTCAGCTTTGTCATTCGTTCCCACCAGCACACGATGCCTACATTATGCTGAAAGCAGTGATGGTCACTATGACACAATCACAATGGCTAACACTCACAAACAATAGAATATTGCACCTTCTCCTATCCATAAACTACGACCCTACCACCATTACAGGTTATGGGACAATTTTACTTTTCTTTTAGTCCACAAAATTCATATAAATTAAAAAAAGTCTTTTTTTTTTTTTTTATATCGATTCTATACGATTTAGAACCAGAACCTCGTTAGACATACTAGTACTCGTCTGACAAAGCCAATAAGCTTGGAACAGATATAAAAAAACAAACAACACAAACACACACAACGAAGGAAGAATACAACCCAAATAATCTCTTTATATTATCGACTCTATATATGTATTGCGAACCCAAACCCTGTTAGAGACACTTTTTCTGACTAAGCCAATAAGCTTAGAAGAAAAGAAACAACCAAAGACACAACTGAGGTGAAAACAGCTCGCCAAAATCCCACTGACTGGTTTATTTGCTGTCAATTCGAAACAAAAAAACAACAACAACCACAAAACCCTTGTAATTGGTTTTAATTCTGAGATTGTTTTGTGCCCAACTCTGAGCCCTGGGATTAGTGCTAAGGCTTTTAGCATGCTAAAATAGAAAACGAAGCGAGCCCATATAGTCAGCATCGTGTCCATCTTTCTATTAATCCGTTTATTTCTGAATGGATGCAACTGTGGTTTGTGTCTGTTTCTGTCTATGAAATCTACACCACCTCTCTTACTCCCCCCCCCCACCCCCACCCCCCAGTAATTTTGTTTTTACCCTGTATACATTATCTAAGATATAAAAAAAAAACAGCTCAAGACAGAAAGTTATTCTTGGACAGTTACAACTGTTGTGAAAGTTCAAAAGAATCAGGAGTGATAAAAACAATGAAAGTAGAGTTTAGTGTGTGTGTGTGGTGTGTGTGTGTGTGTGTGTGTGTGTTGTGTGTTGTGTGTGTGTGTGTGTGTGTGTGTGTGTGTGTGTGTGTGTGTTTATTTTTTTTAATTAAAAAAAAAATTCTTTTATATCGAGGATAACAGAATAAGCAATCATGTGCTTTTTTTCATCCGGTCCCCGTGTGCATGCAGTTTTGTAATATTGTCATCTGTTCCCACCGGCACACGATGGCCTACTCTTACGAAAAGCGGAACAGGATTTAACGTGTGTGCAAGATGTTCTGCGTGCGTTCGCACACGGGGCCTCAGTTTAAAGTCTCATCCGAAGGACTAAAGTTTAAAGTGTGTGTGTGTTTGTGTGTGTGTGTGTGTGTGTGTTGTGTGTGTGGTGTGTGTGTGTGTGTGTTGTGTGTGTGTGTGTGTGTGTGTATTTTCTGTATTTCTTTGTTTATTTATCTTTTATTATTTATGGATTCATTTATCAATTCTTTTATGTATCCTTTTATTTCGAGGTGAATGGAATAAGCATTTTTTTTTACAACCATCCTCCATGTGTATGCAGTTTTGTAAATTTTGTCATCCTTTCCACCGGTACACAATGGCCTACTCTTCCGAAAAAGCGAGGCGGGGTTTAACGGGTGCGGAAGATGTTCTGCGTGCTTTTACACACGTGACCTTGGTTTATTGTTTCATCCGGGGACTTTTGGGGGTAGTGGAGTCGGCACTGATGTTAACTCTAAAGAAAAAATCATTTTTGAATAACATTTTAACCCGGGTCAGCAGATCACGAGTGCAATGTTGTTGTTTGTTTTTATTTTTTAAAGATACATTTATCTATCTATTTGTTCATTTTTTTGCATAGAGGATAATGGATTAATCCCCATGTGCTTTTTTTTTACATCCAGTCCCAGTGTGTATGCAGTATGTAAATGTTGTCATCTGTTCCCACCGGCCTAATGTCTGTATGTGTATGTGTGTGTCAATCAATCAATCAATCAATCAAATTTTTATTTCCAGATGGTACATGTTGTGTGTGTGTTGT
>CM060348.1:27530186-27532686 GCA_030674155.1 Stramonita haemastoma
AATGGGTTTTAGATTGGATGTGGATGTAGTTGTTGAGACACACTGTTGTCTGTTTTTAAGATAAGAAGCGAGTAGTTCTAGACTATTTGATGATAGATTGTACAGGTCTAGCTTTCTGATGAGAAGTGTGTGTGGTCAATTGTATCAAATGCTTTTTTGAAATCTACAAATAATACTCCACAAAATTTGTTTTCATTAATGTTTGATAGCCAATTGTCTATGAGACTAGTCAGTGCAGTATGACATGAGTGGTTTTGTCTGAATCCTGATTGATTAGGGTGAAGTAAGTCGTTACTGTCTATATGACGGACTAAGTGTTTATTTATATGTTTTTCCAGGGGTTTTGAAAGGAGGGATATAATAGAGATTGGCCTATAATTTGAGGGATCTGAAGTGTCACCAGATTTGTGGATGGGGATTACTTTAGCAGTTTTGAGGGCATTGGGGAAATAGTTCTTTTCAAGACATTGGTTATATATATATGTTAGGGTGTCTGTGATAACTGGAGCTGACAGTTTCAGAATTCTGCTGTCTATTCCATCGAGACCTTGTGTCCTTGATTCTTTGAGGTGAATTAGGTAATTATAGACCTCAAAAACTGAAATGAATGGTATGTGAAGTTTTGACGGAATATGCTTGTCTTGGCAGTATTGTCTTAATGTGTTGAGGTTATTGGATTTTGAATCATCATTGTTAACAACGTTAGTAGAGACATTTATGAAGTGATTGTTGAGTTGTTCAGCAGTAACATCTTTGATTACATTTGATTTGGAAGATGATTGTTTATTTGTTATTTGATTTATGGCCCTCCAAATAATTTTTGAGTTTTGTTTGGAAGACAGTAAATCTTGGAAATATTTCTTTTTTTCTTGACGTTTCTGTGAGTTTATGGCATTTCGTAATCTTTTTGACTCTTCATGATATTTATGTTTTTTTTAATAAATCTCTAAGATAGCATGCTTCTTCTAGTTCTTTTGTAATCCAAGGCGGTTTTGGGGACATGTTTGACCCTCATGGTTTTAAGTGGAGCATGTTTGTTGTAGATTTCAGTGAAGGTTTTTATCCAGAATTCAATGGCCCTGTCTGGATCAGTAATGTTTAATGTTTCTGAGAGCATAGAGTTACTTAGATCGAGAAGGAAAAGCTGTTCATTAAATTTTGCAAAAGAACGATATGTTATGGTTTTTATGTCCAGGTTTGGGAATTTTTGCTCCTTTTTTTGACCATGTAGTACAGACTGGGTAGTGATCGCTGCAGTTATAGACAGGGACACATGTTTCTATGATGTTTTTGGGATTTGATACGTAGATGTGATCAATTATTGTGCTTGAATTTGGTGTGACTCTTGTGGGTAAACTGACTAGTTGGTGAAGGTTGAATGAATTAGTAATTTGCGTCCATATATTATTTACTTTTGTTAGATCAATATTAAAATCACCTAGTAGTATTACTTCCCTGGATTCTAATAGAACTACATTCATCATTTCGTCAAACTTGTCTATCCAATTTTTTCTTTCTGCTGGATTCCTATAGCAGAATCCCATTGCAATAGGTGGTGAACCTTTCATGGAGATTTCAAACCAGACAGATTCTACATCACAATGTTCAAGATGAATGAGACGCTTGAATGTTATAGATTCACTAATATATATGATGATTCCTGTTTCTTTTTGCCTTTGTGGATCCTTTCGTATGATTTTATATCCTGGGATATATAAATCAGTGTCTACTATGTGCTTCGAGAGTCTTGATTCAGATAGCCCTAGTATGTGAAATGGTTTGCCATGGTTTCTAATAAGTGTTGATATGTCTTCAATTTTATTGACTGCATGATTTATATTTAAGTGGCAAATTCGTAGGCCTTCCTTAGAGGGCCACGTGTTGTGTCTTGAATGCATCAATTGTGTTGGTTTTTGCTGGAGATGTGATAATGTGTCCTAAGACAGGAAAAGGTGAAAATCAATTAGAGATGAATAGGAATAAAGGGTAGTGGGCACTCAATAGGGGTAAGGATGAAAGACTGATTTTAGTTGCTCGATGTGATAATGTGTGTAAAAACTGGAAAAGGTGACAATCAATGGGGGATAATTAGGAATAAAGGGGAGTGGGTACTCAATAGGGGGAAGGATGAAACGTAAGAAAGGAAGGGGAAAAAAAGAAAAAAAAGACTGCTTTCAAGTTGCTCAAAAAAATACACATACAGTGTACAGAGATATAGATCTATAACCCAATCCAACCAACAACAATGTAATGTAGCAACAGGAAAGGTGAAAAATCTATTTTATATGGAATAAAGGGGATGGGAGTGGGGCACTCAATTAGGGGTATGATGTAATGTAAGAAAGAAAAAAAAAATTCAATAGTTACTCAAAGACACACAGACACAATCAAACTAGCAACAATATAAAATGGCCAATATAAGAGACGAAAATAAACAAAACAAAACAAAAACAAAAAGAAAATGTATATGAGCTGTGGGTGGTCCAATAATACCCACACT
>CM060348.1:27557677-27572677 GCA_030674155.1 Stramonita haemastoma
ATCTATCTATCTATCTATCTATCTATCTATCTATCTATCTATCTATCTATCTATCTATCTATCTATCTATCTATCTATCTTCTATCTATCTATTCTATATATCTGTCTGTCTGTCTGTCTGTCTGTCTGTCTGTCTGTCTGTCTGTCTGTCTGTCTATCTATCTATCTATCTATCTATCTATCTATCTATCTATCTATCTAATTGTCTATCTAATTATCTATCTATCTATCTATCTATCTATCTATCTATCTATCTATCTATCTATATATCTGTCTGTCTGTCTGTCTGTCTGTCTGTCTGTCTGTCTGTCTGTCTGTCTATCTATCTATCTATCTATCTATCTATCTATCTATATTTATCTATTATATTTATCTATCTATCTATCTATCTATCTATCTATCTATCTATCTATCTTTCCATCCATCCATCTCCCTATCTATCTCTCTATCTATTTGTTCTCCCAATCTATACCTTAGTCTGGCGACCGTCGTAGCACTCCTGAAGGCTTGACAACCAGTTCTCTCCGTTCCTCTCTCTATTCTATATACTAGAAGACGTTAATTCACATAAATTACCTGGACTCAATATTATAAATAAATTATCATGTTCAAGTCATACACTTGCTTTGTCCGGGATAATAGCCGCAAAAAGGTATTTCTTTTCAATAGAATAAACCATTTTCTTGATCCACATGCATATATCATAGACTATGCTTATATGCACAGAATATCCAACCAGATATTGACTTCTCTTCAACATGCTGGTATTTGGTTTGTGTATCTTTTGATCGTTCCTGGGCTAGAGCTCTGAGGTTCACTATTGGTGAGATTTGTTTTTGTGTACGCGGTCGTTTTCTATCTTACTATTTAGGTAGCCACATTCCAAATTCGGGAACTGGCTTGTATGAATCGATTGAAACCTTTGGAAAGTTTACACAGATGTTCACTTAAACTAATCCCAACCATAATACAGATGTGCTTTCCAGTTTATTCTAACAACAACATTCACCATACAAGTGGATGTCTGTTTCCTCTTCTCCTCAAGATAAAGAGGTGAAGGTAACGATGTTTCCATAACCTGTGCAGTCGTTAGGGAGTGAGATGTCAGAGACCTCAGCGTCTCCAGGGGCCAGCATCTTGAAGACAGCGCCCATCTCCTCTCCCTCGCTGCTTTACGTTCCCTGACCCTAAAGAGGGCAGGTACCCATTTACAGCTAGCTGGAAGAACTGTACAGAAAACAATGTGTGCAAACAGTCACCCATCCACATGGTAACCACGCTCAATGCTGCTAAGCCTTAGCTTGGGGAAAAGCGAATGCTCTGACGACTGAGATATCCCGTCCCCTACTCAAGATACAATGGCTAAAAACCCTTTCAGCTGGGGTTGCTGTTGTTGTTGTTGTTGTTGTTGTTGTGCGTTCCCCAGCTTAACATACTGGGGGTCACCCAGAATGTGCACTCTGACTCACTCATCCCACCTGGGAATCACTGTGAGATTGAAATTGCACAGTGAATGAGAAGTGTACGTGTATGACTGTTTTCAAGTACCGCGCCGGCCATATAGGCAGCCATACTCCGACTTCGGAGGATATTCTTTTCCTTAAAAATGAGAGTGCAGGTTATTATATTAAAAGTTTGTATCAGTTTTCTACAGTGTTCTGCACTGTTGCCAAGGAAACAATTGAATATGGCCGCCAAAACTAAATCTTTCATACTCCTAAAACATGTTAATCCATAACAAGTAGAAGTAGCCTGTTTCTACAGACATGTTTTACCAGAGAAGAGGGAAGAAGAGCGCAGGTTGTTATGTGAAGAGCTTTGTCATGGCTGAAGGCAATCTCAAACATAATACTTTAGAACATAACAACAGTGTTTAGTGTAGGTCTTGGCAATCAAGCTGACACCAATAACTGACACAGCTTGTGACCTGGAACAAGCTGTGATAATTAATGTCCTTTACGTTGCTACTTCCAATCGTCAGTGGATCGGTAGTCTAGATGTAACGCACCTGTCTAGAAAGCGAAAAGTCCGGGTCGGGGTGTGCGGTGGTTCGAATCCTGTTTGGGCCCAAAACTTTTCCCCCATCCATTACATCCTGAGTGGTGTTCTGGGTGCTAGTCTTTTAGATGAGGAGATCAGCCGAGGTCCTGTGTGCTACACATCATTATTTAGCGCGTGTAAAAGAACCAACGGCAACAAGAGGGTTGTCGCTGGCAAAATTCTGTAAATAAAAGTCACTCTGAAAGGGAAACAAATACAGTTGCAGACAGGAAAAAGAGAAAAAAATAATGGGTGGTGCTGCACTTGTGGCGACGCTATCCCCAGGGAGAGCAGCCCGAAATTCACGCAGAAAAATCTGCTGTAACATAAGGCTAAAGGGGTATAAAATAAAATGAATAAAACAAAAACAACTACACAAGTCTGTTGTCGATGATGCCTCTCCCAGCTATTGTCTGAACATGAGAAAGAACATGACGTCCCTTCAGACAGCTCTCTTCTCTCTCTCTCTCTCTCTCTCTCTTCTCTCTCTCTCTCTCTCTCTCTCTCTCTCTCTCTCTCTCTCTCTCTCTCTCTCTCTCTCTCTCTCTCTCTCTCTCTCTCTCTCTCTCTCTCTCTCTCTCTCTCTCTCTCTCTCCTCTCTCTCTCTCTAGGTCAAATATCCACCATCAAGTTTACGGACCAGTTCATTTGCGGTAGCAAGTTCAACTGGTTTTGTTTTGTTTTGTTCTGTTCTGTTTTCCTGGCCCTCAAGAAGCTTCAATTAATTTAGCTATCATGGTTGAATAGTAGAAGTGTATATTCAACACAAAGATGCCAATCTCTGCAGAAGCCTACCGTCAAAACATAGGGACATTTCAAGCAACGTTTATCAAGTTGATGGAGAAAAAATGCGGCCGTGCACCGAAAATTCGTAAGTACTCCCCTTTCTGCCATTGGGACTGCTATACAGACATGAGTTACCGCCTTGTGGTCAGCACCTTTTGCTGTCTGATGTTCCTGCTGTCAGGAAAATGCTGCCTTCTTCTCTCCCAGTCAGCATGGATTTCCGATCTTTTACAGCATTTTGCGGAAAGTCTGACACCAGTCCAATCCCACAGCTCTGATTCTTGGTGTTGCAATGCAAGTCTTTTCTGTCACACATCATCAAGGTTCACAGACACTGATCCCTGTCTACTGTTTCACACTACAGGCGGCACCAGTACTTTACTGACCGCATGCAGCAACCCGCCCTCCTCCTTGTTTCTGATCCTGTGCGGAGACATTGAGCAAAACCCAGGACCACAATACAGCAACAATCAAATGGAAACCATGTGGTGGTACTTATGTGACACCATGGAAAAAGTCAGTGCCAACGAAAATCATCTGAGCAACATGCTGACAGAACAACACAGGATGAGGCAGCGAGAAAAAATGCTCACTTCTGACATCGCCTTTCTCAAAGATGAAATTGACCGACTAGAAAAAATCATTCGGAAGGACAATCTCAAGTTTTACGGTGTCCCAGAATCTAAAGAAGAAACTGAAGAAGACAGCGTACAGAAAGTGATTGAAATAATCAATGACATTTGTAGCCCCAACGTACCATTTTCTTCAGTGGACATACGACATGCACACAGGGTCAAGACTGGTGCTAACCGAAATGAACCCCGACCAATAGTTGTCACCTTCTCGCAATGGAAAGACAAACTGGCTTTGTTGAGGCTCAGGAATGTGCGTGACAGTCTGAGAAGGGCAGGGTACAGGGTTTCTCATGACCTGACAAGAAGGCAGACTGCACAACTGGCAGAAGTACGACGTGAAGGAAAAAGAGGATACTTTCTGAACGGCAAACTTGTTGTCAGAGAATCGCAGAATGCTCAGCATGGCGCTCAATACTTCCATGGAACAGATGAAAACAACAAAATGCGATACGAAGATGAGGACAACACACCCCGTTATGGAAAGAGACAGCGTAACGGCGACAAGCATGGGACATCTTTCCAGCGGCAGATTTACGGAAAAGAAAAGCACATGGCCAGCAATGTCAATGACCTTGATGACAAGTGGTACCGGCACAGCACACCAGACCAAAGACACTCCTCCTTTGCCAAGGAAGAGTCAGTCCAACCTGCAGGAGACGCTCACGATGCCAGGGGTGCAGCTGACCACGCCCACTTCACTGTCCCAGGGGATACATCCCGTGGAAACAAAGCAGCACACAACGAATCCAGACGTCCTACCAGAACTGCTGTAAACCCAGATTACTCTCTCATTACTCTGGACAGCACAGGGAATCTGGGAGAAACCTCAAACACCCCAGTTACCATGCATACACAAAATAATGTCAGCAGTGGTCCATGTTCCAACAACGTCAATATAGACAAGCACACACAGCAGGTTCAATGTGAAATCCACAAAAGGAGTGAGGGTACATTACCAACCCCTGTTACTCTCCTCTTTGAAACATCAACCGGAAAACAAGCTGTGTGTGCTGCACTTCCAGACAATGACATTACCATTTTGTCTGGTGAAAAAGGAAATGTCACCTCATCCAAAACGAACACTGGCACTACAGACAAGAATAACCAGAAGCCTAACAACCAAACCCCACCCTCTACCTGTGCAGGGAACACCACGAACACTCCTGGGAATCAGCAAGAGAAGGTAGTCCCTAAACAGAGCACTCAGTGCAGGTACCCGCCATCAAGAACGGAAAGAAGGTGCCCTTCCACTGGAGCAGGTCAAACCCAGCAAGACAGCAAGTCACCACAGCATGATGTTTCCCCTGATCCTCATCTTGCTGCTCCAGTCACTCCGAAGGTGGTCCCAGGAGAGCTGCTGTACAGCGAGGCAGTAACTGCTTCCCCCGATGCTGCACCAAGACGTGTGACTCCAACACGAGGTGACCAGTCCAGAGCCAGCCAGGATTCCAGAAAGTCTTCATCCATGCCTTCCAGACCGACCAGGCAGAAACAGCAGCTGAAAACAGGAGCAAATAGTTCACTCCACACCTGGGTAACCAAACAACCCCGCAACACCAGAACAACCAGGAGCCAACCAATGACTACAAGACTAGCAAATAAAAAGAAAGGGGGTGTCAGAAAATAGGGACTCGGCCAAAGCCCAGACATGACCGGAAACATTTCTCCCTCAGTTGGGACGGTCTCGATCTCATTCCTTTCCTATAACGTATGTGGTATTATGTCCAAGTTAAGTGACCCTGATTTTCTGTCATATATTACTAAATTTGATTTTGCTTGTTTTCTTGAAACATTCACAGCACAAAACATATTCATGGATATATTTAAAAACTTTACGCAGTATTGTAGTCCTGCAGTTCAGCTATCCAGAATGGGCCGAAAATCTGGTGGTGTTATTTTACTTGTCAGAAAGGAACTGGATTCTTTGGTAACCAAAATGGAATGTGAGGTTCAAAATGCTATTGTGCTGAAGATATCTAAGCAACTTTTTAAGTCAGAGACAGATATTTTCTTGATCTGTACCTACGTAGCTCCAGTGCAGTCACCTTTGTATGCATTGTCACACTTTGAAAACGGTATTTCAGCTATTGAGTCTTGTATGTTAGACATTACAGAAAGATATGGAGATGTCCCTTTTATTGTTTGCGGTGACTTTAATGCCCGCACAGGTAACTCCCAACCCTTCTGGTAAATGATGTTAACTATTACACAGAAACCCATAAAGAAACATGTTTGTGGAAACAGGTACAAGAAACTCACAAGACAAGGAACAAAATCATTATGGCCACCTGCTTCTTGAGCTGGGTGCAGAGCTTGACTTGTTTCTTGTCAACGGAACAACAAATGGAGATAAAGTCGATAACTTTACATTTATTTCTAGCTCTGGCTGCAGTGTTATAGACTATTTTGCCATCTCAAGATCCCATATTCATTTGGTAAAAGACATGTTCGTAGATGAAAGAATAGAGTCTCAACACATGCCAATAGTTCTAACACTAACAGGCAGCTGCCTTAAAAAAGAATCCGAAGAAAGTTCTCATATTGTTCAAAAACTTATCTGGAACCCCCAATATTCTAACACATTTCAGAGTAATTTATTGAAAACGGATTTCACAACTGAAATTGAGAAAGCAACAGAAATAATAAATGAAAATGTAAATCGTTCTGTTGCTGTATTTAATGAGGCGTTAAGGCAAGCATCAGAATGCATGCTGAAGCAACTAAAATTTGGTCGTAACAGATCAAAGCAAACATGGTTTGACAGAGAATGCAAAAATACCAAATTTACCGTAAGGAGAGCACTTAGAACTATGAGAAAAGAAAGGAAAAAAGAAAATATTGACAAGTATGTAGAATTGAAAAGGGGATATATTTCCCTGCTCAAAGTAAAGGCATATGAGTACAAAACTGGCATAAAAAATAAGTTAATAAATGCTACAAAAGACCCTAAGTCTTTCTGGTCTACTTTGAGAGCTATCAGTGGTAGGTGTAGACGTAATTTAGGAAATGTACCAAAAGACTGCTGGCAGAGCCATTTTATTAATGTTTTCGAGGCAACACTACATCCCCCAAAGCCAAGTTTCAATTATAGTGAAGAGGCTAATACTGATCCAGATACCAGGGAGTTAAATTCAGCGATAACAAAGGAAGAAATTTATGATTCAATCCGTCATTTAAAACCAAAGAAGGCAGGTGGTCCAGATGGACTAATCCCTGAAGTGTTCATTAACTCGGCTCACTTGATTTTACCATACTTAGAAAACCTCTTCAATTACATATTTTCATCAGGGGAATATCCAGATTCTTGGACAGAGGCAATCATACAACCCCTCTATAAACGCGGGAATCCCAATGACCCCAGCAACTACAGAGGAATATCTCTCTTAAATAGTTGCAGTAAGCTATATAGCTACATCCTTAATAAACGACTGGCTAAATGGATAGAGGAGAAAGGAATTATTGGAGAAGAACAAGCTGGGTTTAGAACAGACCACAGTACCGTTGATCATGTTTTCACACTATTTGCTGTGATTAAAAAGCATTTGGCATCCAATAAGAAATTATACGTAGCTTTTATTGATTTTAAAAAAGCCTTCGACCTTATTTCTCATAGTACTCTGTGGCCAATAATGATTAAAAATGGAATTTCTGGCAAAATGTTAAGAGCAATGCAAAGCATGTATAAGGTAGTAAAAGCAAGTGTAAGATGTAATGGTGGTCTAGGTTTAACAGATTTCTTTTTCTGCAGGAAAGGTCTAAAGCAAGGAGAAATTACAAGCCCATTATTATTTTCCATGATTATAAATGAACTATCTCTTGATATTATGCAGAAAGGCAAACATGGCATCCAGCTCCACCCTGATGTTGTAGAGTTATTAATTATTTTGTTTGCTGACGATGTGGCATTATTATCGTATTCAGTCAATGGTTTACAATATCAGTTAAACCTGCTGAATGAAAATGCAAAAAGACTTAACTTACAAGTCAATTTAGAAAAATCAAATATCATTGTATTCAGAAATGGTGGATATCTTTCAAACCGAGAAAAATGGTATTACAATGGATGTGAAATGACAGCAGTCAATTCCTACAAATATCTAGGTGTATGGCTAACTACCCGCTTAAGTTTTTCTCATACCATCAAGGAACAAACAGCCAAAGCAAAAATAGGTATCGTTGAAATATTCAAAACTTTGTGGAAACTAGGTGACATAACCCCCAGTATCTTTTTTACTATGTTTGACACTCAAATAAAACCAATTATACTATATGGATCAGAAATCTGGGGGACTCTAGATATATCTTATTTAGAAAGAGCCCATATGTTTGCAATAAAGAAATTATTAAATGTTGCGTCAAGAACCCCAAATGACATGATTTATGGCGAATCAGGCAGAGTACCTTTGAATATATATGCAAAAACAAATGTCATCCGATACTGGCTTCGTCTTACCAGGATGACAGAGGACAGACTGCCCAGGAAAGCGTAAAAAAATGCTAGAGAATTTAGACAATAACAACAAAAAGTGCTGGGTTACAGATGTTCGCGAATTACTCACAAAACACGGATTCGGTTATGTGTGGATAAATGGTGGGTGCAAAATACTAACTGGTTTTTAAAAGCGTTCAAAGAACGTTTGACTGATTGCTGGAAGCAAGACTGGCATAGCAGGATTCAGGAACACGATAGATATTCAATGTACAGGAAATTTAAATTTGAGTACTCTTTAGAGCCTTATTTCGAGTGCATTAAAAACAAACGAATAAGAGATATCTATGTGAGATTCAGACTGGGAATTACAGATGTAAAAACACATAAACTCCGCTATTCTACAGAGACCCCAGTAAATGTGTGCTGTCCTTTATGCAAAAACCAATGTGATGACGAATTTCACTTTCTGTTCCACTGCCAAGTCACAGAACGGTTGAGACTACAGTACTTTCCCCCAGAAATCAGACAAAATCCACATAGACAACAATTGACTATTCTAAATAATGAGAAATGCATGACCAACATAGCCCGTTTTATTTATCACAGTTTGAAAGTGAGATCAGATGAGAAAGTAGTTTAAGGGATTTTTCTTGTTTGTCAGTTGATTTTGTGTTGTCTGGGTTGATGGCCTTATGATCATGACTTTGGTTTAGATCGAGTTATTAACTCCCATTTAGGTACAATGTATGTGAGAGTGTGAATGTTTAGTGTGTGTGGTTGTGGGTGTGGGTGTATGTGCGTGGGGGTGTGGGTGTACGTGCGTGTGTAATTATGTGTTTGCGCGCGCGTACGTGTCTGTGTGTATGAGTGTGTGTATGCGCGTGTGTGCGTGTGTATGTGTGTGTGTGCGTGTGGGTGTGGTATGCGTGTGCGCGCAGGTGTACATTTGCATATTTGTATGCACACGCTACAGTGTACATGGGCATAAGGGCAATTAGTGTTATGCTTATTTGTGAGAGCATGCATAGGAAGGATCGAGGTGCTTGTGTGTATGTACGCACGTGTGTGTGTGTGTGTGTGTATGTGTGTGTGTGTGTGTGTGTGTGTGTGTGTGTGTGTGTGTGTGTGTGTGTGTGTGTGTGTAAGTGTACGTGTGTGTGTGTGTGTGTGTGTGTGTGTGTGTGTGTGTGTGTGTGTGTGTGTGTGTGAATGCGTGCGTGCGTGCGTACGCGTATGTGTGCGTGGTTGTGTGTATGTGCGTGCGTGTGTTGCAACAGTTCGCAATTTGCTTTCTACAGTTTGAAGTATTGTCTTTGTTTTCCTTCATTGTTCAGCTGTGAGTGAAGCAGACACATTCGTTTGCCTTTTTTTTCATGCATTTCCCATTCCGTTTTTGTTTGTTGTGATATGAGCAATTTGCTTAAGTCAGTAAATTTTCGAGTTCGAGTTCGAGTTCGAGTTCGAGTTCTCTCTCTCTCTCTCTCTCTCTCTCTCTCTCTCTCTCTCTCTCTCTCTCTCTCTCTCTCTCTCTCTCCTCTCTCTCTCTCTCTCTCTCTCTCTCTCTCTCTCTCTCTCTCTCTCTCTCTCTCTCTCTCTCTCTCTCTCTCTCTCTCTCTCTCTCTCTCTCTCTCTCTCTCTCTCTCTCCTCTCTCTCTCTCTCTCTCTCTCTCTCTCTCTCTCTCTCTCTCTCTCCTCTCTCTCTCTCTCTCTCTCTCTCTCTCTCTCCTCTCTCTCTCTCTCTCTCTCTCTCTCTCTCTCTCTCTCTCTCTCTCTCTCTCCTCTCTCTCTCTCTCTCTCTCGGGTGGGTGTCTGATGATGCGGATATTATCCTGAAGGTATCATACATGATCTGTTCATAAGGTGCTCACATACCCACGTCACTCTCAAAATTCCTCAGGCTAATTGTGTGTGTGTGTGTGTGTGTGTGTGTGTGTGTGTGTGTGTGTGTGTGTGTGTGTGTCTGTGTGTGTGTGTGTGTGTTTGTTTGTGTGTGTGTGTGTGTGTGTGTGTGTGTGTGTGTGTGTGTGTGTGTGTCTGTGTGTGTCTGTGTGTGTGTGTGTCTGTGTCTGTGTGTGTCTGTGTGTGTCTGTGTGTGTGTCTGTGTCTGTGTCTTGTCTGTGTGTGTGTGTGTGTGTGTGTGTGTGATGAGTGAGTTTATTTATTTATTTATTATTTTATTTATTTATTTATGTATTTATTTATTCTTTTATATCGAGGATAACAGAATAAGCAATCGTGTGCTTTTTTTCATCCGGTCCCCGTGTGTATGCAGTTTTGTAAATATTGTCATCTTTTCCCACCGGCACACGATGGCCTACTCTTTCGAAAAGCGGAACAGGATTTAACGTGTGTGCACCAGCGCAATATTCTGACCACTAGGCTATCCGAGTGAGTGAGGAGTGAGTGAGTGAGTGAGTGAGTGAGTGAGTGAGTCAGTGAGTCAGTGAGTCAGTGAGTGAGTGAGTGAGAAACCTGAAAAAAGAGGGACGGGAGGTAAACAGGGTAAACCAAACAAGTTTGGGAGTTGGCCTTCTCTTGGATTTCCTGTCTAGACATTGGTGTAATGATGCTGGTTCCTGGGGATGTTAACAGTCCGTGGGCTTGGAAGGGAAATGATCAGTTAGTATTTGTTATGGTTCAAATATCGATAAGTTTAGATTAGTGTGTGCCGGGCCCGTGGGAACTGATGACAACATTTACAAAACTGCAAGCACACTGGGACTAGATGTAAAGAAAGAAAAGAGCGCATGAGTGCTTGTTCCATCATTCTTCGAAGTTGAAGAATAAACAAATGAATAAATAATTAAGAAATGAATAGATAAATAGACATCTGAACATTTTATTTTAAAATTCAGAACAAGTTCTTATTCATTTATTTGATAAGTAAAGAACTATACTAAATAAATATATTAGTAAATTAATTAATTAATTAATTAATTAATAGATGAATAGATAATAAAAGGATGAATAGATTTATTTAATTAATTTTTGATAACTTATAGACTAGGATGCATTGATGCTAGTCAATTGAATAATGCGCACTGTTGTTACAGCGTAATACAATATTCATCATAACATATTAATTACTTAGAGCTTTATGAGGCATAACTTTATAAACGCACAACCCACATTTTCTTCTGTAATTATGTTGTCATATAATATTACTGCTTTGGCTGTTCTTTTTTCCTTATGAGTGAAAGCAAACATTATAACCAAACTTTATCGATTCCCTGTCTCTGTCTCTCTGTATCTGTCCTCTGTCTGTCTGTCTCTCTCTCTATCTCTCTCTGTCCCTCCCCACTCTCTCTCTCTCCTCCCTCTCCCGCTCTCTCTGTCTGTCTGTCTTATGTCCTCTGTGTCTGTGTCTGTCTGCCTGCCTGTCTGTCTGTCTGCCTGTCTGTCTACTCTGTCTCTGTCCTCCTGTCTCTGTCTCTGTCTCTGTCTCTGTCTCTGTCTCTGTCTCCTTCTCTCTCTCTCTCTCTCTCTCTCTCTCTCTCTCTCTCTCTCTCTCTCTCTCTCTCTTCTCTGTCTGTGTGTCTGTGTCTGTGTCTGTCTGTCTGTCTGTCTGTCTGTCTGTCTGTCTGTCTGTCTATCTGTCTGTCTGTCTGTCTGTCTCTGTCTGTCTGTCTGTCTCTGTCTGTCTGTCTGTCTGTCTGTCTGTCTGTCTGTCTGTCTGTCTGTCTGTCTGTCTGTCTGTCTGTCTGTCTGTCTGTCTGTCTGTCTGTCTGTCTGCTCTCTCTCTCTCTCTCTCTCTCTCTCTCTCTCCTTCTCTCTCTCTCTCTCTCTCTCTCTCTCTCTCTCTCTCTCTCTCTCCCTTCCTCCCCGGCCCCTCTCTCTTCCCAACTCCCACTCCCTCACTCCCCCTCTTCCCTGCTCCCTGCTCTCCCCCCCACCCCCCCACCACCACCCTCCCCTTCCTCCTTTCCTACCCATCCTTAATTTTGCAATGTCAATATTAACTTTTTCTCTCTCTCGATGCTTCGGGGGAAATTGTCTGTCATAAAAGTAGGTGTAGGGGGTTTTTGTGGTAGGTTTAGGAAGAGATCATATTTTGATGATATTAAACATGTAGTCGTCTGGTCATGGTGACATACATAGCCTGTAGCGTGGTATGATGTTTCATCTTTAACGTCTGCCTCTCAAGTTACAGTCGGCCTAATTTGCATCTTGTCAGAGTGAATACTGCGGAGAATGGAGGAGGGAGGGGAAATAGGTTTGGGGTTTTTTGTGCGTTTTTTTTGTTTGGTTTTGTATTTCGGGTATCGTATTATATTGTGGAGTGGAGGAAGCTGGTTGCAGAATCTTGAGTTGTGTCCCCACGACGGTCCACGAGACTACGGGACAGCACACAATCGTATTGTATTGTGTTGTGTTGTATTGTATTATATTGTATTGTGTTGTGTGGTATTGTATTGTATTGTATTGCATTGAATTATATTGCATTGCATTTATTGTGATGTAATGAGGTGCGTTGTTTTGCATTACACTGAACTGTATTGGATCGTATTAAATTGTGTCATGTTGTGTGATATTGTGTATCTCTCTCTCTCTCTCTCTCTCTCTCTCTCTCTCTCTCTCTCTCTCTCTCTCTCTCTCTCTCTCTCTCTCTCTCTCTCTCTCTCTCTCTCTCTCTCTCTCTCTCTCTCTCTCTCTCTCTCTCTCTCTCCTCTCTCTCTCTCTCTCTCTCTCTCTCTCTCTCTCTCTCTCTCTCTCTATATATATATATATATATATAGAGAGAGAGAGAGAGAGAGAGAGAGAGAGAGAGAGATAGATAGATAGATTAGATAGATAGATAGATAGATAGATAGATAGATAGATAGATAGATAGATAGATAGATAGATAGATAGATTGTGTTGCATTGTACTGTATTGTACATTGTATCATATCTTATGGTATTGTCTTGTGTTATATTGTATTTTGGATTGGATTGCATTGGATGGATTGCATTGCATTGGATTGGATTGTATATAGTTCGCCTTTTTGTCACACAAATTTCTTATGTGTACGGAAGGGGGAAAAGGCCTTTGTCCTGATATTTGAATACTGTTTTTTTTGCCGTATTTTTCTTAGATTCATATTTTCATGTGTACTGGGTTGGGGGGTTTTATTTATGGTTTACGACCCACATAACTTTCACTTTTGTTTGTAAGGTGATAACATTATTGGTACTTGTATAAAAAAAATCCTGATTTCAGTCCAAGAAACTTGTATGACACTGATTTAGCAAACCCGGTGGCAGATTTTCTTTTAATATAGTAATGATCATGTCTGTTGTCTACGAGTGGTGACCAGTCTGTTATTACATTTCTTTGGTAACGCATTACTGTCTAGCCCAGAACTCAAAACTACATATTATTATCCATACTTTCTAGAAGAAACTTTCAATGATTTTATCAGTGCAATTACTGTAGTTTTAGAACTTATGTGATGTTTATCTCTGTCTCTCTGTGTCTCTGTCTGTGTCTATCTGTTCTGTCTGTCTCTGTATGTCTCTGTATGTCTCTGTCTCTCTCTCTCTGTCTCTCTGTCTCTGTCTCTCTATGTCTCTCTATGTCTCTCTGTCTCTGTCCTCGTCTCTCTGTCTCTCTGTCCTCTGTCTCTGTCTCTGTCTCTGTCTGTCTCGTCTCTGTCTGTCTGTCTCTGTCTCTGTCTCTGTCTCTGTCTCTGTCTCTCTCTCTCTCCTCTCTCTCTTCTCTCTCTCTTCTCTCTCTCTCTCTCTCTCTCTCCTCTCTCTCTCTCTCTCTCTCTCTCTCTCTCTCTCTCTCTCTCTCTCTCTCTCTCTCTCTCTCCTCTCTCTCTCTCTCTCTCTCTCTCTCTCTCTCTCTCTCTCCTCTCTCTCTCTCTCTTTCTTTCTTTCTTTCTTTCTTTCTCTTTCTCTCCACAGATATGATTTTTTTCTTAATATGTGTTTCATGCAATCAATAAGGGAAAATGCTATATATATAATTATTAGGTAATTCGGTGATGAAGGCCTGCTAAAACAAGTTCAACTTTGTTTATAATCATCACGTATTATCAATAGTTCTTGCTACAACGTGATTATGTTTTACCTTATCTCCCTGTTTGTAGTACTTATTTCTCTGATTCTGATCACTACAGTAAAAGTAAAATGTAAAATTCGGTTAGACAACAATTCTGAAGATTTGTACTGTTGTGGGTACGAGATGTATAGGAGCTTAAGTTAACCAGTGTTATAGAATACAAATAGGTGCTGTTATTATAAGATATTTTCCTTTTTTGCTATATTGTGTTGTGGCCTATGGCCGATATGCAATTAACCTATTTCAGAGTTCTCTCTCTCTTCCTCTCTCTCTCTCTCCCTCTATCTCTCTCTCCCTCTCTCTCTGTCTCTCTGTCTATGTCTCTGTCTCTGTCTCTGTCTGTCTGTCTGTCTCTCTCTCTCTGTCTCTGTCTCTGTCTCTGTTTCTCTCTCTCTCCCTCTCTCTCTCTCTCAATCACTTCCATTCCTCTGTTTCTGTCTCTCTCTCTCTCCTCCCCCTCCCCCCTCCCCCCTCTCTCTCTCTCTCTCTCTCTCTCTCTCTCTCTCTCTCTCTCTCTCTCTCTCTCTCTCTCCTCTCTCTCTCTCTCTCTTTCTCTCTCCCTCCCTTTTTCTCCCTTCCTCTCCCTCCCCCCCCCCCCCCCCCCTCCCCCCTCTCTCTCTCTGTACTTAATTTCGCAATGGCCTATTGATATTTACCTTGAAAGTGCTTCAGTAGATTGTCGGCCATAAAAAGAAAAGATGGCCGGAGTATAGACCAGAGCGGCTTTATGAAGGTAGACATGACGAAATTGATGACATCAGCAATGACGTCACTATCAGGTCAGCGTGACATGCCTGTGTGACATCATGGGTCTGTAAGATGGCGCTTCGGCTGTCTTATCTACATCCAGACATTTTTTTTGTTTTGCTTTTTTTTTTTTTTTTTTTTGCTTTTTTTTTTTTTTTGCATTTTCATTCTTTTTTTTATTTGCATTTTGAATACACAGGGGGGAGGGGGATGCAGGAGGAATTATACATTTTTTTTTTCTGTATGCTTTTTTTTTTTCTTTTGCGTCCTGTTATTTGACCTTGTACTTTGAAGTTTATCTATGTTCAGACTTAT
>CM060348.1:27582677-27587677 GCA_030674155.1 Stramonita haemastoma
TTCTTCTTCTTCTTCTTCTTCTTCTTCTTCTTCTTCTTCTTCTTCTTCTTCTTCTTCTTCTTCTTCTTCTTCTTTGCAATTCTTCTTCTTTGCAATTCTTCTTCTTTGCAATTCTTCTTCTTCTTCTTCTTCTTCTCTTCTTCTTCTTCTTTCTTCTTCTTCTTCTTCTTCTTCTTCTTCTTCTTCTTCTTCTTCTTCTTCTTCTTCTTCTTTTTGCAATTCTTCTTCTTCTTCTTCTTCTTCTTCTCTTCTTCTTCTTCTTCTTCTTCTTCTTCTTCTTCTTCTTCTTCTTCTTCTTCTTCTTCTTCTTCTTCTTCTTCTTTGCAATTCTTCTTCTTTGCAATTTTCTTCTTCTTCTTCTTCTTTTCTTCTTCTTCTTCTTCTTCTTTGCAATCGTCTTCTTTGCAATCGTCTGCTTCTAACACTCCGACAGCACAGCTTTTGTGTGTCTGTCTAAATGAGCAAAAGTTTTTATGTGCTGCCATTCAGCACCTGAGAAGTCAGTCCCAGCGTATCCAACTTTTGCATGGGAAAGAATGATGTTTTTTTTAACATCTTTCTAGGGAAAAAATAAAATGCAGGAGAATGGACCCAAAACAGCAGAAAACAGACAAGAAGGAGATGACAGGAAGAAAAGGAAACAAAGCAGAAACGGCAAAAAGAGAAGGACAGAGAAGAAAGATTTGCTAGCACAGTTTTCAGAAGATGTGTAGGGGGGGGGGGGGGGGGCTATTGATAACTGATACTGACAGACCCCCAGTATCCCCATCGGAAAGGGGGGGGGGGTAGGGGGAACTGGGAAAGGCAGAGTAGGGAAAAGACTAGAGAGGATGAAGTAGCTCAGAACTCACGTCCTGATATACAGTGAAATCTGAAACCGTCAGCAATGTCAGGTCTGCAGAGTCTATGCACTGGAAGAAAATTGACTTCGGTGGCTTCTGTGTCAGACACTTGGCTCGTTTTCAAAATTATTAATGAACGCAGATGTTAAAATATCAGGGGGATTGTCTGAAAGGGAATCTGAAGTTTTTGAAAGTGAAATGAAAAGTGCAGACATCACAGTTGACTTGTTTGGTGGTATGTTTGCATGATTCATTGAAATGGTTGTTCTCATTCCATTTGTTCGATGACTGTCACTATAGTATTTAGATGTTAATGATAGTATAGTACGACTTAGTCACCTGTTGCAATGCCATCCATCACAATGAGTGTATTTAGACAGGACTTTCATGAGTTTTCTTTGTTGTTCTGTCATAATGCATTTTATTTGTATGACACTTTTTTTTTTTACTTTATTATAATACTGTTATCTTTTTTTGACTCTTGTATTTCTAGGATAATGGAAAAAGCATCTATGTGCTTTTTTTCACATACAGTCCCCGTGGGTATGCAGTTTTGCCAACTTTGTCATCCGTTATAACCGGCACACAATGGCCTACTTTTTCGGAAAGCGGAACGGGTTTTACTGTGTGCGTAAGATGTTCTGCGCGCTTTCGCACAAGGAACCTCGGGTTATAGTCTTATCCAAACAATTTATCAGGAGAAGTGGGCTCGGCACTGACGTTAACTCCAGATGAAAAATCCTCTTGAAAAAGATTCGAAGATCACGCGCGCATCATTCCGACCACCAGGCTATCCCTCCCCCTGGAATAAGTTCTGTATAAACCAGGTATGCAGATACAACTGTTTGTGTGCTTTACCCTTGGAGGCCAAGGAGGAGAGTTGGTTTTATAGTTAAGGTGAAAGTAAAGGTGTCCCATAACCTAGGTGGTCGTAGTATAGGGGAGCAAGGTGTCAGAGACCTCAGCTTCTCTAGGGGCCGGCGTGTTGAGGGCGGTGGCGCCCATCTCCTCTCCCTCGCTGCTTTACCTTCCCTGACCCTAAAGAGGGCAGGTATTCATTTACAGCTGGGTGATCTGGGGGGACTGTGCTGAAGCCAAGGCGCGCAAACGGTCACCCATCCAATTGCTAACCCCACTCAATGCTGCTTAACCTTAGCTAGGGGAAAACGAGTGCTCTGACCACTGAGCCCTTGGTTTCATAGCCTGTTTTAATCTGTATAATAGTTGCACAGTTTTATTTTCAGATTTAAACTTGTATTAGGTGAGAGCCCCGATGGGGCCTATGTGGTCGGCGGGGATTTAAACTACATGATTGGACTGGATTGGCGTGGGAGGAATGTGAATTCCGCGTATTTGGAAGAGTCATGATATGTAATCATAGAAACATGTTTACACAGACACAAGGCAGGAAAGTGAAAAGAAAACTTAATATTCACACTAAGGCTGACACATGCCAGTCAAAGACATACACTAATTAAAGTTAAAAAGTTAGCTCTACGAAAACAAATCTTGTCTATAGATGAACAAGCACGCAATCAATTATACAAATGTACACCTACAAACACACGAGCACACGCACATTCACGCAGCGCGCGTGCGCCCACCCGCGCGCAAAACCACACACACTCAACCACACACGCACACACACACATACACACACACACACACACGCACGCACGCAACACGCACACGCACATATACACACACAAGCGCGTACAAACATAATTTTGGGCGCACACAAGCATACAAACACTCACTCACACACAAACACACATGTACATACAAGCACGCACACACACGTGCACATGCACACGCACACGCACACACACACACACACACACACACAACACAATCACACACACACACACATGCACGCACGCACACACGTACGCACACACACACTCTCTCTCTCTCTCTCTCTCTCTCTCTCTCTCTCTCCTCTCTCTCTCATCTCTCTCTCTCTCTCTTCTCTCTCTCTCTCTCTCTCTCTGTCTCTGTCTCTGTCTCTCTGTCTCTCTGTCTCTCTCTCTCTCTCTCTCTCTCTCTCTCTCTCTCTCTCCTCTCTCTCTTTTGCTCTCTTCTCTCTCTTCTCTCTCTCTCTCTCTCTCTCTCTTCTCTCTCTCTCTCTCTCTCTCTCTCTCTCTCTCTCTCTCTCTCTCTCTCTCTCTCTCTCTCTCTCTCTCTCTCTCTCTCTCTCTCTCTCTTCTCTCTCTCTCCTCTTCCTCTCTCTCTCTCTCTCTCTCCTTTGCTCTCTCTCTCTCTCTGTATCTTTCAAAGTTCAAACAAGTGTAAAGAACTGGTCCGTCCTTCTCTCTCAGACCAGAAGAGGACAAAGCAGACAGCAAAAAGAGACAGATCGATTCACAAAGAAGAACTAGTATCGTGTCTAACTTGAGGGTTTTCTTTGTTGGGGTTTTCTTTGTTGGGGTTTTTTTTTCGTAGTTTTTTTTTTTAGTGGTCGTTCTACCCCTTTGACTAAGACTAACTTAACTTTTTGTCTTTCATCCATAGTTTGGCCCTAGCACTGTAGTGATTTTTTTTCTTCTGTCGTTGTTTTTTGTTGTTTTTGTTGTTGTTGGGATTTTTGGTGGGGTTTTGTGGGGGGGAGGGGTGTTTGTTTTGGGGTTTTTTTGGGTGGAGGGGGGCGTAATAACAATCAATAGGTGGAGCCCATTTCTTTCCAAGTTTTATGTTGCATTCTCGGTGTGGTCATTCTATCCATGTTACCACTCACTTATATTTTTCATTTAGTTAGTTAGTTAGTTAGTTTAGTTAGTTAGTTAGTTAGTTAGTTAGTTAGTTAGTTAGTTAGTTAGTTAGTTAGTTAGTTAGTTAGTTTAGTTAGTTAGTTAGTTAGTTAGTTAGTTAGTTAGTTAGTTATTTAGTTAGTTGGTTAGTTAGTTAGTTAATTACTTAGTTACTTACTTACTTACTTACTTACTTACTTACTTACTTACTTACTTACTTACTTACTTATCTTTATTTATTTATCCTTTTATATCGAGAATATTGGAATAAACGCTCATATTTTAGTCCTTGTGCGTATGCGGTTATGTAATTTTTGTCACCTTTTCCTTCGACACACAATGGCCTACTCTTTCAAAAAGCAGAACAGGATTTAATGCGTGCACAAGATGTTCTGCTTGCGATTGCACACAGGACCTCGGTTTATAGCCTCATCCGATGGACTCTTGGGGAGAGTGGAGTCTGCACTGATGTTAACTCCAGAGGGAAAAAAAAACCATGAACGGGATTAGATCCCGGGGTGGTCAGATTGCGAGCACAATGTTCTAACCACTAGGCTACCCGGTCTCCAGCTGGTTTCTCTTCACCTCTCCCTATCCTGTAGACTGGTGGACCAGTTGTAGCCCAACTATAGAGTGATGTAGCCAGCTTCCTCCACTTTATCGCAGTTTTCAGCGTCCCGTAACAAATCGTTCCACCCAAGGCCAGTCAGTCCACTCTCTGATGATGTCTTCCCATCGTTTTCTCTATCTTTTGCCTCTTTGTCTCCGTCCTTGTAGTGTTCCCTTGTAGAACGGTCTTAGCCAGCCATGAAGGTAGCTGTATTCCGTCTTCGGGGATAAAGTTTTAATGAATCAAGTCATCAGACGAATCATGAGTGTATGTGTACCCAAATCTCTCCCATACGTGAGCACTGGCATTTTTATGCAGAGTGCCAGAGCGTACTTGAGTGAGCTTCGTAACGTGTTATGTCTTCATTTTAAAGTATATCCACTATAAAAAAAATGTGATTTTAGACAAGACATAGGGAGGAAAAGGAGATAGAAGTGACTAGAAGTGTGTTTGTTCGTTAAGTTGAATGAATGATACAAGGAAACACCAGGTAGAACCTTAAGAAACTCAACGAGCTTTTTAAACGTGTTGTCTCAGACGTCAGTTAAAAAAAACAAAACAACAGTAGTGGTTTCGGAGAACGAACTGAAATTGAAGGGGGAGACTTTTTGGCGACAGTGGAAAGCTTAAAGTCAATGGTTAAGCCTCCATCGCGTGCCCACCACAATGAAAATAATGTTTAAAAGCCTGTACTTTTGCTAAACAACAGACATTAGTTAAAAAGGAATCTAATGTGGGTAGACTTGCTGATGGGTTGGGTTGGTCTGTGGGTTGTTGTTTTTCTTAAAGACAAAATCTCAC
>CM060348.1:27605177-27607677 GCA_030674155.1 Stramonita haemastoma
TACAACACACAAACACTCACTCACACACAACACCACACACACACACACACACACACACACACACACACCACACACAACACACACCACAACACACACACACAACACACACACACACACACACCAACACACAACACACACAACACCCCTCCTCCCTACCCCCCCTCCCCCTCCTCCCCCTCCCCCCCCCCCCCCCCCCCCCCCCCCCACACACACACTAACAGAATCAATAAAGGACCATCTAAGGACTAGTTACTCTGTTCCGTTTTCTTTTTCCTAATATTCATTGCTTCTCCAATGAATTTAGCTAGACTTTCTATTTTCTCTTCACTGCTGACAGATAGAATATTTGCAACATAATTCATATCAGCAATGCCTTTAAACACACTTAGCGCCTCACAGTTTCTGCGTTTATCAGAATAGGCCATACAATCGAAAAGAAAGTGAAATTCGTCTTCTGTGGCATTTCGGGATGAAGGACATATATTATCGTTAGAGTGATCTTCACTTGAAAACCAATACTTACAATTTTTAAGGCCACTGACTCTTAGCCGAAATCTACTGAGACTGATCTTGTACCATTTGTTGGTTATAAAGGACAGATATCTTTCTGTTTGAAAGACACTTTTGAAGGAACTATACCCCATATATTTGTCATTATTTTCTAAATCCGAATGCCAGTTCTGTTTGTAGCATGAAATAAGTCTATCTTTAAATTCATTAATGAAACTATATTCACATCCTACGTCTCTACTCAGCCACACAATACCAAATCCATTCACACATAAAGTTTTCTGTACATTTGACACCCAATTGAGTCGACCAGATTCATGTTGTAAGATTAGCATTTCATAAGCCTGTCAACATATTCTAGAAGCTGGTTGTTTAAGAAGTTTTAACCAGTATTTAATGCTTTTTATATATGCCCTTATGTATAACGGATATCTACCACTTTCCCCGTAAACTAGATGGTTTGATGCATGTAAAGGAACAGATAGAAATCTCTTTATAGCAAATGTGTGAACTTTTTCAATTCGCTTGCCTTCTTCATACAATCCCCAAACCTCAGATGCATACGTTAATATTGGTTCTATCTGAGTATCAAACATCTTCCAAAACAGTTTTAGATCTGTAGTATTCAGTTTTTTCATAGATTTCTGTATTTCAAACAGACAGACAGACAGAGAAAAAGAGAGAGACGTGTGCTCTCTGTCTGTCTGTCTGTCTGTCTGTCTGTCTGTCTGTCTGTCTCTGTCTCTGTCTTTTGTCTCTGTCTTCTGTCTTCTCTCTTCTCTCTCTCTCTCTCTCTCTCTCTCTCTCTCTCTCTCTCTCTCTCTCTCTCTCTCTCTCTCTCTCTCTCTCTCTCTCTCTCTCTCTCTCTCTCTCTCTCTCCCTCTCTCTCTTTCTCTTTCTCTCTCTCTCTCTCTGCGCTCAGTTTCTCGAATGTCCAGTTCATTTATCCATTCATTTATTCGTTTATTGGTTGATCAATTCGTTATGTGAATTATTAAAAAGAAAAACAACTAGCAGACATCTAACTGTAGATTTCTTATGTTTTGCAGTGCTTTGGAGTCCACATATCGCCATGACGTCATCTGGAATCTACACAAGGCTGTGAAGTCATCTGGATTCTGTTCATCACTGTGACCTCATCCAGATTCCGGACATTACTGTCACATCATCTGGATTCGTTACATCAATGTGACGTCATCCAGATTCCTTGCATTATTGGCTAATCATCTGGGTTCTTTACTTCACAGTGACAACGTCTGCATTTTACTTATCTCTCCGACAACATTCAGATTAGCCACGCAATGGTGACATCACGCCATACATGGCTCTAAGATAACTGGAATAAAGGAGACAAAACTCGACAAAAAAATCTACGTCAAAATGGAATCTACTTTTACATAGAGTTTGCGCATTTGTTAAAGTCTCTTCATGATTTTTATTTGAGGGATGACAGATTAAGAGTCCTACATTGCTTTCTGAGGAGTAGAGGCTCTGTGCATAGCTCTGTAAGAGAATCTGAAACAGTTTTCTAAAAAAAAAAAAAAAAAAAAAAAACCAACAAAAAAAAACAGAAAATAATCCCCCAACACAGCCTGTAAGTTTCAGATGTCAGCTTGATTCTTCAAACATTATGAGAAACAAAAGTGGTGCCTTTTTTTTCTTTCAAAAAAGTGATGCTACAGGTTCAATGTTGACAGAAACTTCACTTAACTGCAGTACCGTGTAAAAGCCACAGTGTGTTTCGTACAAGTGGATACAACTAATGACAGTTTGGAATTTCTTCTTAAAACCGAATTTTATATTGCCAACATCTAGATTTGACTTAGGCTAAATTTGTGTATTGCTCAACTGAATCTTAACCTTGTGCATGCTGGGCAAAATTTTGGGGTTATACAATCCTTGGTTTCTCAGAACATGTGTGGAGAAAAAGAAGAAACAAGTGACCACAACAACATCTATAATTGAACGTACCCTCAACATTGGAAGTAAA
>CM060348.1:27612677-27635675 GCA_030674155.1 Stramonita haemastoma
GAGAAAAAAAGAGAGAATAATCATATTTGAACAAGGAAAATCTTAAAGAAGATATGTGGTACAAATGAAAAGATTAAAAATGAACTTGAATAATATTCACACCAAAAGAAGAAACTACACACACACACACACACACACACACACACACACACACACACACACACACACAATATATATATATATATATATATATATATATATATATATATATATATATATATATATATATATATATATATATATATATATATATATATATATATATATCACACAAGGAAAATAATGCATGGTTCCTTAAAAATCATTTTACACACACACACATACAAACCTATATCAATTCCCTCCTCCAAAACAAGTATGGTGCATACAAAGAAAAACAATACATTACAAAGCAATGGATTCGAAGCAGAAAGGAAAGACAATCACATTAATTGCCTTCCTTTTTCTCAGTCCTTCACTCCCAAACACTTGTGTTTATAGATTTACACAAAACATGTCAGCATTCTAACAAATAAGTGCATTTAGGTACATAAAAAAATCGCAACTGACTTGAGCACCAGCTCATCAATTGTATAATTAAAAAATCAATCAATAATTTTTTTTTAATAAAAAAAAAGTATATATATATATATAAAATAATAAAAATAAAAATAATATATATATAACAAACAAACAAACAAAATAATTAAAAACAAAAAACAAAAACAAAAAAACCCCAAACAACAAAAAAATTATCCCACAAAAGGCACATACAAGAAAAAAAAAAAAAGCAACATTTCCTATAACTAAATATCTCATGTACTGTATCAACACACACACACACACACACACACAACACACACACACACACACACACACACACACACACACACACACACACACACACACACACACACACACCACACACCAGAACAAACATCCAAACCAAAAAGAAATCAAACAGATAAAATCAGGCAACCCCCCCCCCCCCCCCCCCCCATATAAAATGTTAAAGCCTAACCAAACAACATCAGCATCAACAACAACAATAACCACACACCAACTCACTCACAACACACACACACACACACACACACACACACACACACACACACACACACACACACACACACACACACACACACACACACACACACACACACACACAGAGTAAAATCAACCATCAAGGTCTAATAATTAAATTGGTGTGTGTGTGTGTGTGTGTGTGTGTGTGTGTGTGTGTGTGTGTGTGTGTGTGTGTGTGTGTGTGTGTGTGTGTGTGTGTGTGTGTGTGTGTGTGAGTATGTGTGCGCGCACGCGCGCGTACGTATGGTGTACATATGCATTTCAACTTGTGCAAAATCGTAGACGTGATCATTTTTATCTCTGCCCCTTCCTCATCCATGCTATCTTTATCTATTGTTCAGCGCCCTTCGTCTTGAACGCTGCAGTAATTCATATACGTAGAAAAGAAGCTGTGCTCTATTAAACACACATTTCTTTATCTGTTTATTCAATCATTCATTTCATTTCTTTTCTTTTGTTTTGTCAGTTAATCAAGGGATTTATTTATAGGAATAGGCTGACATGATTCATTTGATGATTTGTTTTGTAAAAATCACATTACTGTTATTTATTCATTTAGTATTTGATTTCTTCATTTCGTTCATTTGTCTGCTTATTTATTCAGCCATTTCTTTTTTTTCGTCAGGTAATCAAGGGATTTTTTTTTTATTCATTTGGTAGTTGGGAATAAGTTGACATGATGAATCTGATGATTTGTTTGTAAACCATATTATCATTTGTTTATTTAATATTTGATTCATCTATTTCGTTTATTTACCAGTTTATTTATTCTTTTTTTGTTTCTTTGGTCAGTTGATCAATGGATTTATTTTTATTCATTTGGTAGTTGGGAATAGGATGATTGGATGATTTGTTTGAAAATCACATTATTATTTTGTTTATTTAGTATTTGATTTCTGTATTTGTTTTATTTGTTCCTTCAGTTTTTGATTCATTCATTTATTTGGCAGACTTAAATTGGTATAGAGGAAGATTCGGTAAATCACTTATTCAATCATTCCTTTAGTTCGTTTTTTTTCATTCGTTCGTTCGTTCATTTGTTCGTTAATTAGGTAGGTAGATGTGTGTCGATTTCCCATGATCAGATTGCCGTTGGTTGGCATGATAAGAGTTTTGACATGATTGACATGCTTGTTGATGAACATGATTGTTGATTGTTGATTGACGTGACTGATGATTGACATAATTGGATTCTTGTTGATGGACACAACTGGATGATTCTTAATGTACGTCATTAGCTTATTAACGTGATTGTTGATCCACATGATCACATAACTATTGATTGACATGATTGATTGCTGATGGACATGATTGGATGATTGCTGATAGACATGAATGACTGTTGATTGACAAACTGGTTGATTGTTGACTGACATAATTGGATTATTGCGGATGGACATTATTATACTTTATAACTATTGATTGACATGACAGATTGCTGATGGACATGATTGGTTGATTGTTGACTGACATAATTGGATGATTGTGGGTGGACATTATTATATTTTATAACTATTGATAGAAATAACTGATTTTTATTGACCTGATAAACTATTGATGGATAATGGATTATTTCTAAACTTACATTATCGGAATTTTTTTTGGTTCTGTTTGACCATGCTTTAACACAATTCGAAATAACCTAACACCCCTCCACTGATCATAATCATGTTCGTGTGTATTTTAGGGTTGTTGTTTTTTTTTTGGTTGACCATGCTTAACACAATTTTGCTAACCACACTCCCGACACTGATCATAATCATATATATGCCTTGATTCTCTCAGCTTCTGGCTGATCTACGACCTGGTGTGCAAGAGCTACATGTTCTTCATCACCTTCAACGTGCCGCTATCCGCCTTCATCATGGTGGCGGTGGGATTCGACCGCTACTTCTGCATCTGCCACCCCTTCCTGCACGCCATGACCGTCCGCCGGGCCAAGATCTGCCTGGTCTGCCTCACTCTGCTGGCCTGCGGTCTGGGCATCCTCACCGCCCTGGGGTACGGGGTCTACTACATCGATACCGTGGAGGAGGTGGAGGTGGAAGGAGGGAACTCTTCCCTGAGTTCTGCAGAACTTTCGGGGGGTTCTACCGTGACTCCGCACGCCGCGGTTGAGCCTTACTGGCTTAATTCTAGCAGCGGGGGTGGGGCGGCGAGTTCTTGGTTGAGCGCGTCTACCGTAGTGGTGGTAGGGGGGAGTTCTACTACTGAGGCTTCTTCTGCTGCTAAGGAGTCGGCGATGAGGACTGGGAGCGTGGTGAACGTCACCACGCAGGTCATTTACTACGGGCAGTGCGTGCCCAACACGCTGATCGTCAGCCGGCCTTTCGTGGACACCTACCAGAAGATCTACGCCGCTTCTTTCCTCTTCTCCTTCCTCATCATCGCTCTTCTCTACGCCCTCATCTACCGCTCCATCCTGGTCCGCCGCGCCTGGAAAGCCAAGCGCAAGAGGATGAGCTGCTACAACTCCACCATCACGGCTGGGCCGGAGACGGTGGCTGAGGAAACCAACTGACCAACATCAACAACGGCAACTCTGCCGCCGCTGCTGTTGCTTCTGGTGGTGGTGATGCTCCTGCAGGGAAGGCGTCCACGCGTACGTCAGTGGCGCTGCGGGACCGCATGCTGTACGCCAACATCAAGACGGCGGCCATGTTGTTTGTGGTGACTGTGGTGTTCGTCATCTCCTTCCTGCCGTCCTGGCTGATCGGGTTGCAGGTGATGGAGATGAACTACATCCTCTTCTACATCTTCTTCTTCAACAACGTCGCCAACCCTTTCATCTACGCCTTCATGAACAGAACCTTTCGAGACGACCTGCGTCAGCTTCTGAAGAGGATTAAGAACAGGCTGGCTGGCTGGTGAGCTGGATGAGGCGTCTACAACCACAACTACAACAACAGACAGAGAGAGAGGCTAGGAGATGGAAGAAAAAAGGCAAAGCTGTTTTACTTCAAACGCTCGCTTTCTGTCGCTGCTTCAATAATAGCTGGCTACTCTCTGCTTTTCCATTATTTAATTTTTTTTTAGCGTAGTACCATACGGCTACGAGTATGATGCATCACTGGTGAAGCACTTCACAGCAGGGAAATGTTAGTACACAGTTCAGCAGGGCAATTGGTCTTAGAGATAATCTCAGAGTTGTTTAACTAAAAACAAACTACCTAACACGGTTTGCTGGAATAAATTTTACAAATACATGGTGATTCACTTTGTGTCTCAGAACAACACAAAAAGGAAAGTGACGGGAAAACGTAGCTAATTTTTAGAACAATGTTCTTTAGATATTGCAGAACATTTCACCAAACAGGAAAATAATTCACCACAGGCCAACAAAACGTTAGCTTACAGATGGATATTTCGAAAACAACAAGCAAAGAAAAGCTTTAATGGGGCAGGGAGGGAGGGAGGAGGGGTTGTAAATACAAATGTTACCTTTGGGGTGAAACAAAATATCATATTTTCCTGACAAAAATTAATCAATAGGCCTTTTTTTCTCAGCGTTAGAAGCAGAGACAGCGGATACAGTTTACTTATGTACAAACACATCACTGAACGACTGTTTTTCCCCTGTTGTCATCTGCTCACAGTGCATTAACGAAGTAGGGATTGGAACACACTCTTTATAAACCAAACCTTTCCTAAAGGCGTGCATGTCCAATAGACTACTTGTTGACATAAAAAAATGTCAAAAAATTATAAACCTCCGTCCACAAAAAATCGAGAAAGTGTTGATGAAACGACTAATGATTGCGTGACCACTGCAGGCACTAAGAGGAAAAACTCCACATTGATGTGTCTGCCTGCAAAAATTGTGCGTGTTTTTCCTTGTTTTGTTTCTTTTTTCTTTCGTCAAGAGAGAGAGAGGTAGTGACACTCAACTTATCAAGACTGCTGAAGAAGAAGAACTCAAAACTAACTGATGATGTTAAATCTGTCACCAGTGGGACAGAACAATATTATTCTGATGGTCAGACTTGGACAAACGCATCGAAAAGAAAGACCGACTATACATGAGATAAAAAAAGGGAAGAAAAATGACAAGTCATGAACCTTGGTACGGCCTTTGATTTAAATAGGTTTCGTTCAGAAATAAGAACAGACTTTGAAAACCAACAGCGCTTAGGAATCATAGCAACAACAAGCTTGTAGCTTATGTTGATACAGCCTTTGTGGCTAGTGATAATGAGCGCAGACATACACGACTGGCGGTGAAAGGCCGTCACCAGGAGGACACTAACACAAGCAGGACCTGCCATCTTGATGCATGTTGCTGTGTAGTGTAGGCTGGAATGTGAAGAGTAGACGTGTGGAAGGTCAGGAATTAGTCTTCACAGCAAACAAGCAATGAAAGGTGGGGACATTGTTTACAGTGTGAAGGACAGCTTGTCTTCTACAGGTCAGTTGCCATGAAGGATTCCCGCTGTCGGTATTCTTTTTTTTTGTGAAATCATTATTAAGCTGCAATCAGTGAGAGTTATCCGAAATGTACAAGCCACCTTGGTGAAGCATGTGAGGTTAAAAGGTTAAAACGAGAATGAATGAAATATGTGGGGGTAATCTTGGTGTTTTCGTTTTACGTGTAAATAGTTCTACAGTTTTCACTTGAGCTATAAACTCCGACATAGTGACATCCCTGACCATGTTTCTGCAGTTGTGAAATCTTAAGCATCGTGTTGCTCCATTAACCCCACTGCCACAAAACACTCTAAGATGCCATGAAAGAGTAAGTGAATGTTTCTGGATAGACTGACAAAAAATGTGAATATTTGTGAATGTACTGGAACAATTAGCCACAAGAAAGAAGGAAAACACAAACCGTAGGGAGAGGTGGACAGCAAAACATTTTCAATGAAAAAAGCTCTCTCCCAACCAGTGCTTAAGCCTGTGACTTTTTTTTCTTTACTTCAGCTTGTAGATGGCAGAGAGGAGAGGGGACTGGTCTACATCCTGATCACGACCTCTAGTGCTCCTCTGCTGCTGTAAAGCGCACTCAGAATGGATGAATTTAAAGAAGAATGACGTAAGAACAGTCATGGCTACTGTCTTGTGAACTTGAGTGAGGTTCAACTGATGGCTATACAGAGGTGTTCAAAGTCATGGAACTTTTGTTTTACAAAAACGGTGACTTTCGTCAAGAATGGTGGCAATGGAAGCAAGTGTGTTGCTAAGGAGTTCTTGCTTGTGGTCTAGATTCTTGAACCCCCATGAAAACAAGTCTTGGGAAGGAAACAAGAAGGAGTTTGTTTGTGGCAATTGCTGGTCAGAATACACGAACAATGGTTTGCCAGCAGTAACACTTGACGAGTAAAGGTACCCTCTGAGTTGTATAGGAATGAAGATGTGACATGACTGTGGCAGTCGACATGCCTAAAGCATGGTCTACGATAAGGACTTCTCAGCTGATGCCTGTGTAACATGGAAAGTAGATGTGGATGCTAGAAACCTAGGTTGATAGCTGACAAATTGAAACTGTCTTATCGAACAGTTCTTAATGGCAAACACTTCTGAGGTGCCACTTGTCATGTCACAAAGTCACACTCATGAACTGCATCTCTTCAGTCAGGAATTGTGATCTTCAAGCAAACCTTTGAAGCTGTGTGTATGTTCAACAATCCCTGAACAGAATGGTGATGATGTAGTGTTCTTCAGCCAGCTGTGACCTCACTTTACTACAAGTACAGTGTTTAGCTTGCACAGTGCAGAACTTTCCAGTACAGTGACATTGCATCATGTGGTGATCCTTCAAAGACTAGACTGGGATCTTATTTTTGCAAATGTGTAGAAAACAGAAAGGATAAAAGGCACCTGGTTCATTTTCCCTTACTGTGATAACGTCCAGAAACAGGATATTTGTCCAAACAGGACATCGGCAAAAAGTGCACTACTGAGATTGATCTCAAGAGTCCAGCCCATTATATGGCAATAAACAACAAAATAAAGAGAGATACAGCCAACGGTCAATATATTGATTTTCTACTCTAAATGACTTCAAATCCAGCTACTAGTTTCCTCCCCACACCCCTTGTCCTGTAAGGTGACAGCAAGAGGCCGGGTGGTTGACTGAGTAGCTGATCTAGCTTACAGAATCGGTTCTCAAAACTCAATGAAAGAGACCATCATTTCGCACTGTGTTTCAGTGCTGACTGTGAATGTTAGGAGACCAAGGATGTTCTCTGTAATGCCACATGACCTGTTCAGCCTCTCTTTATGGCATAACTGTATTAATCAAGTCATAATGACAGCTGTAGTTTCAAATATTCCAATACCAGAACCGTGACAGAGGCGGATATAAAATGGAGGAGTGAGGAGAGAGTCAAGTCAATATCAAGGTCAACGCAAAACAAAGGCATACTTTTGAACATGTCATACCATGTACGCTGGTATTTGAGGTTACAACAGGACATGTTATGCTGTGTCAAATGCCTGGCTACATTGTAGGCGAAGTTTTAAGGTTGCCCAATAAGAGACACGTACAAACAGATATGATATTCCCTGAAAACTGAAGATTCGGAGAATCAGGTTCTGACCCTTATTACCATAAAGGATAATGTCGATCTGCTTCATCGTTTTCTCTGAAGTGTGCACTTTCAAGTCACCAGAAATTGGATACTGTGAGGTAGGAAAGAAAGATCTGTCAGTTTCGGAATGTGCCACACAATATGATATGGTGTGCTATTTTCGTCACTCGGAGCAATGTGTCAGAGACCTCAGATTCTCTAGGACTCCAGCTTATTGAGGGCAGTTCTCGTCTCCTCTCCCTCCTTCTTTACCTTCCTTGTACCTAAGAAAGGCAGGTAGGTCTACACATTTTACCTTTGGTGAAAGAAGGGTACAGTACTGAAGCCAAGGTGCATGAACGGTCACCCATCCATAAAGGAACCACGCTCATTGCTACTTAACCTTATTTGGCATGCAGAGAGTGAATCCTCTGACCTCTGAACTATCCTGAACACCATTGGAGAGTCAGTTTTCAGTGTGAAATACTATCAAAAATGAGCTGGGATGACTTAAGACCTGTGCATGACGTCCAGACTTCTGGGATAGGAGACAGAATCAGAATGTGGATTGTCAGGTCTGCACATTCTGTCATCTGATTTTACTGCTGGCTATGGGGAGAATTTTCAATTACACGTTTCTGAAACAGGGGTTCCGCAACTGCTTTTTGAGAACCATGAATGCAGTCCAATAGTATGGAAGTACTGTGAGGATTCTTTTTCTTTGTTTTATTTTCTGAAACCTCGTAGCTATTACGAATGTGAAGTAGCGCGTGCTCTTTTGCGTACTTTAGGGGACGGGGAGGGGTGTGTTCCTAGCCAAGTGCCTCATTTCTTGGTGTGTGGATTTTGCGCAATCCTTTCCCTAATGTGTGGTTAAGTTGGTCTTTTCACAAGAACATGAAATGTGGTGAAGGAGGTTTATCTCAGAGGATGATATAACACAGGGGCAGACAACTCTGACTAGAGAAGAAGGCTGATGTCCCCTTCGTTCAAATGCTGTTGCAACAAAGAGGCAGAACACCAGTATGCTGGATACACGCATCTGTTGCACAGGAGGGCAGAGAGTGCATCAATGATTCAGTTTTCTGTGTTAACGTTGCTTTGATAGAACTTTCAAGATATGCACTGTGATGACAGCCAGGCTTCTGTACTTCCCTGACGTAATGAGTGTGCTTTCTGTGTAATTTCTGCCCATGCCTCTCACTATCACGTGTGTGTGTGTGTGTGTATGTGTTCGACACTATTGGTGTCACAGGTTATAGTGCTTATTGTGTCACGTGTTTCTGTATGTCACAGTGTTTTATCTTATGCATTTGTAGTGTCTCCCCCACCCTACCTTTACCATCACCAGCACCATTATCACATAATAAGACACAGACTATAACACTTTAACCACTTTCTTTTGCAAACAAGAAAGTTTTATTTCTTAATTGACAATGACTGGTTTGTTAAAGTTATGTCCAGTTTTATTGATATCTTTAGCAATATATTTTCTTCAATAAACAAAAGGGTCTTTTCTTATAACCATGAAAAAAAGTAGGGAGCGGGGTGGGGTGGGGGGGAATCTTTGACAAAAATAATTTCTTTATTAGGGGTTTAGCATAAACATATTATAACAATGACAAATAAAAACATTACTTTCTATCAAGTAGAAGTTTGAGAGAAAAACGAAAGTAAGACAAACAAAAACAAAATAAAACCCAAACAAACATAACTATTCTCCAAATTCTAAAAAAGAAAATGAAATAGTTGATCGGTCACCCACCCTATGACCTACCCCCACCTCCACCCCTACCTACCACCACCACCACCACCACACACCACACCATCTTCCAGCATGTCCTCCCCCCTCCCCCATTCCCCTCCCCTCTCCTCCCCCCAGAACTAACCTCAAGCACAAAGTCCCAGGTTGGAACTATTACATGGAGAAGGTTTCCTTTCTATCCAGTGGAGCATTAGGCCCAGACGACACAGCACAGCCCTGTTACCTTGCACGTGCAGAGAAGGACAATGAAGGGTCTCAGTAACAGACTGACTGATGATGACTGGGGGGGGGAGAGTACTACTAGGAAAGGGCGTGGGGGGAGAGGGAGGGGAGGGGGAGGGGGGAGGAGAAAACGGGGAGGTGGTGGTGAGGATGAGAGGGTACAGAGGATCCAGCCGCCGTTACTGAGGAGGTGTAGGGAGAGATAGAGACAGACAGACAGAGTGGGCAAAACAGACAGGCAGACAGACAGGCGACAGACAGAGCAGACAGACAGACAGGAGACAGCGACAGACAGACAGGCAGACAGACAGACAGGCAGACAGACAGCAGACAGGCAGCAGACAGACAGACAGACAGACAGACAGGCAGGCAGGCAGGCAGACAGACAGACAGACAGACAGACAGACAGCAGGCAGAGCAGACAGACAGACAGACAGACAGGAGCAGACAGACAGACAGACAGGCAGACAGACAGAGTGCAGAGACAGAGACAGAGAGAGCGGGACCAAATTCTGTTATCTCTGTATTTTGGGATAGTAGATAAGCACTGGTGGTGCTGTTTATATCCAGTCCCAGAGGAGAGAGAGAGAGAGAGAAGGAGAAGACAGACAGACAGACAGACAAGGAACAGAGAGACAGACAGAGACAGACAGAGGGAATGAAGAGAGGAAGAGAAAAAGAGAGAGAGAAAAGACAGAAAGAGACAGACAGACAGACACAGACAAAAAGACACACAGAAAGAGAAAAGGACGTCACCACATCATGGTATAAAGAGGGGAAAAAATGCTCTCATTTTCTTGAAGTGGGGAGGGGGGGGATGGGAGGGCGTGTGAGGGGACAGAAAGAGATAAAAGAGTAAAAAGACGAAGAGTGGGGGATGGAGGGAGAGGTTCAGAGAGAAATATGTGGAGAAGGGGGGGGGGGGGTGGAAGAAAGGAGGGAAGGGATCAAGAAGGGGAAAGGGGAGAGGAGGGGGTAAGGTCCTATAAACTGTCTGGTCCTCACCACTCCATAGAGCAAGTTGACAGCCGATGGTCTGTTTTGAAGATCGATAAGTATTTGGCAATCACATCTTCAAAGACTGAAAGACTGATGATACCTTGCAATTTCACCCCTCCCGGGCCCGGGGTGAACCCTGATTCAGACCGCCACACTGGAGATCACTTTGTCCTCCTCCTCCTCCTTCTCTTCTTCTCAACAGGGTGGGCCAGACTTCAGGTGGGAAAAAGAGAGAGAGGGGGAGAGAGGTAGAGAGAAGCAGAGAGAGAGAGGGGGGGGAGGGGGGCAAGAGAGAGAGAGGAGGGAGGGAGGGAGAGAGAGAGAAAAGAGAGAGAGAGAGAAGCAGAGAGAGAGAGGGTCAGAGAGAGAGAGAGAGAGAGAGAGAGAGAGAGAGAGAGAGAGAGAGAGAGAGAGAGAGAGAGAGAGAGAGAGAGAGAGGAGAGAGAAGCAGAGAGAGAGGGGGGTCAGAGGAGAGAGAGAGAAGAGAGAGGAGAGAGAGAGACAGAGACGACAGAGAGAGACAGAGAGGAAGAGAAGAGAGAGAGAGAGAGAGAGAGAGAGAGAGAGAGAGAGAGAGAGAGAGAGAGAAGACAGACAGACAGAAGACAGACAGACAGACAGACAGACAGGGAGACAGAGACAGAGACAGAGAAGAGAGAGAAGAGAGAAGAGAGAGCAGAGAGAGACAAAGAGAAGAAGAGAGACAGAAAGAGAGAAAAGACAAAAAGAGACACAGAGATAGACAGAGCAAAGAGACAAAGACAGACAGCAGACAGCAGGCAGACAGAAGAGCAGACAGACAGAAGTAGACAGACAGACAGAACGACAGACAACAGACAGAAAGACAAGAAGAGACATAAGACAAGAGAAAAAGACAGACAGACAGGCAGGCAGGCAGGCAGACAGACAGACAGACAGAGTATACAGACAGGCAGAGATGACAGACAAAGGGACAGAGAAGACAGATAAAGAGACAGAAAAAGAAGAAGAGAAAAGAGCATACAATGAGACAGAAGACGAATAGAGAGAGGGAGGAGAGAGAGAAGAGAGAGGGGAGGAGAAAGAAGAAGAGAGAGAGAGAGAGAGAGAGAGAGAGAGGAGAGAGGAGAAGAGAGAGAGAGAGAGAGAGAGAGAGAGAGAGAGAGAGAGAGAGAAGGAGAGAGAGGAGAGGTAGATAAGGAACCTTAACAGTATAAATCCTGAGTCAATTTTTAAGACCCCCATTACGTCAAGATGTTATTTAAAGGTAGCTGGTGACCTGGGTCGGACAAATCTATGACAGAAAAAAGTAAGTTAGTGAGTAGTCACAGTGAAAGTTGAATACAACTTTATATTTATTGTTATTATTATTATTATTATTATTATTATTATTATTATTATTATTATTATATTATTATTATTATTATATTATTATTATATATATATCTCATCTATCATATCATCATCATATCATATTATTATTATTATTATTATTATTATTATTATTATTATTATTATTATTATTATTATTATTATTATTATTATTATTATTATTATTATCATTAGTGTAGTGTGTAGTAGTAGTAGTAGTCAGTAGTAGTAGTAGTATATAGTTATAGTAATAGTAGTAGTAGTTAGTAGTATAGTTATTATATTATTATCATTATTATTATTATTATTATTATTATTATTATTATTATTATATCATATCATTCATTATATCATCATATATCATATTATTATGATTATATTATTATTATTATTATGTTGATATTATTATATTGTCACAGCTTCTACAATTTTGAATTAGTAGCTACTGGCAACTTCTTTCTAACCTGGGGTACCCAAAAAAAAAACAACCAACCAACAAACAACAAACAAAAAACCACAAAAAATAACCCTCTTTTATGTGAAATAACAAAAAAAATAGACACACCACCAACAAATGCTGATAAGGAGTTCAGCTTTTTTTTTAAACAATGAATACTGTATTCCCTTAAAAAATGTGTTCGATCCAAAGTCTTTCAGACAAGAAGACTTCTTTTTATAATCTGAAAGATTTTTTTTTAAAGACAGATGGAGGATCGCAAAAACAAAACTGAAGTTTTAAACTATTGCCGAATGAATAAGGTTAAAAAATAAGTTTGAAGACAGGATGGGGTAGAGAAACAGGAATTTCATTTCTACAAAATACTATTTTACCAGACAAGTACACCATAATATTTACCTCACTTTTTTTTTTTACTAAAAGCAGAAGGTTTACTTTAGATGAGCCTTGACCACTTCTCATTTTGAGAAGGAGTAGTTAATTAACTGTATTGTTAACCATAGATCAGTTAATACGTATTTTGACACTAATAGTTGAATGTAGTGTGTTGTGTGGCTTGGCTTTGTAACATTATGTACATATATATTATTATCATAAATGTGCTCTCTTACGGGCAAACTTCATTGTTGTGGTTTGTTTTTTTTTAATGATGTTACGTAGTATCCTCACAAAAAAAAAAATTTGAGTGATGAAAAAAAAATGTAAAAACCGGAGATGACGAGGTAAAAGTTGTTTTAATAAGTCTTTAATTAATAATGTTCAGTGATGAAAAATACCACGTAATTCTTACATACTAGTGCGATATAGTGTGTGTGTGTTTGTGTTGTGTTTGTGTAGTGTGTTGTTGTGTGTGGTGTGTGTGTGTGTGTGTGTGTGTGTGTGTGTGTGTGCTGTGTGTGTGTGTGTGTGTTGTTGTTTGAAGTTGTTGTTGTGCGCGCTGGCGCTGCGGCTGTGTCGGTGTCGTGCGTGCATGCGTGCGTGTGTATGATAATCATGATATTAACCTGTATATAAGATGTTCGAACACATGCCTGTTTAGCAACAGCTGGACTAAATTGTCACAAACACATGAGAACAATGATTTTTTTATAATAATAATTGTTTTACTGACCGGTGTAATAATACATGGGTTAAACTTTCTGTAGTACTACTATCATGCCAACGTCACGAGTCCACAGCTGGTATGATGACGTCATATTGCCTTGATGTCGTAACGCTGTATGTGTGTATGAACTTTTTGCGCCCAGGAGTTAAGCGGGGTCTGCACGGTGACTTACATACTGTTAATTATCGTTTTGTTATGATGATGATTGCAAAGTTTCGACTTTTTTGTGATTTTATGACAAAGAGCCATGTAAAACGTCACGATATCTATGGCGTCACAACTTCTAGAAAGATACGTTCTTGACGTTTCGCTGTTCATCGTCATAAAATTCGTGACGACATGTTTCGAGTCATATCACGTGATCCCTTTGGATGATGACGTCTGATATATCCAAGGCAGATACGTTTTCGAAGTGTGACTCTATTACAGCCTTCGATCATATCATGTTATACAAGTCACGAATAACACTTTTTTATGTGACACGACGATACAAATAACTTCTATTGATGATGTAATGTTTGATGTATTTTGTTTTCACATTTGTATGACATGCTTAAAAAAAAAATCACTTCTCGTTGCTAAAATGGGGATTGTAAAAAAAAAAAAATCGTCAGTGACAACACTTACTGATGAAAAATTTTAATGTTGAATGCATCATGTTTTGTACAAATTATACCTTTGTATTGTTTGGGGGTTGGGTGGGGGGGGGGGGGGTTACCAGTCCTATAAACTGTGAAATTGTTACGAGTTTTTATAAAAACTATTTAAACAAGAGGTACATTTTTTTTTTCTGTGAGGTAAGAAAGACAACTACTTATCAACACACACACACACACACAACACACACACACACACACACACACACACACCACCACACACGCACACACGCACCACACACACACACACACACACACACACACACACACACACACACACACACACACACACACACACACACACAACAAATCTGAAACACTTTGCTTTTACTTCAACTGCCAATTTGGTAAACAAATTGATCCTGTGCCGAAAAATGGCGTTTTCTTCTCAAAACTTTTTAAATTTGCGGAAGAAAAGTTGTGTCTTGTTGTGTTATAGTTGTGATTTTGAATACATTGTGTATCGTTGTGCAATGCTTCGTGTAGTGTATGTCTGTGTGCATATGTGTGCGTGCGTGTGCGTGCGTGATCGTGTGTGTGTGTGTGTGTGGTTGTGCTGGCTGTGTGTGCGTGTCTGTCTGTGTGTGTGTGTGTGTGGTGTGTGTGGTGTGTGTGTTGTGTGTAGTGTGATGTGTGTATGTGTCACACACGATTAGTAGTCACGTGCTGTTGAGACATACAGTGTGTTAATTAAACAATGGTGATAATGATTGGATGCTTATGTCCTTTTCATGCATTATAAACGTGTTGGACATTGTTGTGTGTCTATGACTCTCAAAATAACAAATCTCGGTGTCTGAAAAAAACAAAACAAACGTGGTCGCTCATACGTATCACAACTGAAAGCCTCTAGAGGCTACCCCTCTCTCGCCAACTAAATGACTTTTGTTTTTTCTTCTTCAGTAATATAACTGTTGTCCCTTTATGACTTGTCTATAGTGGTAGAGTCAACCCTTCAGTGTTATTATCAGTACATTATCCTTGATAATATCACGGATTTGTTGTGATCTATCTTGTGTATATTTTTTTTAATGTTGAATAATCTGTATTCTTACACACTGTTTGGGCTCTTGTGATCGCTTGCATAATATTATAGGCGTAATGTAGGCGTGAGTTTTTGTAAATATGGGAATGTTTTGTTATAGTGATTGTGGGTGTGTCAATATATTTTTTTCTTGTATGTGTGTGAGTTGAATATAAAACACCGGCACATGTACAATTTAGTGCTTTTGAGATGAAATCCTGTCCACATTTTTTTTTTTGGTTTTGTTTTGATAACTTCACTGTATAGTTGATATTTTTTCTCTGTGTTGTGGGGTGTGTGTGTGTGTGTGTGTGGTGAGTTGAACATAAAACACAAACACAGGAGCAAGTTAGTGCTTTTATATGAAATCCTGTCCATTTTTTTTCTTTTGTTTGATTTGATAACTTCACTGTATAGTTGATGATTATCATTATGAAGCAGAGATCATGATTGCTGATAATTATTGACAAGTTCATTATTGTTTTAAATGATGCTGACGTCACGATTCTTGTTGACATCGACAAGAAGGTTCTTGTTGATATTGGCAACGAGCTTGATTGTTGATGTTGACACTGAGCTGTGTGTTGTTGTGTTGACATCAAACCGAATTGTTTTGTTGATTATTGACAAGTGTGTTGCTGTTGTTGTCGTTGTTGTCATTGTTGTCGTCGACAACAGGATGATTGTTGACAATGACAACAAGCGGATTGTTGTTATGGACAACCAATCACAGTTGATATTGACAAGCTGATTGTTGATATTGACAAGCTGATAGTTGATATTGACAAGCTGATAGTTTGATATTGACAAGCTGGTTGTTGATATTGACAAGCTGATAGTTGATATTGACAAGCTGAAAGTTGTTATGGACAACAACTTTCTACCCTTGATATTGACAACACAAATCATCCTTGTTGATATCAAACAAAGTTTGTTGTTTTGTTGATGTTGAAAACCAACCAGCTGTTGTTTTTTTTTAGTTCATACAAACAACAAACTGGTTAAGTTTAATATTGACAACAGCGATTTCTTCATATGTCAACATTGTTGTTTGATATGGACAAACATGCATGCAAGCTGACTTGTTGAATGAAACAACTTCACTGTTGTCAGTGGACAACACCAATGATAGTTGACAAATCTAACAAGATGTATGAGCTTCATTTGGTTCTTAGTTGATACGAGCAACAACTGATGTCAATACTTGACAAAAGTGGTTGTTGTTCGTATCGGCAACATGCTTGATTGAGTTGGATTTTACAAGACATAATGTTTGATATAGGACAAAATGAATGAACTGACGAATGAAAATCCCTGTGAATGAAGACGATGTATTTTGTTCATAGTTTTGTAAAAAGCACCTGTTGGCTGGCTTCATTCCATTTCAACAAACATTGTGCGGTTATTTTTTTTTTTTCTAGAAGCAGATCTAGTAACTTGTTAGGTGGTAGAATCGTGTTGAAAATTAATTCTATGAATTAATTCAAATCAAGGATTGTATCGTTGATGATTCACAAAAAGTTATAGACTGTGGTTCCAATGATAATGAATTTTAATATGGGAGAAGAGTTTTTACTTAGAAAAATGCTTTCGCCAATACGTTGTGGGTTTATTTTTTTGTTCGTTTATATTTTTGGACCGTGTGATAAATTAATTATAATTAATTATAAGATTATATATATTACAAAGTATGACTGTTTAATATAATATTTATAATAAAATTTATTAAAAATGCTTCGCCAATACGTTTGGGGTTATTATTTTTGTTCTTTATATTTTACGTTATATTTATTATATTATTATATATATATTAATATATATATTATAATATATTATATATAAATATATCGCATGACAATAATTTACAGCTGTGATGGTGTTATGTCATTTCAGTTCTATAATTATGTTTTTCCTCATTTTGCTTTTGATCCCCGAGAATTGCAAGTTGTCATTATAACATTGTCTGTGCTAGAATCTCAATGCGTGAGGTGTTTGAGTAATAGGACTTTACACACACACAGACACACAGACACACAGACACACACACTCACTCACACACACACACACACACACACACACACACACATACACACATACACAGACACACGCACACACACACACACACACACACACACACACACACACACACACACTCACTCACTCACACACTCTCACACACGCAAACACACACACATTGTCTATGATTCTCTCTCTCTCTCTCTCTCTCTCTCTCTCTCTCTCTCTCTCTCTCTCTCTCTCTCTCTCTCTCTCTCTCTCTTTCTTTCTCTCTTTCTCTTTCTCTCTCTCTCTCTCATCCTCTCTCTCTCTCTCCTCTCTCTCCTCTCTCTCTCTCTCTCTCTCTCTCTCTCTCTCTCTCTCTCTCTCTCTCTCACACACACACACACACACACACACACACACACACGCACACACACACACACACACACACACACACACACCTCCCTTATCATCTTAAATCAAATCGACCCCCCACCCCCACTTCCCTATTATTAATTATTACTACCAAACCCTTTGTGTATAAAAATAAAAACATCCCCCACTCACACACACACACACACACACACACACACACACACACACACACACACACACACACACACACACACACACACACACACACACACACACACACACACGAATCATATCATGTATAGTCATTTTGTCACATCGCACAGTTTACAACTTGAGTTTGGAGACAACAGTCGTGATTTATGTCTCCAAAGAAGGGCTCACACTTTAAAAGAAAGGTAAAGGTGTCCCATAACCTATGTGGTCGTAGGGAGCGAGGCATCAGAGACCTCAGCTTCTCTAGGGGCCAGCACATTGAGGGCAGTGGTGCCCATCTCCTCTCCCTCGCTGCTTTACCCTTCCCTGACCCTCAAGAGGGCAGGTACCCATTTACAGCTGGGTGTACTGGGGGACTATACTGAAGCCAAGGTGTGCAAACGGTCACCCATCCACTTGATAACCACGCTCGATGCTGCTTAACTGTAGCTTGGGGAAAGCGAGCGCTCTAACCACTGAGCTATCCCGTCCCCTATACTTTGAAGGACAACAAAAAAAACCCAGCAAACTTTTGCCACTGTTTTCTTTAGCTTAGAGCAGAAGGATTTAGTATAAACATTCAATAGTTTGAAAGTAGGTCTAAATTCCTGATAATAATATGGATCGGTGGTCTAGGTGGTCACGCGCCTTGCCTAGAAAGCAAAAAGTCCGGGTCGGAGTGTGCGGGGTTCGTACCCCGTTTGGACCCAAAACTTTTTTCCCCATCCATTAGACCCTGAGTGGTGGTCTGGGCGCTAGTCTTTCGGATGAGACGATAAACCGAGGTCCCGTGTGTTACACATCACTATTTAGCGCACGTAAAAGAACCCACGGCAACAAGGGGTTGTCCCTGGCAAAATTCTGTAGAAAGAAGCCACTCTGATAGGGAAAACACATACACTTGCATGCAGGAAAAAGGAAAAAAAATGAGTAGGCGCTGCACATGTGGCGACGCGCTCTCCCCGGGGAGAGCAGCCCGAATTTCACGCAGAGAAATCTGCGTGACATAAAGTGGTACAAAATACAAAAATACAACCAAAAAAATTTGTTTTAGACAGGAAAGAAAGGGGGAGGGGCGGGGGGGGGGGGGGGTAACTAACAAAATAACCAAAAAGTTAAACGAAATACAACAACAAGCAAAAAAACAACAACAGTAAAACAGTGAGAGAGAGAGAAAAAAAAAGTGGGAGTAAGGGGAGGTATGGAAAGTTCACAAAATGACCAAAATGAATTGAAAAAAGCCCTCCATTTTATTGTTGTTGTTTCGTTTTTTTTTGGACATGCTATTTGTTATGCTGTGTGTACATACTGTATTATTTATAAGTAGTTTGATATGAAGTGCCCCTTTTCTTTTCGTATTATGGGTGTTCAGTGCGCTTTATTTAGGATTTGGAAAAAAACAAAACAATACAACAAAACTAAGGCATTGAGAAATTTAAAAAGTTGCTTAACGACTGGTTTGGGTGTCCTTGTGTTTTTTCTCGTTTGTTTGGGGGAGTGTGTGGTGTGTGTGTGTGTGTGTGTGTGTGTGTGTGTGTGTGTGTGTGTGTGTGTGTGTGTGTGTGTGTGTGTGTGTGTGTGTGTGTGTGTGTGTGTTGTCTGTCTGTCTGTCTGTCTGTCTGTCTGTCTGTCTGTCTGTCTGTCTGTCTGTCTGTCTGTCTGTCTCTGTCTCTCTCTCTCTCTCTCTCTCTCTCTCTCTCTCTCTCTCTCTCTCTCTCTCTCTCTCTCTCTCTCTCTCTCTCTCTCTAAAAGCTTGCTCGCGAGTGTGTGTGTGTGTGTGTGTGTGTGTGTGTGTGTGTACGTGTGTGCTTGTACGTGTGTGCTTGTACGTGTGTGGTGTGTATGTGTGTGTATCATTTGTGTGTGTGTGGTGTGTGTGTGTGTGTGTGTGTGTGTGTGTGTGGTGTGTGTGTGTGTGTGTGTGTGTGTGTGTGTGTGTGTGTGTGTTGTAGGTGTGCGAATGTTTGAGTACAGAAGGTGTATATGCATATTTTGTTTCTGCTGTACTATGTACATGCCTGCGCATCAATATCACCTTCACCTGTCCCGTAGTCCTGCAGACCATGGGCACACCACTGACGATTTTGCAACCAGCTTCCTCCACTCAGCATCCATACATCAACAAACAAACAAAAAAAACCCCACAAAACTGTTATTTGTCTCAGATATATAATGAAATATTCACAGGTAGCAACAAAAAAAAACGAAGTCATCCAATATGTACAATAGCAAAAAATGAAGTAAACACCGTATACAATAATTTATAACAAAAAAACTGCGATTTCTTCAAGATGTCACAAGGAAATAACACACAAAGTCTGTAAAACACCTTTTTCTGTAATGTCTCAGAAAATGTATCCAGGTGTTCTCAAGTTTGAAAAACAAAACATTTAAGAAGTAAAAAACTTTTTTTTTTTGTTTAGTACAACTGTTCCAAAATGATCAGTATTCCTCGTTAAAAGATCCCAGACTGTTTCTTTACAACATTTTTTTTCTGTTATTCCTCGGCTAGAGCTCCGTGTATTTGGTTCACCAATGGGGAAGATTTTATTCATGCGACCGTGTTTTTTTTTTTTTTGGGGGGGGGGGCCCACCATGAAGGTAGCCGCATTCCAACTTCGGAGATTTTTTTTTTTTTTTTTTACAATAGTGGCGAGTAAAAACAAAAGGTAAAGGTAAGGGTGTTTTCATAACTTATGCCATCGTTAGAGAAGCGAGCTTTATCTGAGAGACCTCAGCTTCTCCAAGGGGCCAGCATACTGAAGGGCGGCGGCGCCTATCTCCTCTCCCTCGCTGCTTTCTTGACCTTTGCCTTCCCTGACCCTAAAAGAGGGCAGGTAGGTACCTATTGACAGACGAATCAACAGGGAGACTGTACTGAAGCCAAGGCAGCGCGGGTGGTCACCCATCCAAGGAAGTAACCACAGGACGCTCACACGCAGCTGAACCCTTAGCTAAGGAAGAGAGCGTGTGTGCTCTGACCACTGATCTATTTCATCCCCTAACAGGTATACTATATTATGCAATTCTAAAACCCAAAGCGTCCCAACCGTCACCCATCCAACAGGAAAAAAAAATGGCATAGTACCAGACGGACAAAACGATTTTTTCTTCTTGATTTGGGTTTTTTTTTTGTCGTTCCTTAGCTAAAGCTCCGAGATTCACCTGTGGTAAGATAATATTTGCGTATGTGACCGTTTTATTTCCCCACACCAACCATTTAGGCAGCCGCATTCTGACTTCGGGGATAGTGTCTAAACACGACACCTGCGTGCATGCATGTTTATGGGTTTTTATGTTGTCTTTTTTTTTTGTCATCCGATCCCACCAGCACACAATAACCTATTGCGCTGGCAATTTGAAGACCCGGGTTCGAGTCCGGTCGAGGAAATTTTCTTCCTGCAGTTAACATCAGTGCTGACGCCACTCGCCCAAAAAGTCCTTCAGGATGAGACTTTAAACCGAGGCCCCGTGTGCGAACGCACGCAGAACATCTTGCGCACACGTTAAATCCTGTTCCGCTTTTCGTAAGAGTAGGCCATCGTGTGCCGGTGGGAACAGATGATAATATTTTACAAAAACTGCATACACACGGGGACCGGATGGAATAAAAAGCACAGATTGCTTATTCTGTTATCCTCGATATAAAAGAATAAAATAAATATAAAAAGAATAAAATAAAATATTAAAAAAAAATAACTCTTCCAAAAATGGCAGAACTGGCTCTTTTTATAATGTGTGTGCGCAAAGCTGTTCTACCTGCGTTAGCACGCACAAGCGGGGGGGGGGGGTACTCAGTTTATAATCTCATCCCAAAGACTTTGACATTCAGTTCGACATATTTTTGAGTCAAAACTGGGGGGGGGGAGAGAAAAAAAGGTCGATCCTGGGAATTGAACCCAGAACCTCATGGTTTTTACTTTATTTGGCAGGTGAAGGTCTGAACCATCCTATCCTGCCACACTCCTCCTTTTTCCTTCTTCTGGATTTTGAAGAGGGGTATACGTCATCTTGGCCCCCCCCCCCCACCTAAAAAAAAACAAAACAACACCACCACCTATTTTCTTGCCCCTCCCCCCCCCCCCCCCCTCCCTCCCACACTCTTCTATCTTCAGAGATGTTGTCACATATAAAAAAAAAGACAGATAATAATAATTATTATGACCAAAAGAAAGACACACACTGGAATTACTGAACTCGGAAGACAATGCTAACAAACTGGCAGAGGCTGCTGAAGGTTTAGCACTGTGTGTTTTTATTGTGTGTGTATGTCGGGGGGGGGGGGGGGGGGGGTAGGGGGGGATGGGGGGGGGGGATGTGTGGGTGGGTGGGTGGGTACGGTGTAAATGTGTTGTACGTGGAGTGTGTGTGTGTGTAAATGGTGTGTGTAAATGTGTGTGGGTTGTGGGTGTGGGTTTGTAAATGTGTGTGTGTGTGTGAGTGTGTGTAAATGTGTGTTGTGTGTGTAAATGTGTGTGTGTTGTGTGTGTGTGTGGTTGGGGTGTGTAAGTGTGTGTGCGTGTGTAAGTGTGTGTAAGTGTGTGTAAGTGTGTGTCTGTGCGTGTTTAAGTTTGTGTAAGTGGGTGTAAGAGTCTTGTGTGTATGTGGTGTGTATGTGTTGTGTGCGTGCGTGCGTGCGTGTGTGTGCGCGCAACGCGCTCGTCAACAACCAACCACGTCCCAGCAACATTCCCACCACCCATGACGTCATCAAAATCTTCCCTGCGTCATCCGAAACGTCATCAAACCTTCTGATGTCATGAAGAACGATTTTTTTGGTTTGTTTTTTCACTCTCTCGGTGTCAACGGGTAAGGGTGACTTTGAAGCTCTCTAAGTCAAAGGAAGGGGAAGTGGATCCCCTTGTGGATGGATTTAGGTCGGTTCTCCCAATATTTGGCGAGACATCTCCTCAAACGCCTGCAAATCAAACAAATAAGACAAAATCAAATAAAGCACTCGACAATACTCGTTAAAAACATCAATAAATGGAGCTAGGATTTAAAAGAAAAAATGAGTGAACACTATAAGCTGGAATGAAAGAAAGAAAAATCCCACAGAGGGTAGAGAGTGATCGAATAAACAAAAATGTTAAGGTGTCCCCATACCCAATGCGGGTCATTAAGGAGCCAGGCATCAGAGACCTCAGCTTCTCCAAGGGGCCAGCATATTGAGGGCGGAGGCGCCCATCTCCTCTCTCCCTCACTGCTTTACCTTCCCTGACCCTAAAGTAGGGCAGGTACACCATTTACAGCTGGGTGAACTGGGGGGGGGGGGACTGTACTG
>CM060348.1:27635775-27638275 GCA_030674155.1 Stramonita haemastoma
TGCGTGTGTAAGTGTGTGTAAGTGTGTGTAAGTGTGTGTCTGTGCGTGTTTAAGTTTGTGTAAGTGGGTGTAAGAGTCTCTGTGTGTATGTGGTGTGTATGTATGTACGTGCGTGCGTGCGTGTGTGTGCGCGCAACGCGCTCGTCAACAACCAACCACGTCCCAGCAACATTCCCACCACCCATGACGTCATCAAAATCTTCCCTGCGTCATCCGAAACGTCATCAAACCTTCTGATGTCAATGAAGAACGATTTTTTTGGTTTGTTTTTTCACTCTCTCGGTGTCAACGGGTAAGGGTGACTTTGAAGCTCTCTAAGTCAAAGGAAGGGTGAAGTGGATCCCCTTGTGGATGGATTTAGGTCGGTTCTCCCAATATTTGGCGAGACATCTCCTCAAACGCCTGCAAATCAAACAAATAAAGACAAAATCAATAAAGCACTCGACAATACTCGTTAAAAACATCAATAAATGGAGCTAGGGATTTACAAGAAAAAATGAGTGAACACTATAAGCTGGAATGAAAGAAAGAAAAATCCCACAGAGGGTGGTAGAGAGTGATCGAATAAACAAAAATGTTAAGGTGTCCCCATACCCAATGCGGGTCATTAAGGAGCCAGGCATCAGAGACCTCAGCTTCTCCAAGGGGCCAGCATATTGAGGGCGGAGGCGCCCATCTCCTCTCTCCCTCACTGCTTTACCTTCCCTGACCCTAAAGTAGGGCAGGTACACCATTTACAGCTGGGTGAACTGGGGGGGGGGGGGACTGTACTGAAGCTAAGGCACGCAAAAACGTTCACCCATCCGCTTGGTAACTACGTTCGATGCTGCTTAACCTAACTTGGAGAAAGCGAGTACTCTGACCACTGAGCTATCCCACTGAGCTATACCAGGTGCGGAATACAAAACAGTAATCCCTGACTTGGCAAAACTCTATGACAATTTCAAGTTAAGTAAATAAAACTAAAACTCTATGACAGTCAACTCATCACTCGTGCACGCACACCACATCCACAAACAACCGAATCTCGCTTATAAAAAAATGTATAATACATTAAAACACACACACACACACACACACACACACACATACACACACACACACACACACACACACACCACACACACACCACACACACACACACACACACGTTAAATCCTGTTCCGCTTTTCGTAAGAGTAGGCCATCGTGTGCCGGTGGGAACAGATGACAATATTTACAAAACTGCATACACACGGGGAACGGATGAAAAAAAGCACTTGATTGTTTATTCTGTTATCCTCGATATAAAAGAATAAAATTAAAACACACACACAACACACTAGACTTCTCTCTAAAATGGCCACTGTGGTACAAGGGAAGCAAACAAGGATCTTACACGAGACGCAGAGTTATTTCCCTTCACCTTAGATGCTGGCGTCTTGAGTATTCTACGATGTTCGAATTTTCAAATACACTGAACAGGTTGCCTAGCAAGTCACCAGCTATAAAAGTGTCTGCGTCTTGTTCCAACTCACGCCTTTCAACAAGTTCGCAATCTGTAAACATCAGCTGTATAAATGCACACCAATGTATTGACAGTCACTGTATAGGTAAAAAGGTAAAGGTGTCCCATAACCTATGTGGTCCTAGGGGAGCCAGGCATCAGAGACCTCAACTTCTCTAGGGGGCCAGCATGTTGAGGGCAATGGAGAACAATATTTACAAAATCGCATGCACAGGCTGGATGTAAAAATGTGTGCAGGTGGGAACAGAATGATGAAAAAAATTACAAAACTGCATACACACGGGAACAGGATGTAAAAAGGACACGAGGGTTTAATTATTTATCCTTAATATAAATGAATAAATAAATAAATAAATAAATAAATAAATAAACAAATACCAGTCACTATAACCTGCATTTTACAGGTTCATACAATCCATTCCTGTGACCATGCCTAAGTTTGCCCCCACACACACATTTTTTGGTGGCAAAATCTTGGGGGTGCCCCCATCGCCAGACTAAAGGGCAGACAGACAGACAGACAGACAGACAGACAGACAGACAGACAGACAGACAGACAAGCAGACAAGCAGACAAGCAGACAGACCGACCGACAGACAGACTGACTGACTGACCGATGTGGATCTGGAACCTAACTTGCCTCAATATCAACCTAACTTACCTCAATATCAACCTAACGTACCACAATTTTAACCTAACTTACCTCAATATTAACCTAATGTACCTCAATCTCAACCTAACCTACCTCAATATATCAACCTAACCTACCTCAATATATCAACCTAACCTACCTCAATATATCAACCAGCGAACCTCGATATCAACCTAACCTACCTCAATGTATCAACCAGCGAACCTTGATATAAACCTAACCTACCTCAATATATCAACCTAACATACCTCTGTATATCAACCTAACGTACCTCAATATATCAACCTAACGTACCTCAATATCAACCTAACGTACCTCAATATCAACCTCAATATCAACCT
>CM060348.1:27648275-27650775 GCA_030674155.1 Stramonita haemastoma
CTCTCTCTCTCTCTCTCTCTCTCTCTCTCTCTCTCTCTCTCTCTCTCTCTCTCTCCTCTCTCTCTCAGGGATGTGTGTGTGGGGGACGGATAGGCTAGTGGTCAGAACATAGCGCTGGCAACTTGACGACCCGGGTTCGAGTCCGGTCGAGGAGATTTTTCTTCTGGAGTTAACATCAGTGCAGACTCCACTCTCCCCAAAAGTCCTTCGGATGAGACTTTAAACCGAGGCCCCGTGTGCAAACGCACGCAGAACACCTTGCGCACACGTTAAATCCTGTTCCGCTTTTCGTAAGAGTAGGCCATCGTGTGCCGGTGGGAACAGATGGCATTTACAAATCTGCATACACACGGGGACTGGATGAAAAAAAGCACAAGAGTGCTTAATCCATTATCCTTTGTATAAAAGAATAAATCAAATCAAATCAATCTCTCTCTCTCTCTCTCTCTCTCTCCCCTCTCTCTCCCCTCTCTCTCTCTCTCTCTCTCTCTCTCTCTCTCTCTCTCTCTCTCTCTCTCTCTCTCTCTCTCTCTCTCTTCTCTCTATCTCTCTATCTCTCTATCTCATTTCTATCTATCTACAGATCTATCTATCTCTCCTCCCTCTCCTCTCCTCCTCCACTCCCCCCTCTCTCTCTCACCCTCCTTTCCTCCCCCTCTCTCTCCTCCCTCCCTCCTTTCCACCCTCTCTCTCTCTTTCTCTCTCCCTCCCCCTCTCCCCCCCTCCCTCTCTCTCTTTCTCTCTCTCTCTCCCTCCCCCCTCTCCCTCCCCTCCCTCTCTCCCCCCTCCCTACCTCTCCCCCTCTCTCCCCCCTCCCGCCCTCCTCTCCCCCCTCTCCCCCTCCTTTCCTCCCTCTTTCCCTCTCTCTCTCTCTCTCACTCCACTTACTCACCTGACCCAGTGGTCCGTGAACGTTTTCCTGCACAGAAACCCGTGCATCAAGGGAGACCTCAAATCTCTGGCCGCCACCTCCATCACCGCCATAGGCCGACCACCCCTACCACCACCCCTACCACCTCCTTCCTCTCCTTCCTCCTTCTTCACCCTCCTCCCTCCTCCTCCCAAACCTCCCACCACCACCACCCCTTGCCCAGACTTGGCCAAGGGCTTTCGGTTGCTGAGGTTAGGCCCTGAGGAAGAACTGCGAGGTCTGACTGGAATCCCAGAAGAGGAGGATGAAGACGAGGATACTCCTCGTGGGTTCTGCACAGGCACTGCAGAACTGCTGCTGCTACTGGCTCCAGTAGCTGAGTTCTGTGGGGTTCTGGACCCCTGGGAGGTCCCTGAGAGGCGCTTCTGGATCGTTGAGGGATACCCGAGGACTTCTTGGAGGACGGTTGAGGTCTTCCTCCTGGAGATGGTGTTTTTTGCGAAGACGTTGAGGTGGATGTGGATGTGGATGGGTGAGATGACGTTTGCGTTGCTGGGGGAGAGTGAGAGTTGTGGGTGGTGTGTTGTTGTTGGTGGTGGTGGTGGTGGGAGAAGTGTGAGGTTGGTCTGGTGAAGAAGAAGAAGAAGATGATGATACTGCTGCTGATGATAAGGATAAACCAGCACGTGGCTCTGAAGACACGGGCTTAGGAAAAGAGTCTCTCTCTGTGGAAGAGCGAGCAGAGAACTGCTCCGAAGACACCGCTTTGGAGGAAGAAGAAAAGTCCGTAGTCTCTGTAGAAGAGTGAGCGGAAAACTCTCCAGGAAAGACGAAAGCTTTCTCTCGGGGGCTGTCCAAAGAAAAAGCTCCCGGACTGATGGAAGGAGATCGCTCCGTCTCTCGGGTCCTCTGAAGATATTTCAAGATGGGACCTCGCGGGTGGCGCCCTAGTCTTTCGCTGGAACTGAACCTTGCGGGCTGAGCCTCCTCTTCTTGCTCCTTCTCGTTTTTGGAGACCAAGGCAGTCCCTACCGGCTCCGCGTTTTGCCTGGCCGAGTAAACGTTAGTGTGACTGTGGGCTGAGTACAGAGTAGCAGGTCTATGTCTAGGGATAGTAGAAGAACGCTGTCCTCCTCCTCCTCCTACTCCTCCTGATAATGATTCTTCCTCTTCCTCTGTTGTAAGTCTGCTTCCAAACGTTGTAGAGGAGCTAGCGTTCACCCACGAGTCTCTCTCCCCACCTCGTGTCCTCTCTTTCTCTGCTGCAGACCTTGCGGCACTCTCTTCTCTGGCTGAAAGTGAGTGAGGGGTCTGGAACTGGTTCGCTTCTTCCTCGCTGTCGTATTCGTCCCAAGCTTCCGAGTAGGTCCTGCTGTGTTGATGCTGTTGATCTACACTCACGTGCACGCGTCTCTTCTCCTCCTTACTCTCCCTCTCCTCCTCTTTTAGAAGACCACCACGTAAGACAAAATCTCTACCACCAACACCATTACTACCTACAGCACTATCAACCGTGTCAGTAGCATCAACACCAACACCACCTCCAGAGTGAGTCACGCGGTAACCTAAACTGACGTCACCGACACTTCTTGACGTCACGGGACGCTGCTGAGAAATGTCGTCATCATC
>CM060348.1:27655111-27657611 GCA_030674155.1 Stramonita haemastoma
GAAAAAAGGGGGGGGGAGAAAATTTTTAAAAAGGGGAGGGGGGGGGAGGGGGGGGGGGAAAAGAAAAAAGGGGGGAAAAAGGGGGGGGTTTTTAATGGGAAAAAAGGGGGAAAGGGGGAAAGGGGGAGGGGAAAAAGGGGGAAAGGGGGAAAGGAGAAGGGGGGGGGGGAAATAGATAGAGGAGGGAGGATTCCGAGTAGGGAGTGAGAGAGAAAAGGGAGTATAAGGGGACGGAGATGGGCGAAGAGAAGGAGGGCGGAGGAGGGACTAGAGATTTGTGGTGTGAGGACGTGAGTAGGAAGTGAGGGATGAGGAGGGGGAGAGAGGGGTAGGAGGGAGAGGGGGAGAGAGGGGAGGGGGTTGGGAGGAGAGGTTTGAGAGAGGAGGGAGATGAGTGTGAGGAGTGGAGGTGGAGAAGAGGGGGGTTGGATGTGAGTGATGGAGGGAGACTGATAGGAGGAGAGACAGAGGAGATGAGGAGGTGTGGTGGAGAAGAGCTAGGTAGGTGAAGGAGTGGGTGAGGGAGGGATGTAGGTGGTAGGGGAGGAAGCGGGTGAGTGAGAGGAGAGGAGGAGAGAGGAGAGAGAGGAGAGTAGGAGGACGGGAAGAGAGGAGGGGAGGGAGAGGAGAGAGAGGAGGGAGGAGACTGAGGAGGAGAGAGAGGAGAGGTGAGGAGAGCTGAGGGGGAGGAGAGGAGGGATGGGAGAGAGAGTTGGAGAGGAGAGAGGGACAGAGAAGAGAGAGAGAGTACAGAGAGAAGAGACAGAGAGCAGGAGAGACAGAGAGGAAAACAGAGACAAAAGAGGGACAGCAGGCAGACAGACAGGAGGCAGGCAGCAAAACAGACATCAGAACAATTGGTTACTTTTCTCTTTTCTTTCTCTCTGTCTCTTTCTGTCTGTCTCTGTCTCTGTCGGGTCTGTCGGGTCTGTCTGTCTGTTTGTCTGTCTGTCTGTCTGTCTGTCTGTTGTCTTCTCTTCTCTCTCTCTCTCTCTCTCTCTCTCTCTCTCTCTCTCTCTTCCTTCTCTCTCTCTCTCTCCCCTCCTCTCTTCTCTCTTCTCCCCCCCCCCCCCACACACACACATACACACACGTACACACACGTACACACGTACACACACACACTGACAACATTCTTTGAGAAAAGAGGTGACTTACGGGAGTGCCCTTACTGATGATAAGGAAGAAGAAGTAGAAGAAGGTTACAAGGTTTAGTAGTAATAAGGAATGCACAGAGAAGGAACGTCGAGAGAGAGAGAGAGAGAGAGAGAGAGAGAGAGGAGAGAGAGAGAGAGAGAGAGAGAAGACAGACAGACAGACAGACAGACAGACAGACAGACAGACAGACAGACAGACAGACAGACAGACAGACAGACAGACAGACAGACAGACGGACAGAGACAGATAGACAGACAGACAAACAGAGACACAGAGAAGAAAGAAAGAAAGAAAGAAAGAGAGAGAGAGAGAGAGAGAGAGAGAGAGAGAGAGAGAGAGAGAGAGAGAGAGAGAGAGAGAGAGAGAGAAGAGAGAGAGGACAGAGACAGAGACAGAGACGAGAGACAGAGAAACAGAGAGAGACAGAGACAGAGAGACACAGAGAGAGAGACAGAGACAGAGAGAGAAAAGAGTTTATGGCCAAATAATAGAGTAAGGGTAATGGGGATGGGCAGCAGTAACTTTGTTGTTTGTGAAATGAGGTGTGTGTTGGAGGGGGGGGGGGGGGGGGGGGGGGGGGGGGGTTGAGGGGGAGGGGGTAGGGAGGGAGTGAGGGAGTGGAGGGTGTTGGGTGGTGGTGGTGGGTGTGGGGGGGAGTGATGGGTACAGTGGTTGTGGTGTTGTTTTGTCTAGAAACTAGGCCTAAGCTGTTGCCGGCGAACTACTTTTGCTTCCACTTGTCTTTGCTTTAGCAGTACTGTGTGTGTGTGGTGTGCTTTTTGGTGGTTTATCTATATATTATCTACCTGTAGTGTGTTGAGTTTTTATATTTTATTTTATTTTATTGATTCATTCTTTTAAAAAAAAATTATTTGGAAGATATTGGATTAAGGAGTTGTGTGACTTTTTTTTTTTACATTCAGTCCTTGTGTGTATAAGTTTTGTAATTTTTTAAAAATTCATTCAGTCAGTTGGTATGGGTGTTTCGTTTGTTTTCAATTATATATCGCTCGTTATTTATTCATTATTTATTTTTGGGGGGTGGGTGGGTGGGGGTTGCATATTTTCGCCATTTTATTTGTTTATATGTCTGTTTAAAATAAAAACAAACCCGACAATCGAACAGATTACTAAGTAGTATACCCGGCTGGAGCGTTTTTTAAATCTAAATTTATATCATTTCTGCGCCACGCGCTTTTCAATTTTCTTTACTTTGTTGTTAGAATCTATGCTTTAATTGTTTAGGATTGCAGCGTTCAACAAGAAGTATGTAAGTCGCTTGCAAAAAATTAGGCTTTTAAAAAAAATATTTAAAAAAAAACACATTTGCGGTGGGAAAAAA
>CM060348.1:27670111-27672611 GCA_030674155.1 Stramonita haemastoma
CCAAAAACGAGAAGGAGCAAGAAGAGGAGGTTCAGCCCGCAAGGTTCAGTTCCAGCGAAAGACTAGGACGCCACCCGCGAGGTCCCATCTTGAAATATCTCCAGAGGACCCGAGAGACGGAGCGTTCTCCATCCATCAGTCCGGGAGCTTTTTCTTTGGACAGTCCCCGAGAGAAAGCGTTCGTCTTTCCTGGAGAGTTTTCCGCTCATTCTTCTACAGAGACTGCAGACTTTTCTTCTTCCTCCAAAGCGGTGTCTTCGGAGCAGTTCTCTGCTCGCTCTTCCACAGAGAGAGACTCTTTTCCCAAGCCCGTGTCTTCAGAGCCACGTGCTGGTTTATCCTTATCATCAGCAGCAGTATCATCATCTTCTTCTTCTTCTTCACCAGACCAACCTCACACTTCTCCCACCACCACCACCACCACCAACAACAACAACACCCACAACTCTCACTCTCTCCCAGCAACGCAAACATCATCTCACCCATCCACATCCACCTCGACTTCTTCGCAAAAACCACCATCTCCAGGAGGAAGACCTCAACCGTCCTCCAAGAAGTCCTCGGGTATCCCTCAACGATCCAGAAGCGCCTCTCAGGGACCTCCCCAGGGGTCCAGAACCCCACAGAACTCAGCTACTGGAGCCAGTAGTAGCAGCAGTTCTGCAGTGCCTGTGCAGAACCCACGAGGAGTATCCTCGTCTTCAGCCTCCTCTTCTGGGATTCCAGTCAGACCTCGCAGTTCTTCCTCAGGGCCTAACCTCAGCAACCGAAAGCCCTTGGCCAAGTCTGGGCAAGGGGTGGTGGTGGTGGGAGGTTTGGGTGGAGGAGGGAGGAGGGTGAAGAAGGAGGAGGAGGAAGGAGGTGGTAGGGGTGGTCGGCCTATGGCGGTGATGGAGGTGGCGGCCAGAGATTTGAGGTCTCCCTTGATGCACGGGTTTCTGTGCAGGAAAACGTTCACGGACCACTGGGTCAGGTGAGTAAGTGGAGTGAGAGAAAGTGAGAGAGAGGGAAAGAGGGAGGAAAGGTGGGGGAGAGGGGGAGAGGGAGGGGGGAGGGGGGGAGAGAGGGGGGAGAGGTAGGGAGGGGGGAGAGAGGGGGAGAGAGGGAGGGGAGGGAGAGGGGGTAGGGAGAGAGAGAGAAGGGGGGGAGGGGGGAGGGAGAGAGAAAGAGAGAGAGGGAGGGGGGGAGAGGGGGAGGGAGAGAGAAAGAGAGAGAGGGTGGAAAGGAGGGAGGGAGGGGAGAGAGAGGGGGAGGAAAGGAGAGTGAGAGAGAGAGGGGGAGTGGGGGGAGGGGGGAGGAGAGATAGATCTATAGATAGATAGATCTGTAGATAGATAGATAGATAGATAGAGAGATAGAGAGAGAGAGAGAGAGAGAGAGAGAGAGAGAGAGAGAGAGAGAGAGAGAGAGAGAGAGAGAGAGAGAGGAGAGAGAAGAGAGAGAGATTGATTTGATTTGATTTATTCTTTTATACAAAGGATAATAGATTAAGCACTTTTGTGCTTTTTTTCATCCAGTCCCCGTGTGTATGCAGATTTGTAAATGTCATCTGTTCCCACCGGCACACGATGGCCTACTCTTACGAAAAGCGGAACAGGATTTAACGTGTGCGCAAGGTGTTCTGCGTGCGTTCGCACACGGGGCCTCGGTTTAAAGTCTCATCCGAAGGACTTTTGGGGAGAGTGGAGTCTGCACTGATGTTAACTCCAGAAGAAAAATCTCCTCGACCGGACTCGAACCCGGGTCGTCAAATTGCCAGCGCAATGTTCTGACCACTAGGCTATCCGTCCCCCACACACACATCCGTGAGAGAGAGAGAGAGAGAGAGAGAGAGAGAGAGAGAGAGAGAGAGAGAGAGAGAGAGAGAGAGAGAGAGAGAGAGAGAGAGAGAAAGAGACAGAGAGACAGAGAGACAGAGAGAAACAGAGACAGAGACACAGACACAGACAGAGACAGACAGAGACAGACAGAGACAGAGAGAGACAGACAGAGAGAGAGAGATCTGAACTCCGAAATGGTTTGATATCTATAATGTATGCATATGATAAATTACAACGGCCTCGGAATATTATACAATGGAAAGGGAAACAGCAAAATAGAACGTAGTACAATCGTAATCATTGTTGTGTCATCGATACTTGTTACATTATAATTATATTATTGTATATATATATATATATATATATATATATATATATATATATATATATATATATATATATTTTTTATACATCTTGTGTGTTTTCAGGATAGGCGTAGCATGTTTAGTGTGCTGATTACGTGTGTTTCCACTTTTCACTTCTGTAATTGTCACCATCAGAATCCAAAAATCGTGACTGAATAACACTTGGAGAAGAACATATATAGCTGTGTAACATGCTGTACAGTTTTTAGTTATTACACTTATAGTGTTTACATATTTTATAAACATAGATTGATCAATTTCTATCTCAGTTTTGCCATCCTTTCGCTATGTGTGTGTATGTGTGTGTGTGCGCGT
>CM060348.1:27677611-27679187 GCA_030674155.1 Stramonita haemastoma
ATTAATTTTGTAAACAATGCACCCATTGCCTGAAGAGATGTAATCATGACTCTGATTGGCTGAAATTGTGTAAAATAACAGAGGCACCCATTGGCTGTAAGGGTGTAATGGTTGCTGTCACTGGCTGTAGGGATGTAACGGTTGCTGTCATTGGCTGTAGGGATGTAACGGTTGCTGTCATTGGCTGTAGGGATGTAACGGTTGCTGTCATTGGCTGTAGGGATGTAACGGTTGCTGTCACTGGCTGTAGGGATGTAACGGTTGCTGTCACTGGCCGTAGGGATGTAACGGTTGCTGTCATTGGCTGTAGGGATGTAACTTAACTGTTGCTGCCATTGGCTGTAGGGATGTAACGGTTGCTGTCACTGGCTGTAGGGATGTAACGGTTGCTGCCATTGGCTGTAGGGATGTAACGGTTGCTGTCATTGGCTGTAGGGATGTAACAGTTGCTGTCATTGGCTGTAGGAATGTAACAGTTGCTGTCATTGGCTGTAGGGATGTAACAGTTGCTGTCATTGGCTGTAGGGATGTAACGGTTGCTGTCACTGGCCGTAGGGATGTAACGGTTGCTGTCATTGGCTGTAGGGATGTAACTTAAGTGTTGCTTCCATTGGCTGTAGGGATGTAACGGTTGCTGTCACTGGCTGTAGGGATGTAACGGTTGCTGCCATTGGCTGTAGGGATGTAACCGTTGCTGTCATTGGCTGTAGGGATGTAACGGTTGCTGTCATTGGCTGTAGGGATGTAACGGTTGCTGTCATTGGCTGTAGGGATGTAACGGTTGCTGTCATTGGCTGTAGGGATGTAACGGTTGCTGTCATTGGCTGTAGGGATGTAACGGTTGCTGTCATTGGCTGTAGGGATGTAACGGTTGCTGTCATTGGCTGTAGGGATGTAACGGTTGCTGTCATTGGCTGTAGGGATGTAACGGTTGCTGTCATTGGCTGTAGGGATGTAACGGTTGCTGTCATTGGCTGTAGGGATGTAACGGTTGCTGTCATTGGCTGCAGGGGAAGGAGCACGTGGCGGGGAGGGGGGCGAGGACAGGGTGCTGGGCATCAAGCAGAAACTGCTGGCGGAGGTCCTGAGGCAGACCCAGGAACTGGAGAAGAAGCAGGCGGCCAGGAAAGCCAACAAGGTGGGTGCTGAAAAAAGGCAGACAGGTAAAGAAGGCAGACAGGTAAAAAAAACAGGCAGACAGGTAAAAAGGTAGACAGGTAAAAAACAACTACAGGCAGACAGGTAAAAAACAAACAGGCAGACAGGTAAAAAAGGCAGACAGGTAAAAAACAGGCAGACAGGTAAAAAACAACAACAGGCAGACAGGTAAAAACAACAACAGGCAGACAGGTAAAAAAAACAGGCAGACAGGTAAAAAACAACAACAGGCAGACAGGTAAAAAACAACAACAGGCAGACAGGTAAAAAAGGCAGACAGGAGCGAGGTGTCAGAGACCTCAGCTTCTTTAGGAGGGGCATCAGAGAGAAGCTGAGGTCTCTGACACCTCGCTTATCAACGTTTCCAGAGACCTCAGTTTATCTAGGGACCAGTATCTTGAGGGCGGTGCCCATCTCT
>CM060348.1:27696787-27699287 GCA_030674155.1 Stramonita haemastoma
AGAGAGGAGAGAGAGAGAGAGAGAGGAGAGAGAGAGAGAGAGAGAGAGAAGACAGACGACAGACAGACAGACAGACAGACAGACAGACAGACAGACAGACAGACAGACAGACAGACAGACAGAAGACAGAGACAGAGACAGAGAGAAGAAGAAGAAGAAGAAGAAGAAGAAGAAGAAGAAGAAGAAGAAGAAGAAGAAGAAGAAGAAGAAGGAGAGATAAGCCAGACTTTGACAAGTTAGTCTTCTGCAACACACACACACACATACACACACACGTACACACACACAACACACACACACACACACACAACACACACACACACACACACACACACAACTACACACATATTATATATATATATATATTATATATTATATATATATATATATATATATATATATATATATATATATATATAATCTGCTTCTATCATGTCATCTGCAGGTTTGTAACAAGGCCGCTGGTTGGTCAGGCAGAAAAAAGAGGCGGATGGTAGGACATCTCTAATTGGCTCTCTCTCTCCCGCTATAGAGCTTGATGTCTACGTGCACCCTTCTGCGCATGTGTGCATTAGCGTGCGTGTGTGTGCGCGCGCGCGTATTTGTGAGTGTGCATGTGTGCTTCTGGATGCCTTTGTGTTGATGACGCGCGACGGTAGTGTGAAGAGAGCAGGATGACGAGAGCCTATGGGATGCAATGATATGCTGAGGGGAGAGAGAGAGAGAGGAGAGAGAGAGAGAGAGAGAGAGAGAGAACGAGAAAGAGAGAGAGAGGAGAGAGAGAAGAGAGACACTGAACACTGTGCGTTCTTCAGTTTTACTGGAGGGGGGGTTCATGCACACACACATGCACATGCACAAACGCAAACACATACACACACACATACACACTCACACATGCACACACACACACACACACACACACACACACACACACACACACACACACACACACACACACCAGACACACTCACACACATACACACTCACACATACACACATACACACATACACACATACACACACACGAACAAATACAACACACTTGTGTGTGTTGATTCCAAATCGGTTTTACATGCTTTGAAGAATTCTAATCTTAAAGTGAGAAAAGATCTTCTCATCGAAGTCAAGCATCTGGTGCATCTTGTTATTTTAAGAGGTAGTACTGTTACTTTTTGTTGGGTTCCCTCACATAGTGGAATCTATTTTAATGAAAAAGTAGACACCCTTGCAAAATATGGGGCGAGGAATAGAAAGGATTCTTGTGAAATAGATGTTGCATTATCTTTGCATGAGGGATACAGCTTGCTGCAAAATGCCTGTTGGAAGCATTTCAGAAAGGAGATCAGCGATTCTGGCTATCGGCTTTATGATAGCAGTACAAGTAATATGATAAATTTTCGAAATATCTTAACTTCTGACAAAGTCTGTGGTTGGTACAATCGCAGAAATGTGTTATCCCTCATGTACAGATTTAAACTAAATGCCTTCAAGACGAAATACTCAAAGGATGTAAACTGTATTTGTGGTGATAAGATAACGAATAGTCATATTCTTCTTTGTGGATATCTAAAATCACTGTTACCTGTTGTGCCCAATCTATCACTGGATCAGTTGTTGTCTGAACCATCGCGCTTGTTGGACATTGTGTTAGCACTAACAAGTAGTCCGATAATTCAGTATTTATAGTTTGTTAAAGTTAGCTTTATATTTTAACTTTGTTATCTGGCATTGGTTTCAGCTATTGTTCAATTTTTCTTGTTCAGGGTTTTTTTTTTTTTTTTTTTTTTTTGTTGTCTAAAATCACTTGATGTGAATAGACGTTAAACTGAAGAACACACACACACACACATACATACATACAAACATACACACCTCTGACAGAAAGAAAGAGACAAGACGACAGACAGACAGACAGACAGACAGAAAGACAGTCACACACACACACATACACATACACACACGCACACACACACACGCACGCACGCACGCACGCACGCACTCACACACGCTCACACACACATACACACAAACACACACACACACACAAACACACACACACACACACACACACACACACACACACACACACACACACACACACACACACACACACACACACACCACACACACAGAGGCAAGCAGGCAAATAGACATAAAGACAGAGAAAAAAAAAATAAAAGCAGGGAGAGGCACTGAATAGTACTGCTGCGACCAACGAATCACCAACGGCCACGTCATCAATCTGACACGGCCATCCATCAATCAATCAAATGACCTATTAATCAATCAACTAATCAATCCATCAATCCATCAATCACTGACGACGATCCACAAGGACAACTAACCCTCGCTTGCTTGAGCATCCTCGTCCACCCCCAACCCCCAACCCCCAACCCCATAGGGGTTAACCATTAGCCCTCAATATCAACAACACTTTCTCCTTTTTTTTTCTTTTGGTTGTAACCATGATGGGGACGGGATAACTCAGTGGTCAGAG
>CM060348.1:27709287-27711787 GCA_030674155.1 Stramonita haemastoma
ATTTCATGTCAACAGATTTTTTTTTCAAATGAAGATGTCAGACTGTGATAACGAGAGGGATAAAAAAATAAATTAAAAAGAGAGGAAGATGAAGATGAAATCAGAGGGAGGGAGGGGGAGGGATAGAGAGAGGAGGAGAGAGAGGGAGATGGGGATAGGGAGTGGGAGAGAGAAAGAGAGAGAGAGATAGGAAGGAGAGAGAGAGGAGAGAGAGGAGAGAGAGAGAGAGGAGAGGAGAGAGAGAGGAGAGAGAGAGAGAGAGAGAGAGAGAGAGGGAGAGGAGAGAGAGACAGACAGACAGAGAGACAGACAGACAGACAGACAGACAGAAGACAGACAGACAGACAGACAGACAGACAGACAGACAGAGAGACAGAAACAGACAGAGACAGAGACAGAAAAGAAGAAGAGAAGGGTTATGGCTTTTAGACATTGTATAGTCTACCCTTCTTGCTGTTAAATGGTTGTCCAAACCAGCACGCTAAGTTCAGGTAAAAGGAAATAGTTGTTATTTTTTCTCTCACATCAAAGACATAACAGTCTCCTTTCCCCTCGTTTTCATTACATGTCAACAGATTTTTTTTAAATGAAGATGTCAGACTTTGATAACGAGAGGGACAAAAATACAGTGAAAAGAGAGAGAGGATGATGAATTGAGAGAGGGAGAGGGAGGGGGGAGGGGGAAAGGAACGGAGAAGGGTAGAGAGTGAGAGAGGGAGGGAGGGAGTGGGAGGGGGGATAGGGAGGGAGGGAGAGTGAGAGAGAGTGTGGTGTGTGGGGGGGGTAGTCACACACACAGACACACGCACACACATAGACACACATACACACACACATAGACACATACACACACACAAAGACACATACACACACATACACACACACACACACAAAACACACACACACCACCACACTACATCACACCACACCACACCACACCACATCACAACACAACAAAACACACGCACACACGCACGCACGTACACACACACTACACACGCACCCACGCACGCACGCACCACGCTCACGCACGCACACACACACACACAGAGACACACACACCACCACCACCACCATTCTCTCTATTTTCTCAACTTTATCATACAGGAGTAGTTTTCCCTTGAAGCACTTTTCCCGAAACTCTCTCTCTCTCTCTCTCTCTCTCTCTCTCTCTCTCTCTCTCTCTCTCTCTCTCTCTCTCTCTCTCTCTCTCTCTGCATGTATGTGTGCATACGCGCGCGTGTGTGTATGTGTGTGTGTGCATGTGTGTGCATGCACGCATGTGTGTGCGCACTCGTGCGAATGTGTGTGTGTGTTTGTGTGTGTGTGTGTATATGTGCGTGTGTGAGACAGAGAGACAGAGTGAGAGAGAGAGAGAGGAGAGAGAGGAGGAGAGAGAGAGAGAGAGAGAGAGAGAGATGAGTAGAGAGAGAGAGAGAGAGAGAGGAGAGAGAGAGAGAAGGAGTGTGTATATGCATGCGTGCATGCATGCATATGTGTATGTGTGTGTTCAAACCATCACACAACATAATTAACCCTACTTACCTCAGAATCCGCGGTTCTTGCAGACGAGATACTCCGACCACCATCATCCTCACCATCCTCATCCTCCTCATCCTGATGAATCAGCAATCCTCCCTCATGACTCCGGGACAACTCCCTGTTGTAGACACTCTCCCCATCTTCGCAGACCACCACCCTGTCCCCCTCTTTTTGCGCCGTAATAGCCTCGTCCGAATCAATTGCAGCAGATAGCCCTTGTCCTTGCTCCACACATGGGTCAGTGCATCATCGTGTTGAGGGGTGTTCTGAGACTGAGAACTGAACGATGATTCTTCTCTGTGTGTTTCATCCGCGCTGTACCGACTACTAGTAGTTGTAGTAATAGTAGTAGTAGTACTACTACTATTAGGTGAGATATCGTTAACACTTTGAGAGAGATGTTGATGTTGATGTTGTTGATGTTGATCTAAACCATCCACAGTTCTTGGTGAAAGAGAACCCATTGATCGAGGACGAGGTATGTTATTAGAGTGATGATTATGATGATGATGACGATGATAATGAGAAGAAGGAGGAGGAGGAGCGAAGTCAGGTCTCTCTGACGTTAGCGGCAACGTCACTTCTGCTGATGACGCCATGGCGGAACTTCCAGGAGGCTGCTGCATACCGTCTACCGAGTAGGCGCCAGCAGAGAGAGTAGACACGGAAGAGGAAGCAGAAGCTTCACTCCCACTTCTCATCCTATGTCCGCCCCCCTCCACCACCATATTCTTCTTCACCCCCACCCCTCCTCCTCCTCCTCCTCCTCCTCTCCTCCTCCTCCTCCTCCTACCTCAACATTCCCTGCCATCAAAGAACTTCGAGACCTGGACAGGGAAGGAATACCCGAAGACGTTCTAGGACCTCCTCGCGGCGTCACCACCACCTCCCCACCACCCCCACCACCACTACCACCACCACTACCACCACCAATACCACCACCAACACCACATCCACC
>CM060348.1:27714287-27716787 GCA_030674155.1 Stramonita haemastoma
TTCTCCTGGAGGCATCGTCTGCCGAAGCTGACCGTTTTTTGCTGCGACCGAAGAGAGATTCTAAACCGCCCACTTTGAAAAAGGATCGGCGACGGCTGGTTGTTTCTGTTGTTGATGATGATGATGAGGCTGTTGGTGTTTTTGCTGCTGATGGTGTTGTTGATGCTGCTTTTTGTTGTTGCTGAGGATGTTGAAGAGGTGGATCTGGGTGTGTCTGATTCTTCGTAAGTGGCTTTGAGAGGAGCTGCCTTGGCTTCTGTGGTTTGTTCCGGATCCCTGCGAGATAGAGAGAGGGTTGTTCAGGTGAGTTCCTGTTAGGTCAGGTCAGATCGAGTTGGGTCGGGTAGGGTCCGGTCGTATCAAATCAGGTCAAGTAGTGTCGGGTCGATCAGATCAGGTCAGGTCAGGTCAGGTTACGTGAGGTCAAAGACAGCTATGGAAGAGATCACTTGACAGACACATACACACACAAAGTCAGAGACAGACAGACAGACAGACAGACAGACAGACAGACAGACAGACAGACAGACAGACCACAGACTAGAGTACACTGGGATAACGTGTTGATCAAACTCCTGATAAAGGTAAAAAGGTAAAGGTGTCCCATAGCGAGGCATCAGAGACCTCAGCTTCTCTAGGGGGCCAGCATATTGAGGACAGTGGCGCCCTCTCCTCTCCCTTGCTGCTTTACCTTCCCTGACCCTAACCACTGGCCAATCAATCCTGTCCCCAATTGTATTGTACTTGTACTTTATTGTATTGTATTGCACGATACAATGCAAGGTATTTTATTGTATTGTATTGCAGTGCATTACACTGCATTACATTGTATTACATTGTATTGTATTGTATTGTATTGCATTGTATTACATTGTATTGCAGTGTTTTGTATTGTATTGTATCCTACACCACTCAAAAGTCACGACAGATTCATATCATATGCGTGAAATTCAATGGGTTAGGAGGCTTGGGGGAGGAGGGGGGGGGGAGGAGGAGGGGGGGAGGAGGGGGGAGGGAGGGAATCTAAACACAATCCCCAACAACACTCACCTTCGTAACCGTTTCCGAATATCGTCACGAATCCTTCCGAACATCCCCGGCGTTGCCTAGCGACAGGGACATGAAGTCGATACGACGCGGCAACGTCTGGCCCGGAGAATAGGCACAGCCACCACCACCACCACCCCCCTCACCCCCCCACCACTACTCCTATCCCCACTACCACTACTACTACTCCTCATCCTCCTCCCCCCTCCTCCTCCTCCTCCACCTCCTCCTCCTCCTCCTCCTCCTCCTCGGTTTCTGTAATAACCACGAGGACTTTGAGAAGAAGACAGAAGAAGCAGAAGATCTCGGAGTGAGGTCACCATCCGTATCACTCCCATCCCCCTCATTCTCCACCCTCACCCCCACCTCCACTCCCCGTTCCCCACCTCCCCCCCTCCCCCACCCTCCAGCGAGTCGGTGTCCACGTCAGCTACGCGGGTCAACACGTCCATCCACTGGTCCGAGTTCTTCTTTGGAGTCCACCCCGAACATCAGACGCTGGCGGTTGCTGACGTTTTCGATCCAGAACTGGAACTTGTCCACTCCGGAGATGGTTTTGGAGCGCAGCTTGCGGTTGAGGCCGTTCACCAGGCGATTGTCGCGCGAAGCCGTTTTGAACTCCACGGGCGGACTTTGCATCCTGGCAGTAAGATGACCTGCGACAGGATTGGTTTTTTTATGAGTAGAGAGTGATTGTGGTGATGTAGGGAGAGAGGTAGGGAGAGATATCGTACAGAGAGGGGGGGAAGGCTCGAAGTTCCATCAATCATCACATCATCGTCACATCACCATTACATCATCACATTCGTCGTCGTCGTCTTATCATCATCATCATCGTCATCGTCATCATCATCATCATCATCATCATCATCATCATCATCATCATCACTGCCACCATCATCATTATCATCACCACCACCACCACCATCATCATCACCACCACCATCATCCTCATCATTACAACCACTACCACAACAATCACCATCAGCCTTCATTAAAAAAATTACACAATCACCACCACCACCACCACCACCATCATCAACATCACTGTCATCTCCACCATCACTATCATCATCATCATCATCATTGCTATCATCACACCACAGCCACCAACCACAACCACTACCCCCACCACCAACCATCACAACCCCCATTACCACCACCATCACCACCAACGACTAACTATCACCACCAACCCCCACCCCCACCCACAACCCCACCCCCCACCAACACCTCCAACCACACCAACCAACCAACCAAAAAATCACCATTCCCCAAAAATCTTCTCCTCACCTTCTTGGAAACTTTAGAGTCGGTTTCTCGAAGACACAGAAACACACCACACACCCACACCGACCTTCAACTAGTCAATCAGCCAGCCTTGCTGGTCCCACCCCACCCCCCACCCCAATCACAACCAACCAACCATCACCCTTCCTCAAAACCAACCCCA
>CM060348.1:27756787-27761787 GCA_030674155.1 Stramonita haemastoma
GCCCTTTATCTGGCTTTGTCTATCCCTTTGTGTCTATGTGTGTGTGTGTGTGTGTGTGTGTGTGTGTGTGTGTGTGTGTGTGTGTGTGTGTGTGTGTGTGTGTGTGTGCATGTGCATGTGCATGTGCATGTGCATACGTATTATGTTCTATGTGTGTGTGAGTGGGTATGTGTATCCATGCGTTCATGTGTGCTTTACATGCGTGTGTGTGTGTGGGGGGGGGGGGGGGGGGCGGACGGAGGAAGTGTTGTGTGCGCATGAGTGCGTAGATGTGTTGGTGCACGTTTGTGTACTTATCATAATTTTTTTTAAACGAATTATTTTCTAATAACTATAATATCAGGTTTACAATAACCTCAACATTTTTTTTTTGTATTTGGACTTACAAAGTAAGTAAATATAACCAACCTTTTCTTTTAAACTAGGGTGTTGTATACGTGTAAGTATTTTCTTTTTCTTGTGCATTTCCTGGAGTCAGAAATTGAAGAAAATATTGAACAATTCACAAATTGTTTTTGTGCGACCTCAAATACATACTTGGTTGGGTTTTTGTTGTTGTTGTTTGTTGGGGTTTTTTTTCTTGTTGTTCCTCAGATAGAGCTCCAAGGTTCACCAATGATGAGATTTTGCGTATGCGACCGGTTTTTGCCCACCATGAAGGTAGCCACATTCCGACTTCGGGATGTCTGCCGGGTCTGTTCATGTTTCCGTAGCCCATTGAACGATAACGTGAATGACGAGATATATATATAATGAGCGTACTTGATTTTCTGCATGTGTATGTATGTTATACACACATGGAATTAACGCACTGGCAGGTCTTTACTTAAGTTGACAAGGGAGATCGTAAAAATCTCCCACCCGTGATTTAACAGACGCCGCCGAGATTTGAACCCACGACTTTATGAACCATAGGATTGAAGACGAACGGTCTTAACCACTCAGCTATAGTGTTCGAACTATGCTGTTTAAAATGAAGATGACCTACTGCTTATCTAACAGAGAGAGAGAGAGACAAAGACAGATACAGACAGACAGAGACAGAGACAAACAGACAGAGACACAGACACAGATATACATACACACACAGACACACACAACACACACAGACACACACAGACACACAGACACACAGAGACACAGAGACAGAGAACAGAGACACAGACGACAGACACAGACAGACAGACAGACAGACAGACAGACACACAGACACACACACACACACACACACAACACAACACACACACACACACACACACACCGAAACACACACACGCACAGACACACCACACACACACACACACACACACACACACACACACCACACACACACACACACACACACACACACACACACACACACACACACACACACAACGATATCACTGACACTGTCAACAAAGGTGTGGGTGTCAGTGTCAACAAATGTGCCATTGACTATGCCGACAAGTGTGATTTACAGTGTCGACAAGTGTCATTGACATGTCAACAGGTGCAATGGACACTTTCAACAAAAGTGTTCTTGACAAAGTCAACAAGTGGGATTGACAATGTCGACAAGTGTAATTGACTTATATGTCAACAAGTTCGATTGACAATGACAACAAGAAGGATTGATACAGTCAACACATAATGATAACAACAACAACAACAACAACAACAACAACAACAATAATAATAATAATAATAATAATAATAATAATAATAATAATAATAATAATAATAATAATAATAATAATAATAATAATAATAATAATAATAATAATAATGTCACGAACACAGTCAAGCAAAAGGTAGGATTGACACTGCCAAAAAAGGCAGGATTGACACTGTCAACAAAGGCAGGATTGACACTGTCACTGTCAACACAGGCAGGATTGACACTGTCAACAAAGGCAGGATTGACATTGACACTATCAACAAAGGCAGGATTGACACTGTCAACAAAGGCAGGATTGACACTGTCAACAAAGGCAGGATTGACACTGTCAACAAAAGGCAGGATTGACACTGTCACTGTTAACAAAGGCAGGACTGACACTGTCAACAAAGGCAGGATTGACACTGTCAACAAAGGCAGGATTGACACTGTCAACAAAGGCAGGATTGACACTGTCACTGTTAACAAAGGCAGGATTGACACGGTCAACAAAGGCAGGACTGACACTGTCAACAAAGGCAGGATTGACACTGTCAACAAAGGCAGGATTGACACTGTCAACAAAGGCGTGTGTTACTGTCACTGTCAACAAAGGCAGGATTGACACTGTAAACAAAGGCAGCATTAACACTGACTTTGTAAACAAAGGCAGGATTGACACTGTCACTGTCAACAAAGGCATCATTGACATGGTCAACAAAGGCAGGATTGACATTGACACTATCAACAAAGGCAGGATTGACACTGTCAACAAAGGCAGGATTGACACATGTCAACAAAGGCAGGATTGACACTGTCAACAAAGGCAGGATTGACACTGTCAACAAAGGCAGGATTGACATGAACTGACAACAAAGGCAGGAATGACATTGACACTGTCAACAAAGGCGTGTTGTCACTGACACTGTCAACAAAGGCAGGATTAACATTGTCAACAAAGGCAGCATTGACACTTGTCAACAAAGGCAGGATTGACATTGACACTGTCAACAAAGGCAGGATTGACACTGTCAACAAAGGCAGCATTGACACTTGTCAACAAAGGCGTGTGTCACTGACACTGTAGACAAAGGTGTTTAACTCAGAGTGTCAACCTAATGGGTGTGACTTATACACTGTCAGCCAAAGTTGACACTGTCATGTCGGAAAGGGGAGGGCTGACACTGTCAATAGCCATGAGATCTTAGACCAGGAATTGCGGCACTCTACACTGCTGTCATCTTAAGTATATCACGATCAACACAGATCTGTCTGTCTTTGTCTCTGTTCTCTGTCTGTCTGTCTGTCTGTCTGTCTGTCTGTCCTGTCTGTCTGTCTGTCTTCTGTCTGTCTGTCTGTCTGTCTGTCTGTCTGTCCCTGTCTGTCTGTCTGTCTTGTCTGTCTGTCTCTCTCTCTCTCTCTCTCTCTCTCTCTCTCTCTCTCCTCTCTCTCTCTCTCTCCTCTCTCTCTCTCTCTCTCTCCTCTCTCTCTCTCTCTCTCCTCTCTCTCTCTCTCCTCTCTCTCTCTCTCTCTCATCCTCTCTCTCTCTCTCTCTCTCTCTCCTCTCTCTCTCTCTCTCTCTCTCTCTCTCCACACACACACACACACACTACAACCCAACACAACCCAACATAACACACACACACACACACACAACCACCACACACACAACAACAACAACAACACAACACAGCACAACACAACACAATACACACACAACACAACACACACACACACCACATCATAAAATATTATTATAAACCATGCACGGTACCAACATTCTTTCGTAGAAACGGGTTAGGCTTTGTAGGGGCCCAGAGCTGATCTATCGCTAATCACACGATCGATCTTGTTTGGCCGGCGGAGGAGGAGGAGGGGGGGGGGGGAAAGGGAGAGGGGAGGAGGGAGGATTGGGGAGGGGGAGATCAGCAGAAGGGATCTTCTGGCTATTTGTCAAACTGCCTCGGACACTTCAGAAGACACGTGCTGACATTGCTGAGAGATCTGGAGAGGGGATTGACTCCCCGCCCCTCTCTCTCTCCCCCCTCTTCCCCCCCCCCCCCCCCCCCCCCCCCCCCCCCCCGCCCCCGCCCGATCCGAGCCTGTCGCAGTTTTCAGGACCGTGTCTTGACGTTCCTCTCAACTAGCCTATCCCTTGTGGTGTCGTTAGTTGTAGTTGTTGTAGTAAGTAGTGTGGTGACGATGAATGATGATGATGATGATGATGATGATGATGATGATGAGATGTGATGATGATGAGATGATGATGATGACGATGACAATAATAATAATAATAATAATAATAATAATAATAATAAAATAATAATAATAATAATAATAATAATAATAATAATAATATTAATAATAATAATAATAATAATAATAATGATGATGATGATGATGATGATGATGATGATGGTGATGGTGATGTGATGATGATGATGATGATGATAGTAATGATGATGACAAATAATAGTAATGATGGTGTGGTGGTGATGATGGTGATGATGATGGTGATGAGATAGATGATGATGATGATGATGATGATGAATGATGATATGATGATGAATGAGATATGATGATGAATGAGATGATGATGATGATGATGATGATATGATGATGATGATGATGATGATAATGATGATGATGATGATGATGATGATGATGATGATCTTTGATGTCGTCATGAACTGTTTGTGAGAGGGTTTAATGATTCTGACGTCTTCGCAACAAAAAAAAGAGAGAAAAAAAGAAAGGCAGTGGTGATATCTTTGATGATGTTAGGAACTTGAGAGTATTTTTCTATGTTATTTGTTATTTCAGGACCTTGTGAGGAGAGTGTTTCTGTATGTTATTTGTTATTTCAGGATCTTGTGATGAGAGTATTTCTGCTTATGTTGGTTGTTATTTATTTTGTGATGAATGGTATCACACATGTAATGATGACCATTTTAATTCATGTTAACATCAGTGCCGCTGACTCCACTTCTCCCAAATGTCCTGTGGATGAGACTATAAACCGAGGTCCCGTGTGCGAACCCACGAAGACAATCTTGCACACAAGATAAAACCTATTCCGCTTTTCGGAAGAGTAGGCGATTGTGTGTCGGTGGAAACGGATGACAAAATTTACAAAAGTGTATACACATGGGGACTTCATTTAAAAAAAAAAAAAAAAAAGCACATGAGTTCGTATGCCATTATCCTCGAAATAAAAGAATAAACAGACAAGTACATAGATTAAAAATTAAATAAATAAATAAATTGTTACACAGTAGGGATGATAATTATGACGGATATTATGACGCACAGAGTGAAGGAAATTTTTTCTTTTTAAAGTTTATTTGTTGCACGTAATGAT
>CM060348.1:27779287-27784287 GCA_030674155.1 Stramonita haemastoma
TTTATTCCTTTGTATAGATATTTATCTGTTTATTGGTTTGTTCGTTTCTTAATTTTTTTTCTGCAGTAACGATGTTCGTTATCACTGTCTTTTAATTATTTCGGTTTGTGACCATTTCTTTATTTGTATATACGTTTATTATGGTATTTGTTTATTCTTTCGTGTATCTGTTCATTCATGCTGGCATGTTTCTTCCAAGGTGTGAGTGTTATTTAGTATTTTGTGTTTTCTCTGTACAATTCTATAAAGGTAGAACCGTCTAGATAATGAAAATGAAAAATAATATTAATAATCATAATACTTATTACTACTACTAATAATGATAACAATAGCAACAACAAACAGCACTAATCATCATCACCATCATCATCATCAACATCATCATCTGCTTCTTCATCATCATCAATAAAATTAATTTGCAGCACTTCTGTACTTTTAAAAAAAACGTATAATTATATGCAATATACTTCCACAATTTGCATGATTTTGATTTCCTCCAAAAATATTTTTTTTTATTATCTCATAGTATGTGCATTTAATTTTGCTCAAAAGACTTTGTGTATTAGTAACTGTTATGAGAATGATAATGAACGTAATATCAGCAATCTTTGTATTGTCTATCCTAGTCATCAATATCCTTTTTTTATACTTCGAGGATAATGGAATAAGCACTCATGTACTTTTTCACATCTAGTCCCTATGTGCATGCAGTTTTGTCAATTTTGCCATCCATTCCCACCAGCCCACAATGGCCTACTCTTCCGAAAAGCGGAACAGGTTTTAACAGGTGTGCAAGATGTCCTACGTGCGTTCGCACACGGGACCTCCGTTTATAGTCTCATCCGAATGACTTTTTGGGAGGGATTGGAATCGGCACTGATATTAACACGAGAGGAAAAATCCTCTAGAATGAGATTCGAACCCGGGTCAACAGATAATAATAATAATAATAATAATAATAATAATAAAATAATAATAATAATAATAATAATAATAATAATAATAATAATAATATAATAATAATATACATGGAATTTATATAGCGCTATATCTTGTAAAAACAAATCAAAGCGCTTGCACTCGACCCTCACAACAAACAACCAATGACAATAAATAATTCTAGCAAATTCGAAAGCACACACACGCTGTGCGCGCGCGCGCGCGCACGCAACACACACACACACACACACACACACACACACACACACATACACACACACACACACACACACACACACACACACACACACACACACACACACACACACACACACACACTTATAGAGGTTATACATTTTGACAGGGTGAATGGAATTTCAAATGTTGAAGGCAGGGACAAATAGGAGATGAAAACAGAAGACAAAAATCTTAGGTTTGAAACAAGTGTGTCTTGAGGTTGGATTTAAAAGTGTCATATGTAGGCTTCTGCCGAAGGGAGAGAGGGAGGTCATTCCAGATTGATGGACCAGAAATAGAGAAAGAGCGGCGGCCAACGGTAGATAGGTTGAATCTCGGAATTTTTAAGGATAAGGTTTATCTGCAAGCCGAGCGGATGGGAACGAGAAGGTGTGTACGCGTGAAGACATTCACAGAGGTAGGAGGGGTGCTGTTTTGTGGAGACATTTATAACAGAGAGTACTGATCTTGTAGTTAACTCTCTGTGGCACAGGCAGCCAGTGGAGGGATTGCAAAGAGAGGAGTAATGTGCTCAGATTTTTTCTTTCTGAGGACCAGTCGAGCTGCAGAGTTTTGTATACGTTGGAGAGAGTGGATAGATGATGCTGGCAGACCAGCCAAAAGAGAATTGCAATAGTCCAGACGTGAAAGAATAAGAGAAGTGACTAGTTTGGATGTTGCATCAGTGGACAGGTACTTTCGAATTGCACTAATACGCCGTAGTTGATAGTAGCATGACTGACAGGTCTGGGTGATGAATTTTTGCATGGAGAGTGTGTTGTCAATGACGACTCCTAGATACTTTACAGCACTGGATAGAGGTACTGACGTATTGCCGAATTCTATTGAAGTTGTTGTGATAAAAGACAGTTTGTGTTTGGTCCCTACAAGCATGGATTCGGTTTTATCTGCGTTTAATTGTAATTTTTTCTGTATCATCCAGTTTTGGATATCTTGAAGGCAGTAGGACATATTTGTCAAGAGAGAAGGTAGGTTTTCAGGTGTATCACTGCTTAGAATCTGAGAGTCATCTGCATAAAAGTGATGGTTGATCTGATGACGGTTAATAACATGTGACAGGGGAGCAGTATAGAGAGTAAAGAGAACAGGGCCTAGAACAGATCCTTGAGGGACTCCGCATTCTAGTTTGGTTGGTGTGGAATGAATCTTGTTTACTGCCACAGTTTGGAATCGGTTTGTCAGGTACGAACTAAACCAGGTGAGGGCAGTGCCTTTAATACCGAAAGTGTTTTGAAGACGGGAGAGAAGAATTGAATGGTCTATAGTGTCAAATGCTGCAGATAAGTCGAGAAGAGTGAGGAGGGAGATTTTCCCTGAGTCAGAAGCTTGTAGAAGCGAGTTTAAGGTGTGCACAAGGGTGGTTTCGGTGCTGTGGTTGATGCGGTAGGCAGACTGGAACGGGGGGAGGAGGACTGTTGAAATGGAGATGGCTGTTGAGTTGTTTCAGAACAACTTTTTCAAGAACTTTAGAGATAAAAGGCAGATTGGAAACAGGTCTATAGTTCTTCAGAGTGTTAGGGTCGAGGTCGTGCTTTTTGAGTAGGGGTGTAACTATTGCAGTTTTGAGAGCTGGTGGAAAAATCCCTGAAAGAAGAGATGAGTTTACAATTTTCGTGATGGTGGGTATAAGCTGTGGAAGGCACTGTGTGAAAAGAGAAGCAGGTATTGGATCAAGATCGCATGATTTTATCGTCATTTCTTTCAAAATTGTCATGATTTCACTCTCGTTTGCTGGATGAAGGGAAAGGAGAGGAGTACCAGCGAATTGGGGATCAGGAGGCGCAGGTTGGAAAGAAGACTGATCCAGTCTGGAACGAATATTGCGGACTTTGTCAGAGAAGAAGGAAGAAAAAATAGCGGGAAGTTCAGAATGGCTGTAGGCAGTAGGCAGAGGACTTGCCTTATCAGATCCAAGAAGAGTTGAGGTGAGGGAAAAAAGAGATTTCATTGATGTAGCATTGAGAACTTGAGCAGAATAGAAATTTGTCTTTGCTGAATGGATTAAGGATTTGACTTTGTTGGTTTGTTTTCGTAAAAGCTGTCTGTTAATTTCAGTTTTTATTTTGCGCCACTGCCGCTCTAGCTGTCGGCGTTTACGCTTTGCAACCAAAATTTCGTGAGTGTACCATGGGGCACAGGGTCTATCGCGCAGGAAGAGGTCCGAAGAAGGTGCATGCTCATCGAGCAGTTGACTGAGAACATTACTGTAGTGTGTAGAAGGGTCAGTGTTATCAGGAGTTTGTGATAGGCGTTCAGCAGCTTGGGAAGAAAAAATTTGAATATTGATGGCCTTGAGGTTGCGACGGGTAACGTGCTTTTTCTTTTTGATAAAAAGATCACAAACACATCACAAACACATCACTCTGACCACCAGACTATCCTGGCGAATCGGTGGTCTAGAGGTTATAACGAGCCTGCCTAGAAAGCGAGAAGTCCGGGTCAGGGTGTGCGGTGGTTCGAATCCCGATTGGGCCCAAAACTTTTCCCCCATCCATTAGACCATGAGTGGCGATCTACGTGCTAGTCTTTCGGATGAGACGAAAAACTGAGGTCCAGTGTGTGTTACACATCACTATTTAACGCACGGTTAAAGAACCCATGGCAACAAGAGGGTTGTCTCTGGCAAAATTCTGTAGAAAAAAGCCACTCTGGTAGGGAAACATATACAGTTGCAGACAGGATAAAATAATGGGTGGTGCTGCACTTGTGGCGACGCGCTCTCCCCCCGAGAAAAACAGCCCGAAATTTTACGGAAAGAAGTCTGCTGTGACATAAAGTGGAATAAAATATCCACAACAACAAAAAATGAAAGAAAGAAATATCCTGTCCGTCCATTTCTTTGCTCTGAACACACACACACACACATACCTATCTTTCATAGTGAGACAAGAAAAACATTCGTATTCATAATTTAAAAGCCATTTTTGTGACAAGCCTGGGATACTGGACTGAAAATTTGTATGTATAGGCGTTAAGTGTCCAGCCTATGAGGCTTTCTTTTTTGTCTTTCTTCTTTTTTTTTTTTTTGGGGGGGGGGGGGGGGAGGGGTCCGTTTTGGGGGAATTTTTTTTTTTGGTTTGCCGGACCTAGCTGGAGATGGGCTTTAGCATAAATCACCGAGTGGACTGCCCGGTAGAGCACTGAATACCTCCCGCTGGCGCTGCTTTGGAATGTGACCCCGCTGACATTTACAGAGAGTACAGAGAGTACAGAGAGTACAGCAGAGAGAGAGAGAGAGAGAGAGAGAGAGAGAGAAGAGAGAGAGAGAGAGAGAGAGAGAGAGAGAGAGAGAGAGAAGAGAGAGAGAGAGAGAGAGAGACAGAAGAAGAGAAGAGAAGAAGAGACGAGACAGAGAAGGAAGAGACGAGACAGACAGACAGACAGACAGACAGAAGACAGACAGACAGACAGACAGACAGACAGAGACAGACAGACAGAACAGACAACAGACAGACGGACAGACAGAATCGGACAGTGACAGCGCAGACAGGACAGAGACAGACGGAAGAGTGTGTGACAGACATGTGTAATTGGTGACATTGACTGCTTGTGGTATGTTGCGTGTGTGTGTGTGTGTGTGTGTGGTGTCTGGTGCTGTGGTGTGTGTGTATGTGTATGCATGCCTGTGGTGCTGTGTGTTGTTGTTTGGTGTGTTGTTGTGTGTGTGTGTTTGTCAGTGCCGTGGGTGTGGTGATGAGTGGGTTGCATGTGATGGTAGTGTAGATGCATGCCAGCATTGTGTTATGCATGCTCACTGCTCGTCATGGAAGTGTGAGATTGAATAGTAAGATAGAAAAGATCAG
>CM060348.1:27803656-27808656 GCA_030674155.1 Stramonita haemastoma
CAGAACATCTTGCAAACACATTAAAACCCTTTTGGTTTTCCGAAGAGTAGGCCATTGTGTGCCGGTGGGAACTGATAAACTTTACAAAACTGCATACACATGGGCACTGGATGTAAAAAAAAAAAAAAAAAAGCATACGAGTGCTTATTCCATTATTCTCTAAATAAAAGAATAAAGATGTGAAGCCTGGACTATGAAGAAAGATGATGACTATGTGATAAATGCAGCAGAAATATGCTCTACAAGTGAAACTGACAGACAACAAAAACCAGTGACAGCGTGTTCAAGTAATCAAGCTGTCCATGAGCCATCTCCCCCCCACTCCTCCCCTTCCCTATTCTGGCAGACTAGAACATGCAGCCTCCCATTCCTAGCATCCTTTTCCGACAATGCTGCCCCCTCCCTCCTCCCTCAAACCCCAGGAAAAAATATTTGACCACTGTTGTCAGCTTGTACCAAGGTGTCTACCTGTCTTTGTGTCCACATGAGGGGCCAGGATTAATTAAGAAACAAGGTTAGTGTTAGTGTTAGCAATAACAGTTAGCATGCATTGGGGTAGGGGCTGTTGGTCGGTCGGTCTGTCTGAATGCATGTGGACACAAAAGAAGGTAAGCACAATGGTACGTAGCTGTAGACACAGTGGTATGGAGCATTATTCAAATCATCATTTACCAATCCTACCAGCTTAGGCTGCTATTTGGATTTTTGGAGACAAATTTCAGTTCTGCTATCAGCAGAGTGGTTTTCTTCTCACGGCATTTTTTAAAAACTAGTTTTGTTCAATTTTGAGAAATATTCAACCCAAAATAAAATTTTAAAAAATGGTCAAGTCCAGAACAAACATGAGGAAAAAATGAATGCTCTTTGAACTAGCCCTCCCCTTTTTTCCTGTATTTCTAGTAACCTAACAGCACTAGATAAGGCTCAAAGGACAACATACCCCCCCCCCCCCCCTCCCGTCTGTCTTGGTGACACACCTGTCTGCAATCTGCAGTTTGCTGACAGCATTGATGATCTTAGAAACACTAACTATGAACTCCCAAAAACTTCTATGCAAGCTAGAAAAATGAGCTAGGACTTATGGTATTATATGCAAGCTAGAAAAATTAGCTAGGACTTATGGTATTATGATTATGCAAGCAAAAATGAACTAGCAACATTGCTGATTAGTGCATCAGCCATGATTCTCTCAAGGAAGATGTTGAAAAGAGTGGGTGAGAGTAGACAGCCCTGCCTTACTCCAACTGTTGTTCGAAACCACTCTCCAATGTTGCTGTTGTAGTACACTGCACTGGTGGCCTTGTTGTAAAGCTCTTTGATGACTCTGATCAGGTTTGTATTGATGCTGTACAAATTCATGGTTGCCCACAAAGCTGCATGCCGCACCCAGTCAAATGCCTTCTTAAAATCAATAAATACATGGTAGAGGTCTTGTTGGTGTTGGAGGTACTGCTCACAGAGTATTCTGAGGTTAAATATCTGTTCAGTTGTGCTACGCCCTGCTCTGAAACCTGCTTGTTCCTCAGCAATGATGGTCTCTGCTTGTGGCTTCAGTCTGTTCAGTATAATCTTCAACATTACTTTGCTTGGGTGGCATATGAGGCTGATTGTGCGGTAATTCTGGCACTGCTGAAGATTTCCTTTCTTGGGGAGGGTGATGATGAGTGACTATGTCCATGGTGTTGGCCATTTTCCTGTCTGCCAGATCTTGTTGCAGGTTTTTAGTAGAGCGTTGATCATGGCTTCCCCTCCAGCTTGAACCGACTCAGCTGGAATGTTGTCAGCCCCTGCTGCCTTCCCCTTTTTCAGCAATCTGACTGCTATTTCCACTTCTTCTCGGAGGATAGGGTGGCTGACTGTGTCTGTGCTTGTGGGGGCATTGAGGACTTCTGGATCTCCTGTGGGTTTGAAGTTATACAGGTCAGAGCAGTATTCTGTCCACCTGTTCAGAATATCCTGGTCGTTAATGAGGCACTTTCCCATTTTTGTCTTGGATTGTTGAGCTTCTTCCTTGTTTTGTGCCAGTCAGGTCTTTCGCCAGTTGATACGCTTTCTTGCTGTTGTTTTTCTTGATGTTTTCTTCAATGTCCTGACACTGTTCACCAATCCATTTCTCCTTTGCTTCTGTCATGAACTTCCCGATTCTTTTTTTGACTGTCCTGTTTTGTTCTGCTCTTTCTTCTGTTTCTTTTTTGTTTTTCTTCAACTCTCTACTTTTGTCACATAGCTGTAAGATGTTAGGTGTGACCCAAGGTTTTTTGACTGGTCGATGTTTACCAAGAAGTTCGCTTGCTGTTTCAGTCACTCCTGTGTTGAAACCATCCATCAAGGTATCTATATCCATATCATCTAAGCCTATCAGAGTGAGAGCTGCAAACTTCCCACCTATCCTTGCCTGAAAAATGTCTGCTACCTCTGGATCCTTCAGCTTCTTGAGATCAAACTTGATCCTGATGTTGTTCTGATGCAAATTCTTTAGAAACAGAGTCAGAATGTCATCATCATAAGACCATGGTCACTCCCTATGTCTGCTCCAGGAAAGCTTCCTGTTCGTGCAGTGTTTACGCTAGACCTAAATCATCTCTTCACCATGATGTAATCTATTTGATTGTGGTGTTCACCATTTGGGCTATGCCATGTCCATCTGGATTTCTTATGAGGGCCAAGTGTATTTACTAGCTGGAGATTGTTGTTACTGGCAAACTCCAATAGTCTCAAGCCTCTTTCAATTGTTTCTTTGTTGCAGTGTGGTCCCCAGATGCCCCCCCCCCCCCCCTGTCTTTGTGGGCATCTACTCCTATCTTGGCGTTCCAGTCACCTTGTACGACAAGAATGTCTTTCTAGGGAATTTGATTTAGAACCCCTTGTAGTTGGTCATAGAATTTTTCTATTTCTTCATCCGTGCTGTCTGATGTAGGGGCGTAAGCCTGTACTACTGTGATGTTGACGGGGGTTGCTCTCAAGCGGATGGTAATAAGTCTGCTGGACACTGGCTGACAGCTTATGACTGTGTTCACGATGTCCTTGTGAATGAGGAACCCCACGCCCTGTTCATGCTTATCCTGTTTTACCCTGAAGTATATTTTGTGGTCTTCCTGGGTTGTTGTTTCTCCCATGTTTTTCCACCTTACTTCACAGAGCCCTAGGATGTGCCATTGGTATCTGGCCATCTCATGTATTAGATCTTCCACTTTGCCTGTGGCTCTTAGTGTTGGTACATTCAAAGGGCCAATGATGATGTGGTTTCTGGCACGGATTTTGCTGCGTTGTACACCAGTAGCATACTTTCTACCTCTGTCCTGATGTGCAACAGAAGGCACGGTCCTTGGTAACCCGGGTGACTACCGATCTGGTATGGAGATTCTGATAGCTGTCTTCAGGATGTCCGGCAAATCGAACCTGGCGGAGCCCATTCCTCTCCAAGTCAGATTTTTGGGTTGCGTTTACTCCCTACATGTGGCAGGTAGTACTGGGTTACATGGTTACCAGTAGCAGAGGAAGCCTCTGACCTGACTACAGAACCTATAAGCCAGTGCGGCAAAAAGTGATGATGAAAGCTGGGCCACAGGAACCAACCCCTTCTGGATGTTGTAGAGAGAAGAAAACTGGCTGGTTTGGTTGAAATCTTCTCTCCTTCGCTTTGCACCGTCAGATGTGTCTGGGAAAAATAATGGTATGTCCTTTCCAGCTCCTCTCATGGGCCGTACAGCTTGGTTTGCAGGGTTATCTCTGTTGGCCACACAATATTCCTCATGTCGCTGAATAGCGTGCATTTTTGAAGGATGTGCTCACCTGTCTGGTTTTCTTCACCACAGGCACACAGGGGAGAAGGAGGGAGTTTCAGCTCTGTATACACATGGTGATTTAGCCTGTTGTGCCCAGTGTAGAATCTTAGCAATGATGACCCGTTGTCTTTTGAGATAGTGGTAATCGTCCTTGTCTACTCTGGGTCAGGTCATTAATTTGATGATCGTTTATTTTATAATCCTGTGTAGTAGAGAGGCCAACACCATTGTGTGAAGGACCCTTGAAGGAGAGACACAGTGACAGACAGAAGAAGAACTGGATGGTGAACATCAAAGACTGGACCAGCCTTGACATGGCTGTGTTGTTGCACAAGGCTGAAGACAAACCAATGTGGGGAAATCCCTCATGCCTCTCCAACAACCATCTTTGTCAAGGAACTGATGAAGACTAACCCAACATACCCTGCCTCCTCTTCCTAAACACCCTTCTCCTTGAACACCTCTCCTATTAAATGAACACCTCTCCTATAAAATGAACACCTCTCTTATAAAATGAACACCTCTCCTATAAAATGAACACCTCTCCTATAAACTGAATGTACTCTTCCACAAAATACCCCTTTCACACACATCCCTTGCACACCAACTTATTTCGGAAGAGACAATAAACCGTGGTCCCATCTGTAAATGCATGCAGAAATCTTGCACACATGTTAAAACCTATTGCGCTATTCAGAAGAGTAGGCCATTGTGTGTCAGTGGGAATGGCAGGCAAAATTTACAAAAACTGCATATACGTGGATGTAATAATAAAAAAAAAGCACATAAGTGCTTATTCCATTATCCTTGAAATAAAATAAAAAAATTAATACAAATTACTAAAGATCATACACAACACATGTCTTAAAAACAATAAACAAACAACTCCCAAAACTGAATTCAAAACCTTGATCACATTCTGCAAATCACATACCATCTACAGTTTGGGTTAAAATGACCCCATTTTCATCTTTAAAAACAAAAATTACTGAGTGTCTTGCAAGCATTCAGAACCTTCTCAGGTCCAGAGTTTCTTAACAAATAGAGTGATTTCACCAGTCGCCATGGCGCAGTGGTTAGCGCCTTGGACTTCTGACAGGAAGATCGTGGGTTTGAATCCCATAAGAATTGTAGGGATTTTTCAGACTCCGGCCAGCTCCTACCCAAGTAGTCTCAAAGCTGATGCACTTCCATAGCAGCATCATTACATCATCC
>CM060348.1:27816156-27826156 GCA_030674155.1 Stramonita haemastoma
CCTCTGGTGCACTCTGACTTATTATGTGGTGGAGCGTCACATATCATTTCAAGCAGAGACTATACAGCTCTGTACATAAATAAATCTACTATGTACAAAACACAAAGCTTTCTTTTCAACCTGGGGTTTGTCCAGATGTTACCTTGATCCTGCTTCCTGCAAGCAAATTCACATCACCAATGAAATGTTTTCTGAAAATGTCAGCTTGTGCCCAAGCCTAGGGCTCTTAAATATTGAAATGAAGTCTTCTGGTTATTGGCATCATATGATTTTTTTCCAAAATAAAAAAATTGCTCTCAAGACATGGTCATATGTTTTGTCATTTGCTTACTTTCTAAAATACAAGATTACTTTTTCTTATCCCCTTTAAGCATGATAAATTCAAAATTATTCTTTTAAAAATATTGCTGCAATTCTTCATTGAATTTGTTGATTCAAATATCAAAATAATTCAATGTTATGATTTCATCACAAAATAAATTAATGTTTATTCGAAAACATCATCACTGTTTCATAATTTGCTTCATTACGTCAAACACCCGACTGGGTCAATTTCACTTTATTTTTAATTTCACTGACTGAAATATCAAAATTACTCATGTCATGATTTTATAAAATGCATTAATGACTCTTCAAAACCATCTCTGTTTCATATTTTGATTCATTAAGTCAAGTACCTGAATGAAATACTTCCAGTTCTTAGAAACTTGATAAATTCAGTTATCCTTTAAAAATGCTTTCACATTTCTATAACCCCGGTTTCTTTTTCACCTCACACATTACCTCTACACACTGTGTGATCATTCCACTCCTCCACCAAGATGTTCGTGACGGCTGTCGTTCCACCATGATGCGCAGCTGTCAGTCAGTGTCCCCACTTTCAGCTCCTCTCAGCTGCTATCCATCCATCCATCCATCCCAGCTGGTGCTAATTATAGCAGGAACTGACCACACTTGGACTTGGTAAAAGGAAGAAGGGGCATGTTAATTTCAGCACTGGGCCCTGGACCGAGTTATGCAGGAGTTGCGTGGTGTGGACGCCCATTCCTGGTCACTGGATTCAGTTCTCACCCCCACAGTTCCTGAAAGTAACAGCAAATGATGAGCTACACTGAACATTTCTTCGCTTCCTTGGCTTACACATTACAGTCATCGGATCATTTCATTTTGAAACACAATGAATTAATGTTCATTACAGATCTTTTATTCATTACAGCCCTTGTAAAAAAAATTCACCGTTGCATTATTTGCTTAGATACTAAAATGACTTAACATTTTCACAGATGAAATCCACAAGGATTACCTCAAAACAATGTCACAATCTATCGTCAACCCCTCCACTGCAAGCTTTTCCCCCAGAACCAGCTGACCAATGTACATGAGAAAATTTTAAAATGTCGAAAGTGCAAACAAAAAATATGTTGTTTCCTAAACATTTTACTTGCTGGTTTTTCTGTCGTAACACTGAAGGACACAGTGATAGCTGTTGTAAGAGCCCTTTACATGTCAATGAACTAGTGACCACAAAACTATTTTGGGGCTGAATGGAGGAGTTCAGTCATTTTCTCACCTGCATTTTGTCACAGAAGTTCAGTCATTTTCTCACCTGCATTTTGTCACAGAGGTTCAGTCATTTTCTCACCTGCATTTTGTCACAGAAGTTCCCCCTTAATGCTGGCAGGTGTTGACATCAGCGGCAGCAGCCATCTGATGACAGATTGATTTGATCAAATAGCAGTAAAACATAATGCAGACCCACTGGAATACAGATAGAATGAAAATGGGAGAAAACAGAAATGCAAATACAAACGATACAGAGACAGGCAGGCAGAATGAATGATACACAAACGCATCACATAAACAAATACTACTATACACACAAAACATCACAAAGAAAGAGAGACAAGACAAACGCATCACATAAACAAATACTAACATACACACAACATCACAACAACTACAACTAAACAAACCCAAAGTTACCAAGTGTCCTGATGTTTCCTTAGTGACCGCTGTCTGAGGCAGGTGCTGAACTTGACCACAGCTGGTCAGGCTTCTGTGATACCTGGTAACACACATGGACATCATTTAAGTAGAAATAACTTCTTTTTTTTTTTTTTAAAGCACGAATAGTAAACGACAAAAGACACACGTGGTAAATGTATAAATAACTAACACAGAGAGGTCACTTACCTCATCTCATTACACTAACATGACCACAGCTGATTGCACTTACACAGTATTTGGTCAAACAGATTTCACATCACGAAAAAGACAGCTAGCACAAAACAAGTAACCACAACTCAAAATGACAACAAAAATGAAGGAAAGAAATGATATACGCAACAGTGACTACCAAAACTAAAATTAGATTTAAACAACAAAAAAAACACAGACATGACAAAGGTAAAGTCCAGTCAGAAATGGAAGACAAAAATAAAATTAGATTTTAAAAAAATCAACACAGAAATGGGAGACAAAAATAAAAACACAGAAGTCTGTAGAACTGTACCTTGTTGACAGACTTCAGTTCTTGGTCACTGTCTGTTTCATGTACCGTCCTTGCCACTCCACTCCAGCCCCAGAGACTCTGAAAACAGAAAGTCATCATCAGTCATTCCCAAATTTCATGCAGAAAAATCTGCTGTAACATAAAGTGGTATAAAATAAAATACTGAACAGTAAGTCATCATCATCAGTCATACTGACTATTCTTAAAGTTTCATTAACATATCCATTGCATTCAGTTAATTACTCCTTACTAAGTAGTCAAACACAAATAAAACTTGTAATTTTCTCACCTGAACTGTTGTACTATCATAGGACCTCTTGGCTCCCCTCCATGCAGGCAGCTGTGACATTGTCGGCCCATACACCTGGACAGGAGCTCTGTCGACAGACTGATTCTATCACATAAAAGTGAAACATTTTCAACATGAAATGCAGGCCTGCAGAGAGACTCAGACAGACAGAAAAGAGCAAAAAGAAACCAGACAGACTTGGTTCCTCAGAAAGACCAACAGGACAGACAGTGAGGCAGACAGGCAGGAAAGGCAGGCAGACAGAGAGACAGACATGGAAACAATGACAGAGAGGCAGACAGACAGACAGAGAAAGGCAGGCAGAGTGGATGACAGACATGGAAACATTGACATGATAAAATCAAAGGCAGACATTCACAGTCACACACACAGAGAATCATTACCAATTATCCTTCTCTTTCTTTGGTGACCAAAGCTTGAGGCAGGGCCTGATGACATTGGACTTGACAACTTCTGGCGAGTTTTACCTGGTGAAACAGATGTCCACATAAATAACAACAGTCTAATACAAATTATCAGCTATACAAGGTAGCAATAATGCAACAAAAAAAACACACCAAAAAACCCAGAAAAACACTAAACGCAATTAAAGGCAAAAAATAATTGAATAAGAAAATCAACTAGGACTGAGCCACACGTCAAACAGAAAACGACAAAAATGTGAACAAAAAGCTTACTTCTTCAGAAACATACCTATGTTGAGGCACTGCAAGTTGTGACAACACTACTGCAACACACTGTCCTCAGCACTGGACTCCGGCTCTGAAAGCGATAAATCATCATGAGGCATACTGTCAATCCTCCAAGTTTTATTCACATCCACATAACATCCAATAACACACATCACTTAACATGGCAAAGTCAAAGTTTAACTAACATGTTAATTAAATTCAATAACACACATTCAAGAATATACATCATTTAAAGTGGCAAAGTTAAAGTTTTAAATGACACACATTCAAGAACATACATCACTTAAAATGGCAAAGTCAAAGTTCAACTAGTATACACGTTAAATAACACATAGTCAAGAACATACATTACTTAAAATGACAAAGTTTAACTACCATCCCCATCACATTCAAAGTGGCAAAGTTACAAATGAAATCTATCATTTTCTCACCTGAACTCAGTCGTCCATTCACCAGACCTGGTTTACCCCATGCAGGCAGGTGCGCCATCAGGTCCATGCACTTTGACAGCAGCTCTGTCAACAGTCTGATTCTATTACCTGGCAGTGAAACATTTTCAACATGAAAGGCAGGACCTCAGAAAGCCACAGACAGACAGGAATAAGAACACAGACAAGCAAGACATTCACAGACAAAACATAGGGAATGGCCGGCCATGCACATGATAGACATGTAGATAAATACATAATGCACACACTGGCATAAATATAAATACCAGGTCACAAAAACACAGCGTTGGCATGACCACAGCTAGCTGGCGAGTAGGCCTTGTGTGGTACCTGGTAAAACAGATGTACTCAAAGTTAAAGACAGCATTAAAAAGTACGACGCAACATACTAATGAAATAGTACAATTACTTAACTCACAGTTAAAACTAGCATGAACCAAAATGCACCAAAATGAGTTCATAAAATAGTGAACCACCTGTACTTACAAGTCAAAAATAGCACATAAAATTTAACTTAAAATCAAGATAAATGACACATATACAAATGACTAACAAAGGCAAAAGCAAATAACACAGACAACAATCAGAAAAAAAATCAATCATTATGAAACAGAAATTTAAAAAAAAATAACTCAAACATGCAACAACAACAAAAAAACACATGATAAATATGCAGAAGTGTACCTCTGTGAAGACAGGATGCAGCTTGAGACGACCGTTCCTTGGCACTTGTTTCCAGCACTACAGATCCTGAAAGCAGTAAATCATCATCAGTCACAATGAAAATGGTAAAAGTTTCACATGGTCACAATACTTTCAAACTGATGAAGTTTATACATGACCAAAATCCCTCCCCCCACCCCCCCACAAAAAATAGAAGAATAAATTCATCTGATAAATCTTACCAATATTAATTATTCAACAAACACTGCTGGACACAGCTGTAGATCATGTGCCCATGATCTGAAGATCACCAGTGAACCTGAGGAAAGAATATCCTACTTTTCAGACTGCATAGTAATTTTATTCATAAACCATTTGAGTGACAGAGGACTCCTTTTCTTACCTGTCCTTGGTTCTACTTCATGCTGGTAGGCAGGCTGTCAGTACTCCTACTCCTACGCGTACTCCTTGGTAGCAGTTTCTCTGTGAACAAACTAATTTTCCACATTGCATTAAACATTTTCAAAATGAAATACATGCCCCCCTTTCCAGAAAAATGGCAAAAGACAGAAACAGCAGATAACAGACAAATGGCAGATAACAGACAGAAATGGCAGATAACAGACAGACAGAAATGGCAGATAACAGACAGACAGAAACGGCAGGTAAAAAACAGACACGAATGCAAGCCATCCTGCAATGACAGAAAAACCAAACAGAGAAAGGGGGGCAGAATAAAAACAACTTGAAGACTACAGTATTTAAATAACTTACAGGTCTGCACAAAGATCAGACAAGACAGAAAGATTAAAAAAAAGGATTAATCTGTACCTTATGTCTGAAGTGATGAAGAAGGCTTCTGATGGTGCTGGGTCTGTCCGAAACCGTCCAAACCTCCTCTAATTCCAGGTAAAAGAGATCATCATTCATGAAAACACACACATAATAAGCTGCTGGTCCTGCTTTCAAACCAGAAATGTCAGTACTGCTGTGAAAGGCTGAATACAGACCAGCCTGGAAAACAAACTGTTGCCTGCTGTAATGCTTCTGTCCCTGGATAACCATATTGGTCAAGGGATTGATGATGATGATGACGACGATGATGACCATCTTGGTCAACAAACTGATGATGATGACGATAACAATGATGACCATCTTGGTCAACAAACTCATGATGATGTTAATGATAATTATGATGACGATGATGATAATGTCCTTCAATCTCCTGCAAGACCTTTTCCCTGTTTGGTTTTGTTTATTTATTCTTTAGTTGGGGAGTTTTGCACTTGGTTCGCCAAATTTGGATTTTGGGTGGGGTGTGGATGTTGTTCTTTTAGTTAACATTTTCTTTTTTATCATTGAACATTTCATGAAGGGTATTTTTCCGTTATTGGTTTGGGATTTTTTTTGGTTTTATTTTTTGTTTTTAGAGTTGTCTCATTTTATTTCAGTTTATTATGTTTAGTTCAGTTTATGTGATGTTCGGTTTTCTTTTATTTTCCATTTTGTTTTAATGGGTTATTCTTTTTTTTAATTTAAGTTCATCTCACAGGTTTATTATTTCATCATCTGACAAGCACCAGTTCAGTTCTCACACCACTCATTCCAAACTTACCACACGACAACTGTACCCAGGCTGATTCCACTGTACTCAAACTCAAAGCCTGGAGTTGACCTGGAGCTTTATTTACATGCAGGACCAGAACACAGCCACAAACCTGGGGAGTCCTTGCAGTGTTAGTTTTTTAAAAGCTTTTTTGTTTGTTTCCTTTGCTTGGTTTTGCTTGTTCCAGTTTTGAAGTGGCTTTTGAGTTTTGCATGAGTGCTCTATTTTTTGTTTTTTTAATTTTCAGTTGTTTCCCCTTTTTAATCCATTGTTTGATTTATTTACTTTTTTGATTTATACCAATTTCATTTTTATTTTGTCTCTTTTGCAATGCACTGGCTTGCATTGCACTCAATTCCATTTTGTCTCAATTTACTTTGTGTAGACTCGACTAATATATAAAGATGTTTCTGCAGTAGTTCAGCCTTGAAAAACCTGAAAATTTGCAATCTTATGCATCAACTGTACAAGCATTGGATTAAAAGTATCACAATTACACAGTCCAAGACCAGCATACCTTCTGGTCCCAGACAGAAGAAGCCTTTCAAGACTTTACAAAAGTATTTTGGTTTTATCATCCCTTCTCCATACCTCAACAGAGATCCCAAGAAAGAAATACATACAGTGAAGATGTCCTGAGCTCTGCAGGACTGTAGTGCTGACACCTTCATCCTAGTGTCCTTGGTGACAAGCTCCATCACAGCCAGCCAGTGTCTGTTAACAGACATAAAAGTGTGTGTCACAAACATGGCACTGTAAAAGCAGAGAGAGAGAGAGAGAGAGAGAGAGAGGGGGAGACAGAGAATGTTATAAATCTGATCCCAAATTATCTCAATTTGGAACACATGACAAAATTTATAAAATGCATCACACTGGTGTCCTGTTTAGACACCTTCACAATCCAAATGGGAATAATTCAATAACTTACTTATCATTTTGAGTATGAATTTGTCAGGCAAACACTCCTATACCCAAAATCTCACCATGACATTGATGAACCTGGGACTGAAAATATGGAGAAACCTTTTGCTAATACATAGTAAGGAAATGTAACTGACGGGGAAAAAAGCCTGAAATTTGAAACGGGAAGCTTGTCAATGCCTAGTGTCCACGTCTTCCATTGTCATTGTCGCCCTGTGAAATTTTCAAATTCTATACCATGATAAAAGGCGACTGAAAATAATTACCTTCTGATAGTATGTATGCAGCCATCTGAGAACTACAGACTCTAGCCTAACCACTAACGTTCACAAATTACTCTTTCAGCTAACGTCAACCCCAACCTTGAACTCATGCTCACCTGCTAAGAGCGCGCCATATTAAGCAAACCAAGACGGATAACTCTATGTGTCTTCTCATTCAGACTGATCAACAATGCGCCAAGTTCTAATCCAGTTTTTTTGTTTGTTTTTTCTAAAGTGACCTGTGTTTACCTTGTATGTTGCTACAGGATGTGAGGGCAGTAGGCTTTTTTTTTTTTTTTTTTTTTTTTTTGGGGGGGGTGCCCCCTCCCTCCCACACAAGAATGTAAAGGTGGGGGATGAATAGCCCAGTGGTCAGAACATTGCGCCCGCAATTTGACGACCTGGGTTTGATTCTGGTCAAGGAGATTTTTCTCCTGGAGTTAACATCAGTGCTGACTTCACTCTCCCCCAAAGTCCTTCGGATGAGACTATAAACCGAGGCCCCGTGTGCGAACGCACGCAAAACATCTTGCGCACACGTTAAATCCTGTTCCGCGTAAGAGTAGGCCATTGTGTGCCGGTGGGAACAGATGACAATATTTACACAACTGCATACACACGGGGACTATATGTAAAAAAGCACGAGTGCTTATCCCATTATCCTCGATATAAAAGAATTTTTTTTAAATAAAAAAATGATAATAATAAATAAAAAGGTGGACAAAAAAGGGAGTATGGACAGGGTAGTTAGTGGATGGTAAGTGGGGGGAGCGGGAGAGGGGGGGAGGCAAGGAGAAAGGAGTGGAATAGCTGAGATGGGGGGGTGGGAGGCAGGAGGAACAGACAGGCCAGGTATCCTTAGAGTCTGACGATACCATACAATCTCTGCTGGCAGTTGGTTCCAGTGATCATGCATTGTTCGGAAGAAGAAGAAGCAGCATCTATACTGTCCTGTTATTCTGTCTGGAATCACGCAGTCATGGGCCTATGTCTACTCATTGCTCACTCATCCATCTTTCAGCACTGAAACCGGTACCAAAAGGAGAGAAAAGAGGAGGAGGATGGGGTGGGGGAGGAGGGAGGGAGGGCACGTACATTATCGGTGACTAGCAGACAAATGACCCTTACGACCCTTCCCATGACGGGAACTGTTTATCTTTCATCAGAAACCGCCTGCAAAGACTTCGTATCTTCGGTCATTCAGGTCAGGTGACCATAATTATATTAGTCAGCAGTCTACAGTTCCCAAGCTGTCACAGGCTCTTTTCTCCCTATCAATGATTTGCTTAATTTTGACGAATCAACACGAATCACAATGAAAAAACAACAACTGAATACAGAGTAATGAGTGATAATGATATTGACTACTCAGAAACAAAAAAGGACACTAATCAAAATCTACTCAAAACTGAGGTTCAAAATCATATAAATTGTCAGTATTTAAACCACTTAAAAGTATACACGGACGGATCTGTCTTAGAATCGGGCATGTGCGGGGCTGCTTTCGTTATAACCCGACTTAAAAGTAAAAAGATCTTTTGTATTGGAAAAGGTTTTACAATATTCACTTCTGAATTGTTCGCAATTTTTATGGCGCTAAATTATCTTTCAAATATTTCTCTTGCGATTTACAATGTCGTTTTTTGTGTTGACTCAAAATCAGTTTTACTGGCTTTAAAACATTGGGACTCTAAACTGAGAAATGATGTTATTTTTGAAACCAAGTTCCTTGTGCATTCTCTTGTTTCTAAAGGTATAGGGATAAAATTTTGCTGGGTGCCATCACATTGCGGTCTTTACTGGAACGAATTGGCAGATTCTCTGGCAAAACGCGGTGCTTCAGAATGTACAAGTGACATAATGATTAATAGTATAGGTCTACGTTTATCATCATTTGAAATTATTTCAATTCTTGCAAACTCTGTATATTCAAAGTTTTTTTAGATTTCACTTAAATCGTTTGTGTTGCCCACGAAATACAGAAATTATAATTCATAAATTACGTCTAAATGCTTGGAAAACTAAATATTCAACAAATGTTTTCTGCACTTGTTCTGCTATTATATCAGTCCATCATATATTGTTTGATTGCCCTGTGCTCATTGCCTCGTATAAAAGCAAAGGGATAGATCTAAGGAAAAAATACGGAAATATCCAAAGTGTTCTGTATGATTCCGAGTCGCATGTCCTAGTATCAGTTGCAGAAAGTATTTGCCAGTCACCAGTAGGTCAGTTACTATAAATGAAATTGTATAAATTTATCATCATCCATCATATTCTTTATCCTTTCACCTTTCCCCTCATCCCCTTTTCAGTGCATTCTTAACGTGAATGTACCATTGTCTAAATCACCTTGTAGTGAACGGACATTAAACCAATGAGAAGAAGAAGAAGTGATAATGATTAAATTTAACTCGCGCGCGCACGCACACAACACACACACACACACACACACACACACACACACACACACACACACACACACACACACACACACACACACACACACACACACACACACACACACACATACACACAAGGGGACGGGACAGCCTAGTGGTCAGAACATTGCGCTGGCAATTTG
>CM060348.1:27846034-27856034 GCA_030674155.1 Stramonita haemastoma
CAAATTGCAAACGAAAAGAATGTAGTATTCAAAGTCAGAGAGAGAGACAGAAACAGAGAAACAGAGAACTCTGAACTCTGAAATTGCGCACATCAGACCGGGCCACAAAACATAAATTTTGAAAGTAGAAGAGTGGAGAGAGAGGAGAGAGAGAGGAGAGGAGAGAGAGTAGAGAGAGGAGAGAGAGAGAGAGAGAGAGAGAGAGAGAGAGAGAGAGAGAGAGAGAGAGAGAGACAGACAGACAGACAGACAGACAGACAGACAGACAGACAGACAGACAGACAGACAGACAGACAGACAGACAGACAGACAGACAGACAGAGACAGCAGAGACAGACAGACAGACAGACAGACAGAAACCAACATACACACACACACACACACACACACACACACACACACACACACACACACACACACACACACACACACACACACACACACACACACACACACACACACACAGATGCCGGTGCCGGTGGGAACAGATGACAAGATTTGCAAAACTGCATACACACACGGGGACTGGATGTAAAAATGCATGAGTGCTTAATTTCATTATCCTTGATATAAAAGAATGAATGAATGAATGAAGAGAGAAAGAAAAGAAAGAAAGAAAGAAAGAAAGAAAGAAAGAAAGAAAGAAAGAAAGAAAAGAAAGAAAAGAAAGAAAGAAGAAAAGAAAGAAAGAAAAAGAAAGAAAGAAAGAAAAGAAAGAAAGAAGAAAGAAAGAAAGAAAAGAAAGAAAAGAAAGAAAGAAAGAAAGAAAGAAAGAAAGAAAGAAAGAAAGAAAGAAAGACGAGACAGAAAGAAAAGAAAAGAAAAGAAAGAAACAGAACACACAGAGACAAGCAAACAGGCAGACAACTGGAAAATACCTCTCTTTCTCGATTCCTTCTGTTTTTTCTTGGCCTCCACGGTAGTAGTAGCCGCAAAGACGAGGGCCAGAGAGAGAAGGAAATAATGAATCTTCATGGTTGTTGTTGACAATGGTAGTTCAGACCAGTTCTGTTCTCTTACGATTGCTCTGCTTCTTTCTCTCTTTTGTCTCTCTGACTGTGTCTCTGTCTATCTATCTGACTGAGTGGTGTGTGACTGACTTGTCTTAGTAGTAGTAGAAGTAGTAGTAGTAGTAGTAGAGGTAGTGAGTTAGATACGGTTGTGACAAAAAGTGGTTCCGACAGCTGCGTGTTTATCTGTGTTTTTGAGAGCAAGCATGCTGTGAAGTCATGTTCTCTATACGATGCTCTTGTCTGTCTCGGTGTCTCTCTCTCTGTCTGTGTATCGTCTGTCTGTCTTGTCTGTGTGTCTTGTCTTTGTGTGTCTGTCTTGTCTGTCTGTCTCTCTGCCCTGCCTGCCTGCTGTGTGTGTGTGTGTGTGTGTGTGTGTGTGTGTGTGTGTGTGTGTGTGTGTGTGTGTGTGTGTGTGTGTGTGTGTGTTGTTTTTTTTCGTCTGCCTGTCTCTCTGTGTCTCTGTGTCTGCCTGTCTGTCTCTCTTTCTCTCTGTCTCTCTCTGTCTGCCTGTCTGTCTGTCTCTGTCTCTCTCTCTCTTTTGTACTCCACCTAACCAGGGCACACCAAAGCTATATATCCTTATCTCCTCCTAGTCTCAGACACACATTGTAAGTAGTTTTGGATCTTGAATCACGCGCCACACACACACACACACACACACACACACACACACACACACACACACACCACAAACACACATGCATGCACACGGGGACTGGATGTAAAAAAATATAAAAAAGCACACGAGTTCCCGCGATATATTCACACGCACGCACGCACGCACACACACACACACACACACACACACACACACACACACACACAAACACACACACACACACGCACGCACGCACCACCCCACCCCCCCCCCCCCACACACACACACACACACACTGCATACACATGGCTACTGGAATTTGTTTTTAAAGTCCATCAGTACCGGCAAGATACTGAAACGAAAACCTACGGCCACCAAACATGCTGTTATATAGCCTAGTGGTTAGAACATTGCGCTCGTGATGTGACGGCCCGGGATCGAGCCACCACAGAGGCCCCCGTTTTAAGGATTTTTGCCCTGGAGCTAACATCAGTACTGACTTGGAGATGTTCTCCAAAGGCTAACTAGCCTCCAGGGCTGCAGTAGCACATAAGGACTGTGCTAGTCAAGCCTCCTAGTCAGAGAGTCATAGTCGATCACTAAAAGACTAAGCTGTAAAGTTGAATTCCATGAGTGGGAAAGAAAGCCACTGATCATACAGCCTCTCACTTTGTTGTTGCCCCCAGCGTCAGTGGTTTAATCAAGAATTGGATACAGCCCAAAACCAATACAAATACAAACTACGACTAACATCAAATCACGAGGTTCCTTACAGAAAAAGTTATATGTTATTTATTTTTATTTTATGTATTTTCTTTTATTCTTTTTTTTGATAATGATAAGCAATTACGTGCTTTTTTTTTTTACATCCAGTCCTCGTGTGTATGCAGTTTTATCAAGTCTGTCATCCGTTCTCATAAGCTCACAATGAACCTACACTTTCAAAAAAGCGGAACAGGTTTTAACCCTGTGCGCAAGATGTTCTGCGTGCTCGGCACACGAGACCTCAGTTTATGTATATATATATATATATATATATATATATATATATATATATATATATATATATATATATATATATATATATATATATATACCTTGCTGTAGAGACAGACCTGAGAGCAGAGCACAGATCCTTCTGATGCATGCTATACGAGATATTGAGTCCTATCAAAAAAATCTAAGAAAGAAAAAGCAAATAAAGTATAAAAAATAAATAACGTAATCAGAGAGAAATATATTCTTTTTAAGTAATGAATCTCTCTTTTTCTTAGGAAAGCATCGACAATTCTGTACTAAGACAGAAAGAGTATTTCTTCCTTCCAAAAAATCCTAAGACAAGTAATAAAACTTAACGTAAAGATAGACAAAATAAATAAAGTAGAGATATTTCATTTCTTTTCTCTCTTTTTTGTTGAGAAAAGCAAAAAGCCTAAGACAAATAAATAAACGTTACGTAAGAGAGAAATAATTAAAGTAAGATATTTTCATTTCTTTCTTTTTTTTGTTTTGAGAAAAACAAAAAAAGCCAAGACAAATAAGTAAACGTTACGTAAGATAGAAAAAATAATTAAAGTACAGATATCTTCATTTCTTTCTTCTTTTTTTGTTGTTGAGAAAAAGCAAAAAAGCCAAAGACAAATAAGTAAACGTTACGTAAGAGAGAGAAAATATTAAAGTACAGATATCTTCATTTCTTTCTTCTTTTTTGTTGTTGAGAAAAACAAAAAAGCCGAAGACAAATAAGTATACGGTATGAAAGAGAGAAAGTTTTTTTTTAAGTACAGATATCTTCATTTCTTTTTCTTTCTTTCTTTCTTTATTTTTAAAGATAAGAGCCAAGTTTCTGCCAAGCCCAAAAGTGCGTGAGAAGGATTTTACCTTCTAGCCAGGTGGTCCCCAATCTAAAGGTTAAAAAAAAGGTAAAGGTGTCCCAGAACCTATGTGGTCGTAGGGGGGCGAGGCGTCAGAGACCTCATCTTCTCTAGGGGGGCCAGATGTTGAGGGCAGCGGCGCCCATCTCCTCTTCCTCGCTGCTTTACCTTCCCTGACCCTAAAGAGGGCAGGTACCTATTTACAGCTGGGGGAACTGGGGGGAACTTTACCAAAGCCAAGGCGCGCAAACGGTCACCCATCCAATTGGTATACATGCTCGATGTTGCTTAACATTGGCTGGGAGAAAGCAAGCGCTCTGACCACTGAGCTATCCCACCAATCTAACCAAGCTATTTCTCACTTCCCTCCTCCCCCCCCCCCCCCCCCCCCTTCCCCCCCCCCTCCCTCCACAGAAAAAGGCAAACAAACAACGAGGAATGCTGTGTAGCCAAGTACAAAGTAGGTTGAGATCGTTCATAGCACAGGTTCAAGATGTCGTGAGTTCGAATCTCAGCCGCGTCTGGTGATTTAAGCCTGGGTTTGTTTGGCTTCTTTTTTCGATCTCCCAGGTCAACTTCAAATGCATACCTGCCAGTGCCTTAATTTCCTTCGTGTTTATGTCTATACACATGCAGAAAATGATCAAATGTGCACATGAAAATCCTAAATTCATGTGAGCGTTTTGTGGGCTACGGAAACACGAACATATCCCAAAGTCACATATAATGGTCACATTAACAAAATCTCGATAGCAGAAGATTGAAGATGCAAAATGCTATCGAAGAGCATTTGAAGATGCAGAAATAATTAAGATGCACAAGGTTGAAGATGGCAAAAGGTATTGGAGATGAAAAAACAGAATTGAAGAGAAAGAAAAATTGAAGATGGCAGAAAAATTAAGATAGCAGAAAGGATTGAAGATGTCAAAAAGATTGAAGATGGCAGAGAAAGGGTTTGAAGATTCAGAAAATTGAAATGTCACAAAGGATTGAAATGGCAAAAGATTGAAATGAAAAAAGAATTGAAGATGGAAAGAAAAGATTGAAGATGGCAGAAAAATTGAAGATAGCAGAAAGGATTGAAGATGTCAGAAAAGATTTAAAATGGCAGAGAAAGGTTGAAGTTGCAGAGAGAGGATGAAGATGACAGAAAGGATGAAGATGGCACAGAAAGATTGAAGATGTCAGAAAGATTGAAAGATGGCAGAGAAAGGATTAAAATGGCAGAAAGGATTGAAGTATCAAAGGATTGAGGATGGCACAGAAAGGATTGAAGTAGCACAGAAAGATTGAGATGCCAGAAGGATTGAAGATGCAAAAAGGATTTAAGAATGGCAGAGAAAGTATTGAAGATGCACAGAAGGATTGAAGATGGCACAGAAAGGATTGAGATAGCACAATAAGGATTGAAGATGGCACAGAAAGGATTGAAGATGGCACAGAAAGATTTGAAGATGTCAGACAGGATTGAAGATGGCAGAGAAAGGATTAATAATGGCAGAGAAGGGTTGAAGATAAAAGGATTGAGATGGACAGAAAGGATTGAAGATAGCACAGAAAGGATTGAAGATGGCACAGAAAGGATTGAAGATAGCACAGAAAGGATTGAAGATAGCACAATAAGGATTGAAGATGGCACAGAAAGGATTGAAGATGCACAGAAAGGATTGAAGATGGCAAGAAAGATTGAAGATTAGAAAGATGAGATGCACAGAAAGGATTGAAGATGGCACAGAAAGGATTGAAGATGGCAGAAATCAAGCAGTTATCATATGGAAAGTAAGGCAAAGAATCAGATGACACGCATATATTACACATTATTTCCATTTACACTGACAAACAGAACAAATCTGTAGCTTGCTTGTTTATCTTTTTATTTTCTTCATATTTCAGATATTTTCTCCTCATGCTTACGGGAACATTATTTTCTCTCACAGAGGAGAGAAACAGAAGAGAGAGAGAGAGAGAGAGGAGAGAGATGAGAGAGAGAGAAGAGGAGAGAGGAAGATGAGGGGAGATGAGAAATAGAGAGTAGAGAGAAGAGGAGAGATGAGATGAGAGACGACAATGTTTAATAATATTCATCATGAAACCGTTCAAGTAGTTGTATAGATATTGCTTTGTAGTATTGTCAAGTGTTCTGTATGTATTTTAATAAGATGTACGGAAGTTATTCCTGTCACGAGAGAGAACAAAAGATGAGAGTAGAGAGGATGAGAAGAGGAGGAGAGAGAGAGAGAGAGAGAGAGAGAGAGAGAGAGAGAGAGAGATGAGAGAGAGAGAGAGAGTCAATCTGTCTTAATAACTATCTCTATAACCGTCTCCAAGTTTATACACCTACTTGCTTTGTCAGTCATTGTCAAAGTCGCTTCTGTTTATGTATCTTTAATAAAATGTCACGAATGTCTTTCTCTGTCACATAGAAACAAAAGATGAACCTCAAAACAATTCAGACCCTTGACAATAGTTTTTTTTCCCTCTTCAAGTTTTGGCTTCACCAATTCCAGTGTAAAATACACCATGTCACACTAAAACGCCTTTTTTTAATCCATAAGTCTCCTTGTTCTGTTCTCAAAATGTCACAATGAACAACAAAATTGTAAATACATACGACATGTAGTTAAAAAAAAAAAAAGCATAATAAAGCACGAGGTCATTTCAGTGACGCGAGAAAATGGTCAGTTTGTCTTCACTTGGGCTATAATATAAACTTTTATCTTAAAACCACAAGGTCTGAAAATGACGCGAGATATGTCCGTGTTTGTCTTTATGTTTTGGTTAGGGGGGGGGGGGGGGGGGAAGTTGGTGGGGGGTTGTGCTTAATAAACCTAATTTAAAAACCACAAGGTTTTGTCAGTGACGCAAGAAATATCCATGTTTTGGTATTATGGTTTTGTGTAGCTTTTTGTACAAAATAAACCTTATTTAAAAACCACAAGGTTTTGTCAGTGACGCAAGAAATATCCATGTTTGGTATTATGGTTTTGTGTAGCTTTTTTGTACAAAATAAACCTTATTTAAAAACCACAAGATTTGTCAGTGACGCAAGAAATATCCATGTTTGGTATTATGGTTTTGTGTAGCTTTTTTGTACAAAATAAACCTATTTAAAAGCCACAAGGTTTTGTCAGTGACGCAAGAAAATATCCATGTCAGTTTCCATATTTTTTGTTTTGTTTTTGGTTTTTTGAAGACAAGGGGTTGGGGGGGGGGGGGGGGGGGGGGGGGGGGAGTGGTTGGTTTGGGGAGTGTTGTTTTGGTTGGATTTGTTTTTGGAGGGGAGTTACAAAATAAACCTTATCTTAAACCCACACAAGGTCTGCAAATGACGAAAGAAATGTCCGAGTTATCTTCCTTGGCTTGGGGGTTATTTTTTTGTACAATAGTTATAACCTTACTTTTTTCAAAAAATTGTAAAATAGCATGGGGAAAAACAGGAGCACCGTATCTTACAGAGCTGGATTTTCTGTGATGCCGAACACGGGGAGGGGGGTGGGGGGTGGGGGGGGGCGGGGGAGAGAAATTTCTCTAAGACTAAGGCTTCCGGAGGGTAAAAATGAAGGGGAGGGGCTCCTTAGGCACGCGGAAGGGTGTGTGCACCGTCGGGATGGGATTGCTGTGGAATTCCTCCGGTAGGTCCACTCTGTACTTCTGTAGGATCTACACACACACACACAAGCGCGCACACGCACGCACGCACGCATGCACACATGCAGGCACACACGCACGCATGCATGCATGCACACACACACGCATGTTTGCACGCACGCATGCAAGCACACACACACATGCATATATCCACGCACGCACGCACGCACACACACACACACACACACACACACACACACACACACACACACACACACACACACACACACCCCACACATTTCGTCAAATATCATAACTTGTGAAAAGACGTTAAATGAATTTGAAAACACACACACACACACACACACACACACACACACACACACACACACACACACACACACACACACACACACTCACACAAACACACGCACGCACGCACGCACGCACGCATACATGCACACACGCACATGCACGCACGCACGCACTCACGCACGTACGAAGTGCACACACACACACACACACACACACACACACACACACACACACACACACACACACACTCACACACACACACACACACACACACACACACACACACACACACACACACACACATAAAACAAATAAATAATATTTATGAAATCATCTTCTCCTAGATAGATGGCTTGATGAAAAAAAAAAAAGCAAATCAATGCTTATTTAATGTACCATCTGGAGATAATCATTTGACTTTCACGACTTTCACACACACACACACACACAACACACACACACACACACACACACACACACACACACACACACACACACAGAGGCACACACAACACACACACACACACACACACACAACACACACACACACACACACACACACACACACACACACACACACACACTGTAGCAGAAAAACAAGCGCAGTAATCCTTATCTGATGATCATTTTCATTTTTTTTGTGTGGCCACATGGTATTTATTGCTCTCTGACCTCAACCCTCCCCCCCCCCCCCCCCCCCCAAGAAAAAAAAACAACCCAAGTACACAGAAGATTTTTTCATTCTAAAAAAAAAATCTGTGAAAATCTGCGGAATTATTTTTTCCGATTAGGACTATAATAAAAGAAAATAGTTACTACATTAGCCGGAAGCTAAAGCTGGTGTGTAACCCGAATAAGGTTTTTGTTTTGTTTTGTTTGTTGTTATGCTTTTGTTTGTTTTTCTTCGCTGTGCTTTTACTTTCTGTTTTGTTACTGTCCAAAACTCACTGATATCAATCATTGTCCAAACAATAGCTGAGTATCCTTGTGTGTTTTTATAATGACTGCAAACTGTATATTTAAGGTTAAGGTGGGACATGGGGGGTTGAAACTGATGAAACTTTGTTTACAGGCCCATGTTAAAACTCATGCCATATATTGAAAGGGCATCACTTGTATAGCATAAAAAATCAAAGAAGTACTCCGTTTTCTGCACTGTTGCCATGGAAACAATCCAATAGGGCCGCTAAAAACTAAATGTTTCAAACTCCTAAACTTTTTTTTTTTTTTTAATCTATAACAAGTAGAAGTAACCTGTTTTTACAGACATATTTTACAGCCTGAATTGTTTAAATTCACACAGGAAGATCTCCATACATGTACCCAGCAATTTTTATTTAAAAACAACAAAAAAACATGGTTTGGTTTTGGCCACTTCTGGACCCGTGTCTACCCTAGACGTTAGCCTACGTACGTTCTTGTGTGTTTGTCCGTCGTGTTCGACGATAACCTCCAAAACAGCAAAGGAGGCAGCTGCTGTTTCAGAAACTGGGCAGAAATTTGATCATAGTGGAGATGCCTTGCCCACAGTACATCCCCACTCTATCGGCCAAGAGGACATAAGGACAGTCAGCGTTGGAGATGTTCTCCAAAAGGCTAACTAGCCCCCCAGGGCTGCAGCACATAAGGACTATGCAAGTCAAGCCTCCTAGTTAGAGGTCATAGTCGTTCACTAAAGACTAAGCTGTAAAGTGGAATTCCATGAGTGGGAAAGAAAGCCACTGATCATACAGCTTCACACTTTGTTGTTGCCCCCAGCATCAATGGTTTAATCAAGAACTGGGATGAACCCACTGATCATACAGCCTCTCACTTTGCTGTTGCCCCCAGCGTCAATGGTTTAATCCAGAACTGGGATAAAGCCATTGATCATACAGCCTCTCACTTTGCTGTTGCCCCCAGCATCAATGGTTTAATCAAGAACTGGAATGAACCCACTGATCATACAGCCTCTCACTTTATTGTTGCCCCCAGCATCAATAACTTAAAATCAAGAACTGGGATAAAGCCACTGATCATACTGCCTCTCACTTTGCTGTTGCCCCCACCATGCATCAATGGCTTAAAAATCAAGAACTGGGATAAAGCCACTGATCATACAGCCTCTCACTTTGCTGTTGCCCCCAGCATCAATGGCTTAATCATGAACTGGGATGAACCCACTGATCATACAGCCTCTCACTTTGCTGTTGCCCCCCACCCATGCATCAATGGTTTGAAAATCAAGAACTGGGATAAAGCCACTGATCATACAGCCTCTCACTTTGCTGTTGCCCCCACCATGCATCAATGGCTTAAAAATCAAGAACTGGGATAAAGCCACTGATCATACAGCCTCTCGCTTTGTTGTTGCCCCCAGCATCAATGGTTTAATCAAGAACTGGGATAAAGCCACTGATCATACAGCCTCTCACTTTGTTGTTGCCCCCAGCATCAATGGTTTAAAAATCAAGAACGGGGATAAAGCCACTGATCATACAGCCTCTCACTTTGTTGTTGCCCCCACCATGCATCAATGGCTTAAAAATCAAGAACTGAGATAAAGCCACTGATCATACAGCCTCTCACTTTGCTGTTGCCCCCCAGCATCAATGGTTTGAAAATCAAGAACT
>CM060348.1:27868534-27873534 GCA_030674155.1 Stramonita haemastoma
TGGGTGAGAAAACAGAAGTAAGTGGGTGGGTGAGAAGACAGAAGTAGATGGGTGGGTGAGAAAACAAAGAAGTAAGTGGGTGGGTGAGAAAACAGAAGGTAAGTGACTGGGTGAGAAACAGAAGTAAGTGGGTGGGTGAGAAAACAGATAAATTGCTGGGTAAGTGAGAAGACAGAAGATAAGTGACTGGGTGAGAAAACAGAAGATAAGTGACTAGATGAGAGAAAACAGAAGATAAGTGATTAGATGAGAAAACAGAAGATAAGTGATTAGATGGGTAAGAAGACAAAACACAAGACACTGAAAAAGTGTGAATGTTTAGGGGGGGGGGGGGGTGGATGGCAAGGGGTATAATTGTTTCAGTTTGGACTGATTGGCTAGCTTGTGTGGAATGAGGAGTGAGTGGTAGAATAATTTTTAGATGTGGATGAAAAATGAGATGGAATGAGAGAATGAGTTGTTGAATGAGTTAAGTGAAATCGGTGTTGGAAACTGAGTGGATGGATGGGATGACTGGGTAAGTGTGTGAGCGAGTAGGTCGAATGGGTGTTTTGTGGGTGGGTAAGTGTACGTGTGTAGGTTGGGTGGATTGGTCTGATGAGTACATGAGTGAATGAGTACGGAGCGTGTAACACAATGAGCCACTGGAATGGAAGAACCATTATCCTTCTACACTCCCTACGCTTCCCCACACCTCCCCCCTCCCTCTCCTGTTCTCCTTGCCCACACATCCACCACCACCCCATGCATGGGCGTGCACGCACGCGCGCGCACACACAGACACACAAATTTACAACCACACCGCATCGCACCGCATCGCACCTCACCGCACCGCACCACCACCACACACACATACACACAAAACACAACACAACACAACAAACACGCACGCACGCACACGACACGCACACGCACAGACACACAGACACACACCGCACCGCACCGCACCGCACCGCACAGCACGCACAGACAGCACAACACACACACACACACACAACACACACCACACACACACACACACACACACACACACCATACACACACATACACACACACACCACAACCACACCACACAACACAACACAACAATATCAACAACAACAACAACACAACAACAACAACAACAACAACAACACAACAACACCCCCCCCACACACAACACACACACCACACACAATCCATTATGCTCGATATAAAAGAATAATTATTTTTAAAAAATCAAAAAAATCAACAACACAACCCCCCCACCTCCCCCCCCCCACCCCACCCACAACATCCCCCCCCCCCCCACACACACACACACACACACACACACACATACACACACACACTAAATCATACCGAAGGATAATACAGAAGGCGTGTGCCCGCAAAAGGCATGGACTGCAGGAATGTGGTGGGTCCGGGATTTCTTGAAACTTGCGGGCATTCTTGAAGGCCTCCAGACTGGCAGGGCTGTCTTTGAGAGGCAGTCCTTGCGGCGGAGGCAGCTGCGAGGCGGAGGAGCCTTTGCCGGCATGGTCGCTGGGCGGCGCCTTGCCCGATGGGCGTGAGGATGCATTCCTGGTTTTAAAAAAAAAGGAAAAAAAGGTAGGTGTTGTGTGTTTTTTGTGTGTGTGTGTGGGGGGGGGGGGGGGGGGAGGGGGGTGTTGTTTGTTTTGTGTATGTGTGTGTGTGTGTGTGTGTGTGTGTGTGTGTGTGTGTGGTGTGTGTGTGTGTGTGTGTAGGAGAAAACAGAGACAGACAGACAGACAGACAGACAGAGACAGAGAGACAGACAGAGAGACAGAGACAGAGAGATTTAGTGAAAGAGAGAGAATGAGGGAGAGACAGAGGGGGGAGGGGGGGGGCAGGACAGGTTAGGAGAGGGGGGGGGGGGAGAAAGAGAGAGAGAGAGACACACACACACACACACACACCACAAACACACACAAACACACACACACACACACACACACACACTACACAGTCACACAGACAGACAGACAGACAGACAGACAGACAGACAGACAGACAGACAGACAGATACTCAGAGACTGAAGAAGAGAAAACCTGAGAAAATTACCGTTTCACTAAGGCCAGTGATGACGACTTTAGACATGTGGACCACCACCCACTCTCTGATACTGACGTCATCCTCACCAGTTGGTGCCCTTGGGATGACCTTGCTGAGGTCAAGGTGAAATGCTGTCTGGGGTGAAGGTCAGGGTGTTTCAGAGGAGACAGCTTCAGCGCCAAGGGTCGGTAGTGGCGGCGCCCTGACACCATGTGATGCATTCTGGGCAGCAGCTTGTGAAACAGACATCTGTGGAGGGCATTGTCCGAAAGTCAAGTCAAGTCAAGTCAAGTCAAGTTAAGTTAAAAAGCACTTTAATCCTCCTATGATAGGCAATTGTATTACTGACAGTCACAATGATAGCTATAATGACAATCTCGAATAAAAACACACAAGAATGTTACATTCCATCTTGGTTTAAATGTTCATTGATAAGTTTGAATAAAAATTTAAAAAAGTATCATACACACGCACGCACGCACGCACGCACACATGCACGCACACACACGCATCAATGATTGGAAACAATATTGTAAGGACCGTAGAAAGGACAAATTTATTACTTACACACACACACACACACACACACACACACACACACACACACACACACACACACACACAGAGATTTATATAATATAAACATGGACATAAATACATTATATACATATATATGTATGTTATGCACAAATGCATCTTTTTTTAAATGAACATAAATTAACATCATAGTTATTTATAAACATAATAAAATATATAATGATATAACCTTTGTATATATATACATTTTCTAATAACGCATCTTCCTAGACTGCAAAAAGTGCAGAATCGTTCCCCTCTTTGGTTTGAATCGTTTGTTCGTTTCAATAAGCATGGAACAAGTATAACATGAAGCAAGAAGAACATAATCAGCATAGCAACAACAACTTAATGCATTTTACATTCACATTTACGCGACTTTAAGTCACAACAGATTTCTCTGCCTGAAATTCGGGTCACTCTCCGCTGGGCAAGTGCGTCGCCACAAGAGCAGCACCACCCATTAGCTTATATTTTGTTCATGTACAGCATCAAACATTCACATTGTGGTTAATTATCAGCATTTTTTTAACCAAAGAAACAACAACAAACAAAACAACAAAAATACGAAAACAAGAGATTTGTTCCTGGCAACATTCTTCAGACATAAAGCCACACTCTGGTCGGGAAAACAAATACACATGTATGCAGACAGGAAATTTCTATCAAAAACTGGGTGGCGCTGGTCTTGTGGTGATGCACCCCCACCCTCACCCCCACCCTGACCTTGCTGGGGAGATCAGCTCAGATTTCACATAGAGAAATCTGCCATGACATAAAGTTGTGTATGTAAACTGTACAAACATTAGAACACATTGCGAGATAGAACAAGGCAGAAACCAAGAGAGGGAAAGAAAAGAGGGAATTCCTAGCACATTTCCAGAAGGTGGGGATGCTATTTATGACAGCACCCACCCACCCCCCTCTCTTTTCCCGCCTGTCGTACATTAATTTTAATCAATTATCGTTACAAACAACATAATATTTTTTTTAAAACAAAAAGAACAAACACTCAGTTAAAAAGAAAACAAAAAAACTTTGCTTTTAAAAATCTCACCTCGAAGCGTCATAATCCAAAAGGGCCAGCATTCTGATTAGAAGATTAGTCTGTCGGATTGTCTCCCCTCGGCCCGTTAATTTGCAGGCTTGCAAGCCGCAGGCAGGGGTTTTATCTCTTCCTGTAGGCTGTGAAACACAAGAAATAACTGTGTTAGTCTTCTCGTGTGTGTGTGTGTGTGTGTGTGTGTGTGTGTGTGTGTGTGTGTGTGTGTGTGTGTGTGTGTGTGTGTTTATCTTTATTTTATTCTTTTATATCGAGGATAGTGGAATAAGCAATCGAGTGCTTTTTTTTTACCCCAGTCCCCGTGTGCATGCAGTTGTGTAAATATTGTCATCTGTTCCCACCGGCACACAATGGCCTACTCATACGAGAAGCGGAACCGGATTGAACGGTGTGCGCAAGAAGTTCTGCGTGCTTTCACACACGGGGCCTCGGTTTATCGTCTCATCAGAAAGACTTTTGGGGAGGGTGGAGTCAGCACTGATTTTAACTCCAGGGCAAAAATGTGTGTGTGGGGTGTGTGTGTGTGTGTGTGTGTGTGTGTGTGTGTGTGTGGTGTGTGTGGTGTGTGTGTGTGTGTGTGTGTGGTACATACATCGTCAAAACAATTCGATGCTTACTGCAACTGAAATGGGAGAATCAAACTTCAAAAAGTCTTGCCTAAAAAAATTATTATTTTTTTAAAAAATCTATCATATCTATACTCACTTCTACGTCTAGATCTAAGTCTTTTTTCGCTAAATCCATTTTGTTGCTCTTATCGACTCTTACAAAGTACTTCTTTGGGATCTCTCTCTCTCTCTCTCTCTCTCTCTCTCTCTCTCTCCTCTCTCTCTCTCTCTCTCTCTCTCTCTCTCAACAGCTGAGGATTATCTCTTGAAGTATGAAAACCAACTAACATTACTGTTTTCAAGGTGGGGACTAATCATTGTTCAATGCATGAGTGAAACCATATTCATGTCCGAATATATAAATGAACGGGCGTTCTTTTTGATAATGCCAAACATCTCATAAGCTGAGCTAATACTGTCGTTAGTAGGGGCTAGGGGCTTAGTAGGTGGTGTCCTGCGTATGTTAGATCAGAACAGGCACCACTGAACACCACCAAAGTGACCCAGCAGCACTGCAGGGCCTCTCTAGCTGGTGGCCCCACGGCGGCCTGATGACCCTGAGGATGAGACATAACGAATCAGGGTATGGCTGTGGCGGGGAGATTGAAATCAGTAGTGTAGGAACAGCATGACAGACACGTCACAGAAGATGAGGCAGCAAAAAACAACAACAAACAAACCCCAAAACAAAAGAACC
>CM060348.1:27881034-27883534 GCA_030674155.1 Stramonita haemastoma
TTCGCACACATTAGGATAATGGGAAAAGATTGTTTAATTGTCAGTGTATACGGACCTAATCGAGATGAGCCTGAATTTTATATAGAATTAGAAGAACGTATCAGGGAGGTTGGGGTGGAGAATGTGATCATAGGAGGAGATTGGAATTTAGTTCGGGATTATCACTTAGATTATTATAACTATAGACATTATAACAATCCTAAAGCACAAGAACAAGTTGAAAATATGATGGAAAATTTAGATTTAGTAGATATTTGGCGTGAGTTACATCCAGAACTCAGAAGATACACTTGGAGAAGAAGCAGACCTTGTCAACAGAGTCGTCTGGACTTTTTCCTTATCTCAGACTTGCTATGCAGCTACATAACTGATGCTGACATCCTACCTGGTTATCGCTCTGATCACTCCTTGATTTTGATCACTCTAGAACAAGGTGATAACACTAAAAGAAATCTTCTTTGGAAATTTAATTGTTCACTCTTAAGAGATAGAAACTTTGTAAACGAAATAAAACAGGTGATTGACACCGTTACTGAAGAATACGCAGCATTGCCATACAGTCGCTGTGACCTAGATCAAGTTCCAAAGTCAGAAATACAGTTTGTTATTTCTGATCAGTTATTTCTGGACACACTGTTAATGAAAATAAGAGCTAAAACCATTTCATATGCATCAATGAAAAAAAGAGAAGATAAAGAAAAACAAAAAGAACTTGAAGATAGAATACATTCATTAGAAAAAGCGGTAGTATTGTCTGAACAAGAAAAACTTGAATTGGAAACTTGTAGGCAAGATCTAGTGACTCTACGAGAAAAAAAGATGGAAGGTGTACTGTTGCGTTCTAGGGCTAGATGGGTGGCTTATGGCGAAAAAATCACTAAGTATTTTTGTGGACTCGAAAAAAGAAACTATGTAAATAAGCATATACAGAAATTAACATTAAATGACGGTTCATTGCTAACTGAGAATAGTGAAATTATTCGAGAAGTTAACTCTTTTTATGAAACGTTGTATTCTAAACGAAATGTAGACGATTGCTCAATTATTGACTTGGTAGAGGAGCTACCCAAAATAACGGAGGAAGAAAGAACATCCTTGGAAGGAAAAGTAACTTTAGACGAAGCGGGCATTGCTTTAAAGCATATGAGTAACAACAAAAGCCCCGGGAGTGACGGTTTTACGGCCGAGTTTTTTAAATTTTTCTGGTTACAACTTGGTCCATTTGTGGTACGTTCACTTAATGAGGGTTTTGATAAGGGGGAGTTATCATCAACACAAAAGGAGGGTGTTATCATATGCATACCTAAACCCGATAAACCAAAAGACCTATTGAAAAACTGGAGACCTATTTCACTTTTGAACGTTGTGTACAAAATTGGCTCTACATGTTTAGCAAATAGACTAAAACAAGTACTCCCATCTATTATTAATAACGACCAGACTGGTTTTATAGCAAACAGGTATTTGGGAGACAATATTCGTCTTATATATGACTTAATTGATTATCTACTTGTGTCAAAGAAACCAGGTTTACTTTTATGCCTGGATTTTGAGAAAGCTTTTGACACTGTGGATTTAGACTTTTTGTTTAGGGTACTACATGCCTTTGGCTTTGGCCCAAGCTTCTGCCAGTGGGTTCGTACTTTTTATACTCAGATAAAGTCGTCTGTCTCAGTAAATGGTGGTTTGGCTAGCTGGTTCCCGATTGAGAGAGGATGTCGTCAGGGTGACCCCATATCTCCTTATCTTTTTGTTATCTGTGTAGAAATTCTAGCTAATATGATAAGACAGAATAAGAATGTTAAAGGAATTAAGATAAACAACACAGAAAATAAGATATCACAATATGCAGACGATACAAATATATTGCTAGAAGGGGATAAGAAGTCATTTGAGGAATGTTTTGGTGTTATTGAAAAGTTTGGTAATGTGTCTGGACTAAAGTTAAATGCTGAGAAAACAAATGCCATATGGTTAGGAAGTAAACGGAATTCGCCAGTTAAATTTATGCCACATCTCAGTGTTCAGTGGAACCCTTCAAAATTTAAGATATTAGGTATATGGTTTACTAACGATCTGGAGAAGTGTGAGATAATAAACATGGAGGAAAAGTTTTCAGAAATTAGGGCATTATATAGGACTTGGCTAAAAAGACAAATAACTCCGCTTGGCAGGGTAGCAGTTCTAAAATCACTTATTTTATCAAAAATAATTCATTTATGGATTCTGTTGCCAAACCCCCCAGATCGGTTAATTAATGAACTTCAAAAATTTGTTTTTAAGTTTGTATGGGGTAAGAAAAAGATAGAATCAATAGAAAAACGTCAGTAAGAAGCATAACACATGGTGGGATTGGAATACCAAATGTACGACAACATATTAACGCGCTAAAATTAACCTGGATCCGTAAAGTGAGTTGCAGTGATCACAGCTGGAAACAGATACTGTGCTCACTTTATCCTAAGGCCGAAATTATTAACAAATTGGGATCCGATTTGCC
>CM060348.1:27903534-27909756 GCA_030674155.1 Stramonita haemastoma
CTGACGGACAGACAGACACAGAGGGGGGAGTACAGATCAAAGTTTATGCACCGGAGATCTTATGCACATACCCTACATTTAAAAACAGTCAGTCATTCAGTAAAACCCGGAACATAGACCTTAGTCAAGTACACGTTTTATTTTTGGTCATAATTTTCACGCATATTTGTATTCCATTCAATTTTCATCATTGAGAAAAAACTGTCATTCTAAACCTTTCTTTTTGCTGTATTTTAGCTGCGAGCCGGCTACCCAACCCTAACTCCAGTTTTGTTTTGTTGTTTTGGGCTGAAGGGGGAGGAAGGCTTTTCCCAATGCTCTGACCAGCAGTGACACATGACCGATTAACTGACTTTTGTTTGCTTTTGAATGACAATTTGAAATATTCCAGACCACAACAATGTGTTCATTCCAATATGCTTTCAAAGCACAGATGGCAAAAAGCTTAAATCCATCCATGTTATTTTTACAGCCAGAAAGCAAACCCTGATTGAGTAAGTGCAAAACAGCTCGTAGAAGATGGGAGTTTTCTTAAACTTGCATTCGTCTTAGAACAAGTGAGTTCGAAAGTCAAGTGTCAATGGTGTGTGCTCACCACCTACTTTCTAAACTTCAATATTAAAGCATACATTTTTATCAGTTTTGCGCAGGGTCGTTTTGAAAATACACGAAACAAGGGAATATAATTCTACATTTGCAGAGTAAAAACTCAAACCCAGCTTCTCAATCGCAGTATATTTTTACACAATGTACATAAAACTTCTTTTGACTCCGGAATACTACTAAATAGGGGAAGCAAGCACCAAAGTGGAGCACATAAACTTTATAACAAATTCACCAGATGCCATGCAAAACCGTCTAAGAATCTCACATAAATTCATCGGCGGATGTGCAAATAATTTCAGTATTCAGTGCTCTCTCTGTCTCTGTCTCTCTCTCCAGCACTACTGCAGTGAAGTACTATACTAATTTCTTACATTTGCTCACTGAGAAAATGGACATAACAGAAATAGTACAAACGTTCAATGCACAAAAATGCAGACAAGTAATCATAATACAATGAGTACTGATCTATGCAACGTTTTGCCAAAAATGTTCATCTTCAGTCTTGCTTAACATTTTTTTTAATATTATGGGGTCTCCAAATATTTTCCAATTTCCGGTTTTTGGTGTGTTTTTTTTACAAACTTTTTTGGTCTGTTTTTTATTAAACATGATGAAGCCTCCGACATGTTCTCCCACTTTTCAGATTTGACACAAAAATAAAGGCTGTAACAAAGGCACATTGTGTTGGCAATGGAAAAATACTGCTAGGGAATGCAGATGGAGTGGTCTATTAATAGACAATACCTGGGTAATGAGCATGTCTTTCACCTATGGCAAAGTAACAGGCGAAAAAGGAAATAAGGTAACAGTACACCAATACCAGATGGCAGCAATCTTGCACGCATTTTATAATGAAAGGCAAAAATGTTTTCTTACGGATTTTGTCAAATACCCGTATGGGAAACTGCTTTTTGTAAGGCAACAGTGTGCACATAGGTTTGGGCTTTTCTAATGCGACATTTTTTTCTTCCTGGATATCCATCCTTTCCAAAATTATTGTGAGCTTTTTAAAAGTCATGTTGCAGCTTGAAAATCCAGAAATTCTCAAGTTTTCTATAAACCACACACACATTCCCTTTCAGTAGATTTTTTTCCACATAATAACCCCCCTCCAAAAATATCCAACAAAAAACATTATAAAGGTTCATACACACAAAAGGGTATGCAGCTTTTCTGTTGGTTGCACAATATAGGGTACATTGGTGATAGACACCTGCGGTATACCATTCAATAAATTTTCCTGCAGTACAAATTCATCAGTTTAAACAGTATATCTTTCGCTCCTATTTGGGTATGGAGAAAGGGCGACTATTTCTTTTGCTCTTGTTGGGGCATGGAGAAAGGGGGAACATTTCTTTTGCTCTTGTTGGGGTATGGAGAAAAGGTTATATTTCTTTTGCTCTTATTGGGGTATGGAGAAAGGGGGACTATTTCTTTTGTTCTTGTTGGGGTATGGAGAAAAGGTTATATTTCTTTTGCTCTTGTTGGGGTATGGAGAAAGGGGACTATTTCTTTTGGTCTTATTGGGGTATGGAGAAAGGGGGACTATTTCTTTTGTCTTGTTGGGGTATGGAGAAAGGGGGACTATTTCTTTTGCTCTTGTTGGGGTATAGAGAAAAGGTTATATTTGTTTTGCTCTTTTTGGGTATGGAGAAAGGGGGACTATTTCTTTTGCTCTTGTTGGGGTATGGAGAAAAGGTTATATTTGTTTTGCTCTTGTTGGGGTATGGAGAAAGGGGGACTATTTCTTTTGGTCTTGTTGGGGTATGGAGAAAGGGGGACTATTTCTTTTGCTCTTGTTGGGGTATAGAGAAAAGGTTATATTTGTTTTGCTCTTGTTGGGGTATGGAGAAAGGGGGACTATTTCTTTTGCTCTTGTTGGTGCATGGAGAAAGGGGACTATTTGTTTTGCTCTTGGGGTATGGAGAAAGGGTGAATATTTCACTCCTTATTTGGGTATGGAAGAAGGGTGAATATATATTTTGCTCCTTATTTGGGTATGGAGAAAGGGTGAATCTTTTGCTCTTTTGGGGATATGGAGAAATGGTGATATCGGGTGATAATGGGAATAATTACAACTAAATGCAGTATATGAGTACACACACACACACACACACACACACACACACACACACACACACACACAAACACAACACAACACCACAACAACATAACGCACATACATGCACGTCCTTTTCTATAAGGTTTGATATTCTTTTTGTTTATATTTTTCCCTTAGATGGCTTGACAAGAAAGCAAATGTTTTGCTTAATATACTATCTTGAAATAAGATTACTGTTTGAATGAATTTGACACACACACACTGACCTGAACGTGCTCTCTACTTTGATAATGCCCCTTTCCTGTAATGTATTCCTTTTGTCTTAGTATTTTCCACCAATGATTATTCACAAATATTTTCTAAAACCAGCACCCCTTTTTTCAATTCCCAGTTGGGTTATTTTCTATCATTAAAGTGATTTTTTCTGTCTCTTGACTTGGGTCCCGAGGTCCAATGGTGAAATTTCTTTTGCCTATGAGACCGTTTTACTCCCACCATTTAGGTAGCCATAATTCGCTTAGGGGATACAGTTGGGAATATATCCCATCAAATTTACCAGTAGAGTCGGGAGGTTCCTCACTACCCTTTCTGATTATCAACTACTATGGGTTCTTTTCATAAGACAAGTCCGTAAGTACCTGGATCTGATTGATTTAAAGTCTGCAAAAGGCTTGACATTTTCCATACTTTTTTTTATTTCAAAATACTCGATTTTCAGTTTTCAACAGACCCTTCAAATCATTTAAAAATGCATTTTAAGATAAACACCATCTTTTGTTTTTAAATGTTAAAGACGTTGAAATGAATACTTTTTTTAAAAAAATAAACCGCTTCTAAAAGCTCCCCGTTAAAACCACTTCTACGTATTAAATCCAAAAATATGACTGCCTACCCCCAATTTCCAGTCATTGCAACTCTTTCCTCATCCTTATATACAAGAACATTCTAACAACCCCCCTCTCCTCCTTCCCTAGAATTTTTTCGCGAAATTTCTAGCGCCCATCCTCCCCTCAAACAATGTGTAGCCAGTCAGTGTCAGCATTCCATACCATGTTGCCCACCTGCCTTTTGTGTCCTCATGTGGGGCCAGGGTTAAGGTTGAGGTTAGTGTTAGGATTAGTCTCAACAAGTTGAAAGCATGCAAGGGCTGTCTGTCAGCTGGTCGGTCTGAATGTTAGAATGCATGTGGACACAAAAGTTCGTAGACAAATGGTACGTAGCTGTGGACACAATGGCACGAAGCTCGAAACAGCATAAAGTTTTAAATCAAAATCAGATTAAGCCGCTAAGGCTGTCCGCAAATTTCTGGGTTTTTTTCGGTTATCAAACTGATTTTCTGTCTTCTGACTTTGCTAGGGCTCCGAGGTTTGCTAATGGTGAGATTTTTTGCATATGTGGCCATTTTTCCTCCCCCATTAAGGTAGCTGTAATCCCACTTCGGGGATTCAGTTGAGAATTTAACCTATCAAATTTACCAAAAGAGAAGCGAGGTACCTCCCTGCTCTTTCCGATTTTCAACTGTCGTGGGTTCTTTTGATACAAGTCCGAAAACACACGGTTTCAAACTGGTTTAGAGTCCTCTTTAATTAAGACTTGACATTTAAATTTTTTCCTCAAACTCGGAAGAAATGACAAAACTAGGAATCGAATCCAGAACCCTGTGGTTTACTTGTGATATAGGTGAACGTCTAAATCCTCCTACAGCCTTTCTTCTTATTAAAGTGATTTCAAGCCCAAAATATTTTCATACATTGCATCCATTTAAATAGCTCAAAATGAACTCTCGGAAAAAAAGTTATAAGCTAGCTCTTTATTCTTTCCTCACTGCTGTGAATGTGCTTCCATAGTCTTCCTAAACACACCTTTTCTTTTGTACTTTTTTTTTACCCTAATAATTCCTCCCTACAACTGCCCCCCCTCAACACACACACACACACACACACACACGCACACACATACACGCCACGCACGCACACGCACACACACACACACAGCGCAGCGCAGCGCAGCGCAGCGCACGCACACACACACACACACACACACACACACACACACACACACACACAACATCAAATCACTATAAAAAAATTAAAGGTTTGCTTTGTCAAATTAAACTTTTTAGAAAAAGCGTAAGCTTTCATTAAATCTGATGAACTTGATACCACAAATAAGTTATGAATGATATACCATTGGAAAATCACCACTGCTTCTTAATACTGTGAAACATGCTACCACTTTTTTAACTAATAGCAAAACCTATATTAAAACTTGATGTGCTGACTTTGCACAAAAAAAATTGGAACATAATTTTCTACTTGAGCCAAAATCAATGGCTACTCAATAGTCTATTCTTAAGGACGCTTTTACAAACTTTCAAAAAAGTTTTATTTATTTCATTGAAAAAAAGTACAAAGCACTGCCGGTTGCCCCAAGGGGCAGATAATTTTGAAAATATTTTAATTTTATTGTTCTTAAACTTTTGATCTGATTCACTAGAGGGAAACCTTTACCAAACCATTGCAAGTCCTACAAAGCAGACTAGGACAAAAAAATTTGTTTACAACCAAGCATTAAGAATCATTTGAAAAATAAGTTTGAAAAAGATCAGGAACTATTACCACTATTGTCCTCCAAATTTGATAATGATTAAAGTTGGGACTCCTGTATTTTCATAGAGTAATATTTCATTAAATCCCTTTCAAAAAAGAAAAAGAAAGCCTTCATGGAAAAAGTTAACATACCTTGTAACACTATTTTCTTGGATGTTTTTTTAAAGGGACACTACTACAGAAAAATACAAGTTTTCAAATAGTTCAGTTATGCCACGAGTATCTTTTTCAAATGTTCATTTGATCAGATTTCTTTTTTTAATTGCGAGCAAAACATTTGCAGGCTCTGTCCCACAAGAATCAAGGGAAATACGAAAAATGAAATTTACAAAATCAAGTACAGATTCATTTGATCTTAGTGTAATACAGAGACATTTTATACTAGGCTCTGTCCCACAAGAATCAAGGGAAATACGAAAAATGAAATTTACAAAATCAAGTACACATTCATTTGATCTTAGTGTAATACAGAGACTTATTTTATACTAGGCTCTGTCCCACAAGAATCAAGGGAAATACGAAAAATGAAATTTACAAAATCAAGTACACATTCATTTGATCTTAGTGTAATACAGAGACTCATTTTATACTAGACCATGTCCTTCCATAACAAAAAATATTGTCCTTGAACATTGTCAGCTCAAGTGCTGCACTACTGTGCTTTGATGACAAGTAAAATAATATCAGATATTTTCTTGGGAAAAATGAATAAAAAGCCTATTAAAATATCCCGTTATGTACTTATATTCTATTTAAATTATTATTCCGAGAATAAGGGAATAAACAGAACTCTTGTTTTTGCATCTAGAATTTGCATGCTTCGGGCATATAAAATTTTGTCATTTGTTTCCAAAAGCCGAATTGGGTTTTAACGTGTGGGCAAGATATTCTGCATGCATTCACACTCATCCGGATAATTTTCGGAGGAGTGGAGTATGCACTGAT
>CM060348.1:27909856-27917356 GCA_030674155.1 Stramonita haemastoma
TGGTGAGTCTGGAGTTGAGGATTCAGCAGCTGCATGATGTGGATGAGGCCTGGAAAGGATGCTGATCACAGTGTTCTGGAGGAAAAAAAGCAGGGAACATCCCATCAAATAAAAGGAAAGGGGTGTAGACTGTACACGTACACACATAAACAAGCCCGCACCGGGCGCCTGTGTGTGCGTGTGCGCGCGCGCGCACACACACACACACACACACACACACACACACACACACACACACACACACACACACACACCACACCGCGCGCGCGCGCGCGCGCGCACAAACACACACTTGTATATTTATTCGTTTATTCATTCATTTATTATTTTATTGATGTATACATATATTTATTTTTATATATACCATCATGACTGTGTATCATAATTATATGAGAGAGAGGCAAGGCAAGGCAAGGCAAAGGCAAGGCAAAGGCAAGGCAAGGAAAAATCTTTCATTTCGAGGATAATGAATAAACACTGGTGAGCTTGTTTACATTCAGTCCACGCCTTTATCAGGGATAAGATCAGGATGAAAAAACCTCTAGACAGCAACAATAATAATGATCTAAATACCAAGAACAAAAACAAAACATACCCAGTAGCAAACAAGAGACAAGAAATAAGGCAGAAATACAATAATAAGGTAATAAAAAAGAACCCATTCTGAAACGAAAATAATAAGAATCAAACGACGATTTTGAATTTTAAAAAAGTGCTAATAATTAAAGAGCAAACAAGAGAATAATTATAATGAAGTAAACAACTGAAAATATCAACCACCACCATCTTTCAACAAAATAAGTCATATAAATCATAGCATTTTGATAAAAGGTGAGAAAAAAATCGCGCGCCGCACACACACACACACACACACACACACACACACACACACACACACACACACACACACACACACACACACACACACACACACACACACACACACCCTGTTGAACTGACAAACCTTCTGGCATGGTTCAGATAGAGGATCTGAAAGGTCAGATACAAAACAAGGATATAGAAATAGTATTGCAAAACACTCCACAGTACGCACATAGAGCATATCAATAATGATGAAGACATTATTTTGTATTTTTGTATTTTGTTCCACTTTATGTCACAGCAGATTTCTCTGCGTGAAATTCGGGCTGCTCTCCCCGGGGAGAGCGCGTAGCCACAAGTGCAGCGCCTACCCATTTTTTTCCTACATGCAACTGTATTTGTTTCCCTATCAGAGTGGATTTTTTCTACAGAATTTTGCCAGGGTCGCCGTGGGTTCTTTTACGTGCGCTAAATAGTGATGTGTAACACACGGTACCTCGGTTTATAGTCTCATCTGAAAGACTAGCGCCCAGACCACCACTCAGGGTCTAATGGATGGGGAACAAATTTTGATCCAAAACGGGGTACGAACCACCACCCCACACTATCTACTTATTTATCTATTTATTTATCTATCCCGTGGTCTGGTGACCAATCCTTTGTTACACCTTCTCGAATGTGGGAGAGAGTGTATGCATAAAGTGCAATATTGTCTTGCTGCCCTGGCATCTTTTACTGAGCAAAGGTCGTGCAGACGGGGCTAAACACGGCTCTTTCGGTCGCATCTTAGCGCAAAACGGCACCATTTTTGTGGAGGGGGTGGGTATGCATGCGCGCATGCGCTCGCGCGCTGGTGTTTGTCAGTGCGTTTGTTTGTGTGCGTGCATGTGCAGGGGACCCTCCAGTTTGCCCTGGTGCATGATATTGCTGTATATTGTCATTATTTTTGTACGCACAGCTTGTTTTTAGTGGCGTACTCTTACTAGCTTTCCTTCCGAGAAACTAGCTTTCTTCGCTCTTGGGTCCCTCGTGTCGCCACAAACCCGGTACCACACATATCAAAGATGGTAGGAGAGAGTGTATGTATACAGTGCGATATTGCCTTGCTGACCTGGGATCTTTTACAGTGCAAACGTCGGGACTCGATGGAGCTGAAATGGGCTCTTTCGGTCGCAATTTAGCGCAAAACGGCACCATTTCTTTGGAGGGGTTTCGGACACGTGTGGATGGGACCCTCCAGTTTGCCGTGGTGCATGGTATTGCTGTATATTGTCATTATTGTTGTGCACACAGCTTGTTTTCAGTGACGTACTATTACCAGCTCTCCTTCCGACAAACTAGCTTTCTTTGCTCTTGGGGGCCCTCGTGTCGCCCCAAACTCGGCGCCACACATATCAAAGATGGTGGGGGTGAGTGTATGCATACAGTGCCATAATTGTCTTGCTGCCCTGGGATCTTCTACCGTGCAAAAGTAGGGGCTGGACGGGGCTGAAAACGACTCTTTCGGTCGGATCCTTGCGCAAAATGGCACCCTTTATGTGCAGGGGGGTGGGTATGCATGCGCGGACACGCACGCGCGCTGGTGTTTCGCAGTGCGTTTCTGTGTGTGCACACAAGTGGAGGGGACCCTCGAGTTAGCCGTGGTGCATGATATTGCTGTATATTGTCATTATGTTTGTGCACATAGCTTGTTTGTAGTGGCGTACTCTTACTAGCTTTTCTTTCGACAAACTAGCTTTCTTCGATCTTGGGGGCTGTGGTTTCGCAACAAATCCGGCGCCACACATATCAAAGATGGCTGGAGAGGGTGTATGCATACAGTGCGATAGTGTCTTGCTGCCCTGGGGTCTTTTACCGGGAAAAAGTCGGGGCTGGATGGGGCTGAAAAGGGCTCTTTCGGTCGCGTCTTAGGGCAAAACGGCACCATTTTTGTGGAGGGGGGCTGGTATGCATCGGCGGAAGTGCGTCCGCGCTAGTGTTTGGCAGTGCGTTTGTTTGTGTGCGCGCATGTGGAGGGGCCCCTTCAGTTTGCCGTGGTGCATGATATTGCTGTATATTGTCCTTATTTTTGTGCGCACAGCTTGTTTTTAGTGGCGTACTCTTACCAGCTTTCCTTCCGAGAAACTAGCTTTCTTCGCTCTCGGGGGCCCTCGTGTCGCCACAAATCCGGCGCCACACATCTCAAAGATGGTGGGGGAGAATGTATGCACACGGTGCGATAGTGTCTTGCTGCCCTGGGGTCTTTTACCGGGAACAAGTCGGGGCTGGACGGGGCTGAAAAGGGCTCTTTCGGTCGCATCTTAGCGGAAAACGGCACCATTTTGGTGGAGGGGGGTGGGTATGCATGCGCGCACGTGCTCGCGCGCCGGTGTTTGTCAGTGCGTTTGTTTGTGTGCGCGCATGTGGAGGGGCCCCTCCAGTTTGCCCTGGTGCATGATATTGCTGTATATTGTCCTTATTTTTGTGCGCACAGCTTGTTTTTAGTGGCGTACTCTTACCAGCTTTCCTTCCGAGAAACTAGCTTTCTTCGCTCTCGGGGGCCCTCGTGTCGCCACAAATCCGGCGCCACACATCTCAAAGATGGTGGGGGAGAGTGTATGCACACGGTGCGATAGTGTCTTGCTGCCCTGGGGTCTTTTACGGGAAAAAGTCGGGGCTGGACGGGGCTGAAAGGGCTCTTTTGGTCGAATCTTAGCGGAAAACCGCACCATTTTGGTGGAGGGGGGTGGGTATGCATGCGCGCACGCGCTCGCGCGCCGGTGTTTGTCAGTGCGTTTGTTTGTGTGCGCGCATGTGGAGGGGCCCCTCCAGTTTGCTCTGGTGCATTGTTGCTGTATATTGTCCTTATTTTTGTGCGCACAGCTTGTTTTTAGTGGCGTACTCTTACCAGCTTTCCTTCCGAGAAACTAGTTTTCTTCGCTCTCGGGGGCCCTCGTGTCGCCACAAATCCGGCGCCACACATCTCAAAGATGGTGGGGGAGAGTGTATGCACACGGTGCGATAGTGTCTTGCTGCCCTGGGGTCTTTTACCGGGAACAAGTCGGGGCTGGACGGGGCTGAAAAGGGCTCTTTCGGTCGCATCTTAACGCAAACCGGCACCATTTTGGTGGAGGGGGGTGGGTATGCATGCGTGCACGCGCTCGCGCGCCGGTGTTTGTCAGTGCGTTTGTTTGTGTGCGCACATGTGGAGGGGCCCCTCCAGTTTGCCCTGGTGGATGATGTTGCTGTATATTGTCATTATTTTTGTGCGCACAGCTTGTTTTTAGTGGCGTACTCTTACCAGCTTTCCTTCGAGAAACTAGCTTTCTTCGCTCTCGGGGGCCCTCGTGTCGCCACAAATCCGGCGCCACACATCTCAGAGATGGTGGGGGAGAGTGTATGCACACGGTGCGATAGTGTCTTGCTGCACTGGGGTCTTTTACCGGGAAAAAGTCGGGGCTGGACGGGGCTGAAAAGGGCTCTTTCGGTCGCATCTTAGCGCAATACGCCACCATTTTGGTGGAGGGGGGTGGGTATGCTTGCGCGCACGCGCTCGCGCGCCGGTGTTTGTCAGTGCGTTTGTTTGTGTGCGCGCATGTGGAGGGGCCCCTCCAGTTTGCCCTGGTGCATTGTTGCTGTATATTGTCCTTATTTTTGTGCGCACAGCTTGTTTTTAGTGGCGTAATCTTACCAGCTTTCCTTCCAAGATACTAGCTTTCTTCGCTCTCGGGGGCCCTCGTGTCGCCACAAATCCGGCGCCACACATCTCAAAGATGGTGGGGGAGAGTGTATGCACACGGTGCGATAGTGTCTTGCTGCACTGGGGTCTTTTACCGGGAAAAGTCGGGGCTGGACGGGGCTGAAAAGGGCTCTTTCGGTCGCATCTTAGCGCAAAACGGCACCATTTTGGTGGAGGGGGGTGGGTATGCATGCGCGCACGTGCTCGCGCGCCGGTGTTTGTCAGTGCGTTTGTTTGTGTGCGCGCATGTGGAGGGGCCCCTCCAGTTTGCCCTGGTGCATGATATTGCTGTATATTGTCCTTATTTTTGTGCGCACAGCTTGTTTTTAGTGGCGTACTCTTACCAGCTTTCCTTCCGAGAAACTAGCTTTCTTCGCTCTCGGGGGCCCTCGTGTCGCCACAAATCCGGCGCCACACATCTCAAAGATGGTGGGGGAGAATGTATGCACACGGTGCGATAGTGTCTTGCTGCCCTGGGGTCTTTTACCGGGAACAAGTCGGGGCTGGACGGGGCTGAAAAGGGCTCTTTCGGTCGCATCTTAGCGCAATACGCCACCATTTTGGTGGAGGGGGGTGGGTATGCTTGCGCGCACGCGCTCGCGCGCCGGTGTTTGTCAGTGCGTTTGTTTGTGTGCGCGCATGTGGAGGGGCCCCTCCAGTTTGCCCTGGTGCATTGTTGCTGTATATTGTCCTTATTTTTGTGCGCACAGCTTGTTTTTAGTGGCGTAATCTTACCAGCTTTCCTTCCAAGATACTAGCTTTCTTCGTTCTCGGGGGCCCTCGTGTCACACACAAATCCGGCGCCACACATCTCAAAGATGGTGGGGGAGAGTGTATGCACACGGTGCGATAGTGTCTTGCTGCACTGGGGTCTTTTACCGGGAAAAAGTCGGGGCTGGACGGGGCTGAAAAGGGCTCTTTCGGTCGCATCTTAGCGCAAAACGGCACCATTTTGGTGGAGGGGGGTGGGTATGCATGCGCGCACGTGCTCGCGCGCCGGTGTTTGTCAGTGCGTTTGTTTGTGTGCGCGCATGTGGAGGGGCCCCTCCAGTTTGCCCTGGTGCATGATATTGCTGTATTATTGTCCTTATTTTTGTGCGCACAGCTTGTTTTTAGTGGCGTACTCTTACCAGCTTTCCTTCCGAGAAACTAGCTTTCTTCGCTCTCGGGGGCCCTCGTGTCGCCACAAATCCGGCGCCACACATCTCAAAGATGGTGGGGGAGAATGTATGCACACGGTGCGATAGTGTCTTGCTGCCCTGGGGTCTTTTACCGGGAACAAGTCGGGGCTGGACGGGGCTGAAAAGGGCTCTTTCGGTCGCATCTTAGCGGAAAACGGCACCATTTTGGTGGACGGGGGTGGGTATGCATGCGCGCACGCGCTCGCGCGCCGGTGTTTGTCAGTGCGTTTGTTTGTGTGCGCGCATGTGGAGGGGCCCCTCCAGTTTGCCCTGGTGCATTGTTGCTGTATATTGTCCTTATTTTTGTGCGCACAGCTTGTTTTTAGTGGCGTACTCTTACCAGCTTTCCTTCCGAGAAACTAGTTTTCTTCGCTCTCGGGGGCCCTCGTGTCGCCACAAATCCGGCGCCACACATCTCAAAGATGGTGGGGGAGAGTGTATGCACACGGTGCGATAGTGTCTTGCTGCCCTGGGGTCTTTTACCGGGAACAAGTCGGGGCTGGACGGGGCTGAAAAGGGCTCTTTCGGTCGCATCTTAACGCAAACCGGCACCATTTTGGTGGAGGGGGGTGGGTATGCATGCGTGCACGCGCTCGCGCGCCGGTGTTTGTCAGTGCGTTTGTTTGTGTGCGCACATGTGGAGGGGCCCCTCCAGTTTGCCCTGGTGGATGATGTTGCTGTATATTGTCATTATTTTTGTGCGCACAGCTTGTTTTTAGTGGCGTACTCTTACCAGCTTTCCTTCCGAGAAACTAGCTTTCTTCGCTCTCGGGGGCCCTCGTGTCGCCACAAATCCGGCGCCACACATCTCAGAGATGGTGGGGAGAGTGTATGCACACGGTGCGATAGTGTCTTGCTGCCCTGGGGTCTTTTACCGGGAAAAAGTCGGGGCTGGACGGGGCTGAAAAGGGCTCTTTCGGTCGCATCTTAGCGCAATACGCCACCATTTTGGTGGAGGGGGGTGGGTATGCTTGCGCGCACGCGCTCGCGCGCCGGTGTTTGTCAGTGCGTTTGTTTGTGTGCGCGCATGTGGAGGGGCCCCTCCAGTTTGCCCTGGTGCATTGTTGCTGTATATTGTCCTTATTTTTGTGCGCACAGCTTGTTTTTAGTGGCGTACTCTTACCAGCTTTCCTTCCGAGATACTAGCTTTCTTCGCTCTCGGGGGCCCTCGTGTCGCCACAAATCCGGCGCCACACATCTCAAAGATGGTGGGGGAGAGTGTATGCACACGGTGCGATAGTGTCTTGCTGCACTGGGGTCTTTTACGGGAAAAAGTCGGGGCTGGACTGGGCTGAAAAGGGCTCTTTCGGTCGCATATTAGCGCAAAACCGCACCATTTTGGTGGAGGGGGGTGGGTATGCATGCGCGCACGCGCTCGCGCGCCGGTGTTTGTCAGTGCGTTTGTTTGTGTGCGCGCATGTGGAGGGGCCCCTCCAGTTTGCCCTGGTGCATGATATTGCTGTATATTGTCTTTATTTTTGTGCGCACAGCTTGTTTTTAGTGGCGTACTCTTACCAGCTTTCCTTCCGAGAAACTAGCTTTCTTCGCTCTCGGGGGCCTTCGTGTCGCCACAAATCCGGCGCCACACATCTCAAAGATGGTGGGGGAGAGTGTATGCACACGGTGCGATAGTGTCTTGCTGCCCTGGGGTCTTTTCCCGGGAAAAAGTCGGGGCTGGACGGGGCTGAAAAGGGCTCTTTCGGTCGCATCTTAGCGCAAACCGGCACCATTTTGGTGGAGGAAGGTGGGTATGCATGCGCGCACGCGCTCGCGCGCCGG
>CM060348.1:27922356-27932356 GCA_030674155.1 Stramonita haemastoma
CACTGACTGTCCGTCGTATGCCCTCTGGGCCAAAAGAGTGGGGGTGTGCTGTGGGCAAGACATCTCCACTATAATCAAATTTCTGCCCAGTTTCCGAAACAGCATCAGCCTCCTCTGCCATTTTGGAGGTCATTATCGAACACAACGGACAAACAAAAACAATTTTTGGTTGGGGTTATTTTGTTATTGTTTGGTTTGGCCGGTTGTTTTTTTTAGGGGTGGGGTAGGGGTGTACTGCTGGGATAGTTCAGTGGTCAGAGCACTCACTTTCCCCCAACCAAGGTTAAACAGCATCGAGCGTGGTTACCAAGTGGATGGGTGACCCTTTGCGCGCCTTGGCTTCAGTACAGTCCCCCAGTTCACCCGGCTATAAATGAGTACCTGTCCTCTTTAGGGTCAGGGAAGGTAAAGCAGCGAGGGACAGGAGATGGGCACCGCCCTCAACATGCTGGCCCCTAGAGAAGCTGAGGTCTCTGACGCCTTGCGCCCCCCTAAGACCATATAGGTTATGGGACACCTTTACCTTTTATTTTTATAATCATAGGCACAACACCTACACCTCTTGATCTTTATGTTTTAGCGTGTCCAGACGTTAAAGCTGAATAAAGCAATTTTAAAAAAATCAAAAACGGGGAGTATGGGACAAATCTTTTTTTTTTTAAAGTCTTTTATATCGAGGATAATGGAATAAGTACTCATATGCTTTTTTACATCCAGTCCCCATGTGTATGCAGTTTTGTAAATCTTGTCATCTGTTCCCACCGGCACACAATGGCCTACTCTTACAAAAAGCGGAACAGGATTTAACGTGTGCATAAGATGTTCTGCGTGCGTTCGCACTCGGGGCCTCGGTTTATAGTCTCATCCGAAGGACTATTGGGGAGAGTGATGTCAGCACTGATGTTAACTCCAGAGGAAAAATCCCCTCGAACGGGAATCGAACCTGGGTCGTCAAATTGCCAGCGCAATGTTCTGACCACTAGGCTATCCCGTCCCCTGTGTGTGTGTGTGTGTGTGTGTGTGTGTGTGTGTGTGTGTGTGTGTGTGTGTGTGTGTGTGTGTGTGTGTGTGTGTGTGTGTGTGTGTATGTGTGTGTATGTGTGTGTATATGTGTGTGTGCGAGTTAAATTTAATCATTATCACTCATTACTCTGTATTCAGTTGTTTTTCATTGTGATTCGTGTTGATTCGTTAAAATTAAGCAAATCATTGATAGGGAGAAAAGAACCTGTGACAGCTTGGGAACTGTAGACTGTAGACTAATATAATTATTGTCACCTGACCTGAATGACCGAAGATACGAAGTCTTTGCAGGCGGTTTCTGATGAAAGATAAACAGTTCCCGTCATGGGAACGGTCATAAGGGTCATTTGTCTGCTAGTCACCGATAATGTTCCTGCCCTTCCTCCCTCCTCCCCCACCCCATCCTCCTCCTCTTTTCTCTCCTTTTGGTACCGGTTTCAGTGCTGAAGGATGGATGAGTGAGCAATGAGTAGACATAGGCCCATGACTACGCGATTCCAGACAGAATAACAGAACAGTATAGATGCTGCTTCTTCTTCTTCCGAACAATGCATGAAAACTGGAACTAACTGCCAGCAGAAATTGTATGGTATCGGCAGACTCGAAGGATACCTGGCCTGTCTGTTCCTCCTTCCTCCCACCCCCCATCCCAGCTATTCCACTCCTTTCTCCTTGCCCCCTCCCCCTCTCCCGCTCCCCCCACTTACCATCCACTAACTACCCTGTCCATACTCCCTTTTTTGTCCACCTTTTTATTTATTATTATTATTATCATTTTTTTTATTTAAAAAAATTCTTTTATATCGAGGATAATGGGATAAGCACTCTTGTGCTTTTTTTCATATAGTCCCCGTGTGTATGCAGTTGTGTAAATATTGTCATCTGTTTCCACCGGCACACAATGGCCTACTCTTACGCGGAACAGGATTTAACATGTGCGCAAGATGTTTTGCGTGCGTTCGCACACGGGGCCTCGGTTTATAGTCTCATCCGAAGGACTTTGGGGGAGAGTGAAGTCAGCACTGATGTTAACTCCAGGAGAAATATCTCCTTGACCAGAATCAAACCCAGGTCGTCAAATTGCGGGCGCAATGTTCTGACCACTGGGCTATCCATCTCCCCACCTTTACATTCTTGTGTGGGAGGGAGGGGGAACCCCCCCCCCAAAAAAAAAAAAAAAAAAAAAAGCCCACTGCCCTCACATCCTGTAGCAACTTACAAGGTAAACACAGGTCACTTTAGAAAAAAAAAACACAAACAAAAAAAACTGGATTAGAACTTAGCGCATTGTTGATCAGTCTGAATGAGAAGACTCATAGAGTTATCCGTCTTGGTTTGCTTAACATGGCGCGCTCTTAGCAGGTGAGTGACTTCGATGTTGGGGTTGACGTTAGCTGAAGGAGTAATTACTGGACGTGAGTGGTTAGGCTAGTGTCTGTAGTTCTTTTTTTTTTTAAAGTTCTCAGATGGCAGCACACATACTATCAGAAGGTAATTATTTTCAGTCGCCTTTTATCATGGTATAGAATTTGAAAATGTCACAGGGCTACAATGACAATGGAAGACGTGGACACTACGCATTGACAAGCTTCCGGTTTCAAATTTCAGGCTTTTTTTTTGGTCAGTTACATTTCTTTACTATGTATTAGCAAAAGGTTTCTCCATATTTTCGAGTCCCAGGTTCGTCAATGTTATGGTGAGATTTTGGGTATAGGAGTGTTTGCCTGACAAATTTAAACTCAAAGTGATATAAGTAAGTTATTGAATTATTCCCATTTGGATTGTGAAGGTGTCTAAACAGGACACCAGTATGATGCATTTTATAAATTTTGTCATGTGTTCCAAATTGAGATAATTTGGGATCAGATTTATAACATTCTCTCTCTCTCTCTCTCTCTCTCTCTCTCTCTCTCTCTCTCTCTCTCTCTCTCTCTCTCTCTCTCTCTCTCTCTCTCTTTTTTTTTTTTTTTTTTTTTTTTTTTGCTTTGTTTTGTTTTTGTTTGTTTATTTGTTTTTTTGTTTGTTTTGTTTTTGTTTTATCATCCAAATCAAAATAATCATTGATTCTTACTCCATATTTTGTTTCTGAATGAGTGCCTTTTTATAACATTACCTTAATATTGTATCTCTGTCGTATTCCTTACCTGTTGTTGTTGTTCTTTCTTCCCTTTATCAAAATCTTGTTTTATGGGACTTATTTGATGTTAGATGGTGGTAGATTGATGCTTTCAGTCATTTAACCTCATCATATTTTCATGTTTACTCTTAATTATTGCGCCTTTTCCTTGTTTTGTTTTGTTTTTGTTTTTTCTTTGTTTTTCTTGCTTTCTTTATTCAACTCAAAATCATCATTGATTCTTACTTCTCATTTTCGTTTCTGAATCAGTGACTTTATAACATTACCTTAATATTGTATCTCTGTGTTAATTCTTGCCTGTTGTTTGATACTTGGTATGGTTCCTTACTTTTGGTATTTGGATCATTATAATTGTTGATTTTATTTATATTTTTATTGGCAGTATCTCCCCCCCCTCCTCCAATAAGGATATTAGTTTAAAAAAAAAATTTCCCCCCTTTTATCCAAATGTATGATTTATGTCACATGTATAATTTTTGACAGATGGTGGTGGATTGATGTTTTCAGTTGTTTATTCTCTTCTCTTGTTTGCTCTTTACCTATTAACACTTTTCTATTCTTTCATTATCAAAATCTTCTATTGTGACTTCTGATTTTTGTCTTCTGATCGAGTGCATTTTTATTACCTTATCATATATAGTGTCCTTATTCTTGTGTGTTGTTTGGTTTGCATAAAGCTTTATTGTTTAGTATTTTTTCAACTTGATGTATCCCTGAAAAGGGCGGGGACTGGATGTAAAAAAGCACACAAGTGCTTATCTATTATCCTCGAATAAAATATTTTGCCTTGCCTTGCCTTGCCTTGCCTTGCCTTGCCTTGTCTCTCTCTCTCTCTCTCTCCTCTCTCTCTAAACCGAGGCCCCGTGTGCGAACACACGCAGAACATCTTGCGCACACGTTAAATCCTGTTCCGCTTTTCGTAAGAGTAGGCCATCGTGTGCCGGTGGGAACAGATGACAATATTTACAAAACTGCATACACACGGGGACCGGATGAAAAAAAGCACATGATTGCTTATTCTGTTATCCTCGATATAAAAGAATAAATAAATAAATAAATAAATCTCTCTCTCCTTTTACAGTGCCATGTTTGTGACACACACGTTTATATCTGTTAACAGATACTGGCTGGCTGTGTGATGGAGCTTGCCACCATGGACACTAGGATGAAGGTGTCAGCACTACAGTCCTGCAGAGCTCAGGACATCTTCACTGTATGTATTTCTTTCTTAGGATCTCTGTTGAGGTATGGAGAAGGGATGATAAAACAAAAATACTTGAGCAAAGACTTGAAGGGCTTCTTGACTTGGTGTCTGGGACCAGAAGGTATGCTGGTCTTGGACTGTTTCATTTGATACTTTTAATCCAATGCTTGTGCAGTTGATGCGTAAGATTGCAAATTTTCAGTTTTTTCAAGGCTGAGCTACTGCAGAGACGACTTTTTTTTTATATAAGTAAGTTGAGTCTACACAAAGTAAATTAAGACAAAATGAATTGACTACAATGCAAGGCAAAAGACAGACAAAATAAAAATGAAAACGGTATAAATCAAAAAGGGAAATAAACAAAAACAATGAATTACAAAAAAAGGGAAAACAGAACTGAAAATTAAAAAAAAAAACTAACCCAAAACAAATAGATCCACTTCAAAACAGGTACAAGCAAAACAAAGCAAAGGAAACAAACAAAACAGCTATAAAAACAACAACTAAAAATGGAAAATTGAAAAGGGGGGAGGGGGAAAGAAACAAACACTGCAAGGACTCCCCAGGTTTGTGTCCATGTTCTGGTCCTGAATGTAAACAAAGCTCCTGGGCAACTCCAGGCTTTGAGCACAGTGGAATCAGCCTGGATACAGTTGTCGTGTGGTAAGTTTGGAATGAGTGATGTGAGAACAACTGGACTGATGCTTGGCAGATATTGAAATAATAAACCTGTGAGATGAACTAAAAAAAACAAATTAAAAAACAAACAATAACCCATTAAAACAAAATGGAAAAAAACCCTGAACATTACGTTTACTGACCTAAGTATAAAAAAATAAAATGAAACAAGTAACCATTAAAAACAACAAAAACACACACAAAAAAAGCCTAAACCAATAAAGGAAAAATCCCCCTCAAGAAAATGCTCAATGATTAAAGCAAAAACGAAAACTAAAAGAATAACCCTTCCCTCCAAACCCAAATCAGGTGAACCAAGTGCAAAACTCCTCAACTAAAGAATGAATAAACAAAACCAAATGGGGAAAAGGTCTTTCAGGGGATTGAAGGACATTATCATCATCATAATCATCATCAACATCATCATGAGTTTGTTGACCAAGATGGTCATCATCGTCGTCATCATCAGTTCTTTGACCAAGATGGTCATCATCATCATCATCATCATCATCATCATCAGTTTGTTGACCAAGATGGTCATCATCATCATCATCATCATCATCAGTTTGTTGACCAAGATGGTCATCATCATCATCATCAGTCCCTTGACCAAGATGGTTATCCTGAGGGACATGAGCATTACAGCAGGCAACAGTTTTATTGTTTTCCAGGCTGGTCTGTATTCAGCCTTTCACAGCAGTACTGATGTTAAAATTTTTTTCTGGTTTGAAAGCAGAACCAACAAGCTTATTATGTATGGTTTTTTTCTGAATGATGATCTCTTTTACCTGGAATTAGAGGAGGTTTGGACAGTTTCAGACAGGCCCAGCACCATCAGCAGTCTTCTTCATCACTTCAGCCATAAGGTACAGATTAATCCCTTTTTTTTTTAATCTTTCTGTCTCGTCTGATCTTTGTGCAGATCTGTAAGTTTTTTAAATACTGTAGTTTTCAGGTTGTTTTTATTCTGCCCCCCTTTCTCTGTTTGGTTTTTCTGTCATTGCAGGATGGCTTGCATTTGTGTCTGTTTTTTACCTGCCATTTCTGTCTGTCTGTTATCTGCCATTTCTGTCTGTTATCTGCCATTTGTCTGTTATCTGCTGTTTCTGTCTGTCTTTTGCCATTTTTTCTGGAAAGGGGGGCATGTATTTCATTTTGAAAATGTTTAATGCAATGCGGAAAATTAGTTTGTTCACAGAGAAACTGCTACCAAGGAGTATGCGTAGGAGTAGGAGTACTGACAGCCTGCCTACCAGCATGAAGAACCAAGGACAGGTAAGAAAAGGAGTCCTCTGTCACTCAAATGGTTCATGAATAAAATAACTATGCAGTCTGAAAAGTAAGATATTCTTTCCTCAGGTTCATTGGTGATCTTCAGATCATGGGCACATGATCTACAGCTGTGTCCAGCAGTGTTTGTTGAATAATTAATATTGGTAAGATTTATCAGATGAATTTATTCTGCTTTTTTTGAGGGGGAGTGGGGGGAGGGATTTTGGTCATGTATAAACTTCATCAGTTTGAAAGTATTGTGACCATGTGAATGTAGTTTGTGCTTATGAAACTTTTACCATTTTTAGTGTGACTGATGACAATTTACTGCTTTCAGGATCTTTAGTGCTGGAAACAAGTGCCAAGGAACAGTCGTCTCAAGCTGCATCCTGTCTTCACAGAGGTATGCTTCTGCGTATTTGTCGGGGGGGGGGGGGGGGGGGGGGGGGGGGGGGGGGGGGGGGGTTGCATGTTTTGGTTGTTTTTAAAAAAATTGTTTCATAATGATTAATTTTGTTCTGATTGTTTTCTGTGTTATTTGCTTTTGCCTTTGTTAGTCATTTGTATATATGTGTCATTTATCTTGATTTTAAGTTACAATACATTTTGTTATGTGCTATTTTTGACTTGTAAGTACAGGTGGTTCACTGTTTTATGAACTCATTTTGGTGCATTTTGGTTCATGCTAGTTTTAACTATGAGTAAAGTAATTGTACTATTTCCTTAGTATGTTGTGTTGTACTTTTTAATGCTGTCTTTAACTTTGAGTACATCTGTTTTACCAGGTACCACACAAGGCCTACTCGCCAGCTAGCTGTGGTCATGCCAACGCCTCCAGATAAGTTACACGGTAATAGTTATGTCTTTGTGACCTGGTATTCATATTTATGCCAGTGTGTGCATTATGTATTTATCTACATGTCTGTCATGTGCATGGCCGGCCATTCGGTATGTTTTGTCTGTGAGTGTCTTGTTTGTCTGTGTTCTTATTTCTGTCTGTCTGTGGCTTTCTGAGGTCCTGCCTTTCATGTTGAAAATATTTCACTGCCAGGTAATAGAATCAGACTGTTGACAGAGCTGCTGTCAAAGTGCATGGACCTGATGGCACACCTGCCAGCATGGGGTAAACCAGGTCTGGTGAATCGACAACTGAGTTCAGGTGAGAAAATGATAAATTTCATTTGTAACTTTGCCACTTTAAATGTGATAGGGATGGTAGTTAAGCTTTGTCGTTTTAAGTGATGTATGTTCTTGAATGTGTGTTATTTAACGTGTATACTAGTTAAACATTGACTTTGCCATTTTAAGTGATGTATGTTCTTGAATGTGTGTTATTTAAAACTTTAACTTTGCCACTTTAAGTGATGTATGTTCTTGAAAGTGTGTTATTGAATTTAATTAACATGTTAGTTAAACTTTGACTTTGCCACGTTAAGTGATGTGTGTTATTGGATGTAATGTGGATGTCAATAAAACTTTAAGGATTGACAGTATGCCTCATGATGATTTATCGCTTTCAGAGCCGGAGTCCAGTGCTGAGGACAGTGTGTCGCAGTAGTGTCGTCACAAATTGCAGTGCCTCAACATAGGTATGTTTCTGAAGAAGTAAGCTTTTTTATTCACATTTTTGTCGTTTTCTGTTTGACTTGTAGCTCAGTCCTAGTTGATTTTCTTATTCAATTATTTTTTGCCTTTAATTGCGTTTAGTGTTTTTCTTTTTTTTTTGTGGTTTTTTTTTGCATTATTGCTAACTTGTATAGCTGATAATTTGTATTAGGCTGTTGTTATATTTGTGGACATCTGTTTCACCAGGTAAAACTGGCCAGAAGTTGTCAAGTCCATTGTCGTCAGGTCCTGCCTCAAGCTTTGGTCACCAAAGACAGTGAAGGATAATTGGTAATGATTCTCTCTGTGTGTGACTGTGAATGTTTGCCTTTGATTTTATCCTGTCATTGTTTCCATGTCTGTCATCCACTCTGCCTGCCTTTTCTCTGCCTTGCCTGTCTGCCTCTCTGTCTGTCCTGTTGGTCTTTCTGAGGAACCAAGTCTGTCTGGTTTCTTTTTGCTCTTTTCTGTCTGTCTGAGTCTCTGCATTTCATGTTGAAGATGTTTTGCTGCCATATGATAGAATCAGTCTGTCGACAGAGCTCCTGTCCAGCTGCCTGCATGGAGGGGAGCCGAAAGATCCTGTGATAGTACAACAGTTCAGGTGAGAAAATTACAGGTTTTATTTGAATTTGACTACTTAATGTGGCGTAATTAACTGAATGCAGTTTATATGTTAATGAAACTTTTAAGAATTCTCAGTATGACTGATTACTTACTGTTTAGTATGACTGATGATGACGACTTACTATTTAGTATTTTATTTTATACCACTTTATGTCACAGCAGATTTCTCTTCGTGAAATTTGGGAATGATTGATGATGCGTTTCTGTTTTCAGAGTCTCTGGGGCTGGAGTGGGGTGGCAAGGACGGTACATGTAACAGACAGAGACCAAGAACTGAAGTCTGCCAACAAGGTACAGTTTTACATACTTCTGTATTTTTATTTTGTCTCCCATTTCTGACTGGACTTTATCTTTGTCCTGTCTGTGTTGTTTTTTTGTTTAAATCTAATTTTATTTTTGGTAGTCACTGTTGCATATATCATTTGTTTCTGCATTTTTGTTGTCATTTTGGGTTGTGGTTACTTGTTTTGTGCTAGCTGTCTTTTTCGTGATGTGACACCTGTTTGACCAAAAACTGTAAGTGCAATCAGCTGTGGTCATGTTGGTATTATGAGATGAGGTGAGTGACCTGTCTGTGTTAGTTAGTTATTTATACATTTACCATGTGTGTCTTATGTCGTTTACTATTCATACTTTTTTAAAAAGGAAAAGGAAGCTATTTCTACTTAAATGATGTCCATGTGTGTTACCAGGTATCACAGAAGCCTGACCAGCAGTGGTCAAGTTCAGCACCTGCCTCAGACAGCGGTCACTAAGGAAACATCAGGACACTTGGTAACTTTGGGTTTGTTTAGTTGTAGTTGTTGTGATGTTGTGTGTATGTTAGTACTTGTTTATGTGATACATTTGTCTTTTTGTCTATCATTATTTGTGACGTGTGTGCATGTTAGTATTTGTTTATATGATGCATTTGTCTTGTTGTCTGTCATTCTTTGTGACGTTTTGTGTGTATGGTAGTAGTTGTTTATGTGATGCGTTTGTGTATCATCCATTCTGCCCGCCTGTCTCTGTATTGTTTGTTTTTGCATTTCTGTTTTCTCCCATTTTCTTCCTGTGGGTCTGCATTGTTTCACTGCTATTTGATAGAATCAGTCTGTCATCAGATAGCTGCTGTCACTGATGTCAACACCTGCCAGCATTCAGGGGAAACTTCTGTGACAAAATGCAGGTGAGAAAATGAATGAACTCATCCATTCAGCCCCAAAATAGTTTTGTGGTCACTAGTTCATTGACATGTAAAGGGCTCTTAAAGCAGCTTTGACTGTGTCCTTCAGTGTGACGACAGAAAAACCAGCAAGTAAAATGTTCAGGAAACAACATAGTTTTTGGTTTGCATTTTCAACATTTTTAATTGTTCTCGTGTACATTGGTCAGCTGGTTCTGGGGGGAAAAGTTTGCAGTGGAGGGGTTGAAGATAGATTGTGACGTTGTTTTGCAGTAATCCTTGTGGATTT
>CM060348.1:27937356-27947055 GCA_030674155.1 Stramonita haemastoma
GATAAGGGTTGCACGTCAATAACTAGCAATAGATTTGTTGAAAATATAGTAGATTCTTGCCTTTACTTATTAAATAATGGTAGTGTAACAAGAATCCCAGATATTGCAAGTCATAGGGCAAGCGCCATTGACTTGTCTTTCATTTCTCCTGTGCTTGTTTCAAATTGTAAATGGGAAACACACACCAACACTTTAGGGAGTGATCACTTACCAATTATGATTACCCTTAATGACCACTCCTGTCGTTTTAGTAATGATAAAGATGCTATCCCAAAATATAATTATGGTCTTGCAGACTGGAATAAATTTAATGCTTTTCTAGCAGCAGTAAATACAGAAAGTATTAAAGATGATGACGTTGATATTTTTTACAAAAAGTTTACAGATAAAATTTTAGAAGCTGCTGATGCGTCAATTCCAAAATTTTCATCTTTGAAATCCAACAAACACTCAGGTAATATATGGTGGAATGATTCTTGCCAGAAAGCTGTAAATGAGAAAAAAGAAAATATAAAAACTATGTTAAAGAGCGTAATGAACATAATCATCTCTTAATGAAAAGAGCAAACTCTGCATGCAACAGTATTATAGCACAAGCTAAGCGTAGTTTTTGGAGTAGTTTTTGTACAAAAAATGTTTTCAACTATACAGATCTAAAAAAGGTGTGGAAAAAATTCAATGACATGAAAAATGGGGTTTGTTTACAGAATTGTCCAATCAAAATAGAGGAAAAAGAAGTTCTTTCTGATTCAGAAAAAGCTGAAATTTTCGTGAATATGTTTTCTGATTCTATGAGTACTGAAAACCTTTCAGCTAAATCTAAAGCTTTTAGAGAATCTGAGGTACAGAAAGATGAATATTTAGATCCAGAATGCGATAATGCACACTATGTGAATGCCCCTATTACGTTGCAAGAAGTAAGAGATGCAATCTTTTCTTTGCCCCCCAAAAAGACATCAGTGGGTAAAGATTCCATATCGAATGAACTACTAAGGCATCTGCCTAATAACTGGTTAATCTTGTTGTCAGACCTTTTTCAACACTGCTGGATAACTGGAATTATACCTCAATCATGGAAACATTCTATTTTGATACCAGTATTAAAGCAAGGAAAAAACAAGAGTGATAAAAATAACTATAGACCAATTGCACTAACTTCTCATACAGGAAAGTTGATGGAAAAAATAATCTTAAACAGACTGACACATTTTTGTGACAAAAATAAAATTATACCTATAAATCAGGCAGGTTTCCGTAAGGGTAGATCTACAGTTGATCATTTGGTAAAACTAACGACTCATGTAAAACATCAGTTTGCTCGCAGGAAGAATGTACTAGCCACTTTTTTTGACGTACATAAAGCATATGATCATGTGTGGCATGAGAGATTGCTATATAAACTGAAATCTATTGGCCTTTCTGGCAGTATTTACTTCTATATTAAAAGTTTTTTGTCAGAAAGAATCATTCAAGCTAAAGTTGGAAATTGTTATTCTACTCCAAGATCACCACACATGGGTATCCCACAAGGTTCAGTAATATCACCCTATCTATTCAATATTTTATTGTATGATCTTCCTAGACTTTTATCAAGCAGTGCTGTTCTTGTACAATATGCTGACGACATATGCATGTGGATGGATGTTACAATGAAAAAGAAAACACCCAAAAGACAGTTGAAGTTCTATCAAAATGTATATCAAAAAGAAATTGACAAACTCAGTAGTTATCTTTTTGAAAATGGTCTCTCACTTTCACCTGAAAAAACCAACTTTGTCCTTTTTAACAACGGTGTTGACCCACAAGATTTACCTAATTTTCGAATTAATGGAGAAGATCTAGAATACAAACAAGCAGTGAAATTTTTAGGAGTATACCTTACTTCTAAGTTAATGTGGAATCAACATATAGAATACTTGGCAACTAAAGCTAAAAAAGTTCTTAACTTCTTAAAAGTTACCAGTAAACAACCATGGGGGCAAGACACTTCTGTATTAAAGCATCTATCCTTGTCCCTTGTGCGCTCAAGACTGTCCTATGGACAAGAAGTCTTTTTCAGTGCTCCAAATTACTTGCTTAAGAAAATCCAGAGTCTTGATTGTAAAGCTTTTCGACTTGCTTTAGGTGTGCCACCTCATGCCTCATCTATAGGCACATATAAAGAAGTAGGGTTCTGCCTTTAAATGAATATCGACAACTTGCTGTGGCAAAATATGTTCTAAGAAGTACAACAAATGACAGCAATGTTGAAAAAGAAGTCCAGATAAAGTCTGACTTTCACTTTCCGAAAAGAGCAAGAACTATTAGCTCACTTACCACAATTAGCACGTATACCTCTACACTTTTTAAACATTCAGAACTTAATCCAAATGAAGTAGCTAAATCAGAGGTAAAGTCAGCTCCCTGTCCACCTTGGGAACTGCTTAAAGCTCATTTTGACATTAATTATTCTTCTGTAAGAAAAGTTGACAATGTTAACATTCTTACATCATTAGTAAAGGAACATGTTCAAACCACTTACCCTGATCATCTCAAAATCTATACCGATGGGTCTGTTCTAAATACTAATGAGACAGGTGCAGCTTTCATTATCCCATCATTGAAAGTAGAACGATCTTTCAACCTGGGAAAAAATAAATCTATATTTACAGCTGAGCTAACTGCTATTTTGTTGGCATTATACCATGTACTTGACTTCCCTAAAAACATATTCAACATCCTTATGTGTGTCGATTCTAAATCGGTTTTGCATGCTTTAAACAATTCTACTTCTAAAGTAAGAAAAGACCTAATCACTGAAATCAGGCATCTGGTACACTTTTTGATTTTAAGAGGTAGCACTATTACTTTCTGTTGGGTTCCCTCACATACTGGTATCTATTTTAATGAAAAAGTTGACTGCCTTGCAAAGTTTGGAGCCAGGTGTAAAAATAATTCTTGTGAAATAAATGTTGCCTTATCTCTGCATGAGGGATATAACTTGCTACAAAACGCTTGCTGGAAGCATTTCAGAAAGAAGATAAATGAGTCTGGCTATTGTCCATATAATAGCCACACAAGCAATGTGATAGATTTTCAAAATGCTTTAGTATGTAACAAAGTTTCTGGTTGGTATAATCGGAGAAATGTGTCATCCCTCATTTATAGATTTAAACTAAACGCATTCAGGACAAAATACGTGAAAGATGTAAACTGCATTTGTGGTGAGAAGATTACAAATAGTCATGTCATTTTTAATTGTGAACATTTAAAAACATTTTTACCTGCTGTACCTAGTTTGTCACTGGATCAGATTTTGTCTGAACCTTCTTTGCTGTTGGACATTGTGTTAGCGTTGAAAAGAAGTCCAATAATCCAGTTTTTGTAGTGTTAGGATTAGTTTCTTATTTCAGCATTGTTAAATGACATTTTTCCGTTTATTTTGAACTCTTTCAGGTTTTTGTTTTGTTTTGTTTTGTTTTTTGTTTGTTTGTTTGCTTGTTTGTTTGTCTAAAATCACGAAATGTGAATAGACATTAAACTGAAGATACATACACTCACACACACACACTCACACACACACACTCACTCATACACACACACACACACATATCCCCCTCCCACACACACACACACATACACACACACCACTCACACACACACACACACCACTCACACACACCACACACAGACACACACACACACACACACCACACACACACACACACACATACATACATACACACACATACATACACACACACATACATACACACACACATACATACACACACACATACATACACACACACCACATACACACACACCACATACACACACACCACATACACACACACCACACACACACGCATACACGCACACACGCATACACGCACACACGCACGCACGCACGCACGCATGCACACACACACACACACACACACACATACATATATATATATATATATATATATATATATATATATATATATATATATATATATATAAAATATACACACACACATTCACACACACACACATTCACACACGCGCACACACACACGCACGCACGCACGCACGCACGCACGCACGCACGCGCACACACACACACACACACACACACACACACACACACACACACACACACACACATAGCTGTTCAAGGGGATTTTCCCCCAGGAGTTAACATCAGTGCTGACAAGTCTCTCACCAAAAGTGTTTGCAATGAGACTGTAAGCCGAGGCCCCATGTGCGAATGCACGCAGAACATCTTTCGCACACGTTAATTCCTGTTCCGCTTTTTGTAAGAGTAGGCCATTGTGTGCCGGTGGGAACAGATAACAATATTTACAAAACTGCATACACATGGGGACTGGATGAAAAAAAGCACATGAGTGCTTCTTCCATTATCCTCGTTATAAAAGAATAAAAAAAATAAATAAAAACACACACACACACCTCTTCCTCTTTGTTGTCTTGCTACTTGCTAGGATGAATTGCTGACAAAGTTTAACGAATGAAAGTTGCTTAAAACTTTATGTAAGCAAACCAGAGCCCTTAGAATGTTTCTTTTTATCTCCAGAAGGAGGAGGACATCACCAGATTTCAAGGACATCACCTGGCTTCAAGGACATCACCAGGCTTCAAGGACACCACAGTGCATCAGGAGGACGCTTCCTTCGTCATCACCAAGGACATTTCATGGATATGGATTCCTGCAGTCTCCAAGAATACCCCCAACACATCCTTGTGCAAAACCTCCATCACTGCTTTGTGGAACTGGACACTGCAACTTTCAAAGTGAGTCGTGCAAAACCTGGGGAGAAACCGCGACATGAAACGGGAGTGGTGTGAACTTGTGCAAAACCTCCATTACCTTTTTTTAAAAAATACTTTTTTTGTTGTTGTTGTTGTTGCTGCCTCATCTTCTGTGATGTCCCCGTCCTGCTGTTCCCACACTGCGCATTTCAGTCTCCCAGCCACAGCCATACCCTGATTCGCTATGTTTCATCTAAAGGGTCATAGGTCCAAAAAATCCCTACAATTCTTATGGGATTCGAACCCACAACCTTCCAGTCAGAAATCCAAGGTGCTAACCACTGCGCCATGGTGGCTGGTTAAATCACTCTATTTCTTAAGAAACTCTGGACCTGAGAAGGTCCTTGATGCTTGCAAGATACTCGGTAATTTTTTTTTGAAAGATGAAAATGGGTCATTTTATCCCAAACTGTAGATGGTATGTGATTTGCAGAATATGATCAAGGTTTTGAATAGAGTTTTTGGAGTTGTTTGTTTGTTGTTTTTAAGACATGTGTTGTGTATCAGCTTTAGTAATTTGTATTTAAAAAGAAAATTTATTTCAAGGATAATGGAATAAGCACTTATGTGCTTATTTTTATTATTACATCCAGCCCCCACGTATATGCAGTTTTTGTAAATTTTGCCTGCCATTCCCACTGATACACAATGGCCTACTCTTCTGAATAGTGCAAAAGGTTTTAACATGTGTGCAAGATTTCTGCATGCATTTACATGGGAGCACGGTTTATTGTCTCTTCCGAAGTAAGTTGGTGTGCAAGGGATGTGTGTGAAAGGGGTGTTTTGTGGAAGAGGGAAGAGTACATTCAATTTTATAGGAGAGGCGTTTGTTTTATAGGAGAGGTGTTCAAGGAGAAAGGCGTTTAGGAAGAGGAGGCAGGATGTGTTGGGTTAGTCGTCATCAGTTCCTTGACAAAGATGGTAGTTGGAGGGGCATGAGGGATTTCCCCACAATGGTTTGTCTTCAGCCTTGTGCAGCAACACAGCCATGTCAAGGCTGGTCCAGTCTTTGATGTTCACCGTCCAGTTCTTCTTCTGTCTGTCACTGTGTCTCTCCTTCAAGGGTCCTTCATACAGTAGTTTTGGCAAGAGAGCTACAACACAGGATTATAAAATAATCATCAAATTAATGGTCTGACCCAGAGTAGAGAAGGACGACTGCCACTATCTCAAATAGAGAACAGGTCATCATTCTAAGACTCCGCACTGGGAACAACAGGCTAAATCACCACATGTCTTCAAAGCTGAAACTCGTTTCTTCTCCCTTGTGGTAAAGAAAACTGGACAGGTAAGCACATCCTTGAAAGGTGTACACTATACAGCAACCTGAGGAAGAAAGTGTGGCTGACAGAGATAGCCCTGCAGACCAAGCTGTACAGCCCACAAGAGGAGCTGGAAAGGACATATCATTAATTTTTCCAGACACATCTGATGGTGTAAGGTGAAGGAGAGAAGATTTCAACCAAACCAGCCAGTTTTCTTCTCTCTACAATATCCAGTCAGGTCAGAGGCTTCCTCTGCTACTGGTAACCATGTAACCCAGTACTACCTGCCACATGTGGGGAGTAAACCCAACCCGAAAATCTGACTTGGAGAAGGATGGGCTCCGCCAGGTTCGATTTGCCCAAGATACATCATGAAGACAGCTATCAGAATCTCCATACCGGATCAGTCGTCACCCGGATTACCAAGGACTGTGCCTTCTGTTGCACATCAGGACAGAGGTAAAAAGTATGCTACTGGTGTACAACACAGCAAAATCCATGCCAGAAACCACATCATCATTGGCCCTTTGAATGTACCAACACTAAGAGCCACAGGCAAAGTGGAAGATCTAACACATGAGATGGCCAGATACCAATGGCACATCCTTGGGCTCTGTGAAGTAAGGTGGAAAAACATGGGAGAAACAACAACCCACGAAGACCACAAAATATACTTCAGGGGAAAACAGGATAAGCATGAACAGGGCGTGGGGTTCCTCATTCACAAGGACATCATGAACACCGTCATAAGCTGTCAGCCAGTGTCTAGCAGACTTATCACCATCCGCTTGAGAGCAACCCCCTTCAACATCACAGTAGTACAGGCTTATGCCCCTACATCAGACAGCACAGATGAGGAAATAGAATTCTATGACTAACTACAAGGGGTTCTAAATCAAATTCCCTAGAAAGACATTCTTGTCGTACAAGGTGACTGGAACGCCAAGATAGGAGTAGATGCCCACAAAGGCTTGGGTGCAATTGTGGACCACACTGCGACAAAGAAACAAATGAAAGAGGCTTGAGACTCCTGGAGTTTGCCAGTAACAACAATCTCCAGCTAGTGAATACACTTGGCCCTCATAAGAAATCCAGAAGATGGACATGGCATAGCCCAAATGATGAACGCCACAACCAAATAGATTACATCATGGTGAAGAGACGATTTAGGTCTAGCGTAAACACTGCACGAACAGGAAGCTTTCCAGGAGCGGACATAGGGAGTGACCATGATCTTGTAATGATGACATTCTGACTCTGTTTCTAAAGAATTTGCAGCAGAACAACATCAGGATCAAGTTTGACCTCGAGAAGCTGAAGGATCCAGAGGTAGCAGACATTTTTCAGGCAAGGATAGGTGGGAAGTTTGCAGCACTCACTCTGATAAGACTCAGATGATATGGATCTGATGGACCTTGATGGATGGTTTTGACACAGCAGTGGCTGAAACAGCAAGCGAACTACTTGGCAAACATCGACCAGTCAAAAAACCTTGGGTCACACCTAACATCTTACAGCTATGTGACAAAAGTAGAGAGTTGAAGAAAAACAAAAATGAAACTGAAGAAAGAGCAGAACAAAACAGGACAATCAAAAAAAAGAATTGGGAAGTTCATGACAGAAGCAAAGGAGAAATGGATTGGTGAACAGTGTCAGGACATTGAAGAAAACATCAAGAAAAACAACAGCAAGAAAGCGTATCAACTGGCGAAAGACCTGACTGGAACACAACAGGGAAGAAGCTCAACAATCCAAGACAAAAATGGGAAGTGCCTCACTGATGACCGGGATATTCTGAACAGGTGGACAGAATACTGCTCTGACCTGTATAACTTCAAACCCACAGGAGATCCAGAAGTCCTCAATGCCCCCACAAGCACAGACACAGACAGCCACCCTATCCTCCGAGAAGAAGTGGAAATAGCAGTCAGATTGCTGAAAAAGGGGAAGGCAGCAGGGGCTGACAACATTCCATCTGAGTTGGTTCAAGCTGGAGGGGAAGCCATGATCAACGCTCTACTAAAAATCTGCAACAAGATCTGGCAGACAGGAAAATGACCAACACCATGGACATAGTCACTCATCATCACCCTCCCCAAGAAAGGAAATCTTTAGCAGTGCCAGAATTACCGCACACTCAGCCTCATATTCCACCCAAGCAAGGTCATGTTGAAGATTATACTGAACAGATTGAAGCCGCATGCAGAGACCATTGCTGAGGAACAAGCAGGTTTCAGAGCAGGGCGTAACACAACTGAACAGATATTCAACCTCAGAATACTCTGTGAGTGGTACCTTCAACACCAAGACTTCTACCATGTATTTATTGATTTTAAGAAGGCATTCGACAGGGTGTGGCATGCAGCTTTGTGGGCAACTGAATTTGTACAGCATCAATGCAAACCTGATCAGAGTCATCAAAGAGCTGTACAACAAGGCCACCAGTGCAGTGTGCTACAACAGCAACATTCGAGAGTGGTTTCGAACAACAGTTGGAGTAAGGCAGGGCTGTCTACTCTCACCCACTCTTTTCAACATCTTCCTTGAGAGAATCATGGCTGATGCACTAATCAGCATTGTTGCTAGTTCATTCTTTCTTGCATAATTATAATACCATAAGTCCTAGCTCATTTTTCTAGCTTGCATAGAAGTTCTTGGGAGTTCATAGTTAATGTTTCTAAGATCATCAATGCTGTCAGAAACTGCAGATTGCAGACAGGTGTGTCACCAAGACAGACGGGGGGGAGGGGGGGGGGATGTTGTCCTTTGAGCCTTATCTAGTGCTGTTAGGTTACTAGAAATACAGGACAAAAGGGGAGGGCTAGTTCAAAGAGCTTTCATTTTTTCCTCATGTTTGTTCTGGACTTGACCTTTTTTTGGGGGGGGGAGGGGGGGGGGGGGTTGAATATTTCTCAAAATTGAACAAAAAAGTTTTTTTAAAATGCCGTGAGAAGAAAACCACTCTGCTGATAGCAGAACTGAAATTTGTCTCCAAAAATCCAAATAGCAGCCTAAGCTGGTAGGATTGGTAAATGATGATTTAAATAACGCTCCATACCACTGTGTCTACAGCTATGTACCATTGTGCTTACCTGCTGTTGTGTCCACATGCATTCAAACAGACCGACCGACCAACAGCCCCTACCCCAATGCATGCTAACTGTTATTGCTAACACTAACACTAACCTTGTTTTTTAATTAATCCTGGCCCCTCATGTGGACACAAAGACAGGTAGACACCTTGGTACACGCTGACAACAGTGGTCAAACATTTTTTCCTGGGGTTTGAGGGAGGAGGGAGGGGGCAGCGTTGTCAGAAAAGGATGCTAGAAATGGAGGCTGCATGTTCTAGTCTGCCGTAATAGGAAAAGGGAGGAAAGGGGGGGGGGATTGCTCATGGACAGCTGATTCCTTGAACACGCTGTCACTGGTTCTTGTTGTCTGTCGGTTTCACATGTAGAGCATCGTTTCTGCTGCATTCATCACATGGTCATCATCTTTCTTCATAGTCCAGGCTTTACATCTCTTCATTCTTTTATTCAGAGGAGAATGGAATGAGCGCTCGTATGCTGTTTTGTTTTGTTTTTACATCCAGTGCCCATGTGTATGCCATTTTGTAAAGTTTATCAGTTCCCAC